>JAPMOR010114427.1:49216-86124 GCA_026543865.1 Argiope aurantia
TATGAATATATATTACCTATTTAAAGAATCATATGAATATATATTACAAATATTATTGATATCTAGTATCATATAAATGTTACAAAATAAATTCTATTTGGTTATTGTTTCACCAAGAATCTGGAAATCGACATATTAAACCCTTTTCATAGACATTTAGAATTACACAGAACATTTATAGATTATATTTGGGTGCATTGTTCAAGTTTAAAATAAAATTATTGAAATATATAGTGATATGCATTTTCTATTTATGATGTAGTGATTTTTCAGTTACATACTTAAATCTACAGGAGTAAAGTTGATTTTTGAAATAGTTCAGAAGCTTATTAAACTTCAGCTTTGTAATTATATTTTGAATATGTGTAAGTATAATTAATTCAGATTCACTTGAGAAATTCCATAATTTTAAAAAGGCTGTTCTATTAGTATAATTAATCACCACTCAATTATATAATTTGCTTATTCTTATAACTTGCTTTTCATTGACAACCATCTCTACGCTATAACATTGCTTCTTGCAAAGTTTGCAATCATTTATATGCATTGATTTTCAAGAATGCTTTGAGTACCTTTTAGAACATTAGTATAATATATATTTTAAATTATAACCAGGAAGATTGACAAACAGTTCAAGGCTTTTATTTAAAAGTTCAAAGATCTTGTAATATTCTTTTCAATTATAACACTGAGAAATAACAATGAATACTAAATCAATGCATGCACAATTAGATTAAGAAGGCCAATAAAATGTACAAACAGTAAAAAAATGTTAAATAATTTTTCCAGTAATACAAGGAACAAATATAATTGCAGTAAAATTATAATACTGTCAAAAAAATATTTTTTAATACACAGTTAGATGTTTTGATGTCTGGATAATAAATCAGATTAGTATTAATTTAATCACAATAATTTTATCACAAAAATGTATCTTTATTTGCCTTCAGAATCAATAAAGCTGAAATATAATATCATTTGACCAGTTAATTTCAATTTTTGATTTAACTTTCGAAACAATTATTAATTTCATATAAGTATGAATAATTTTTCCTGAAATTGAAAATGTTTTCAATTTTCAAAGCTTAGAAAATTGAATAATTTTCACCCCGATGAGCTAATTTCTTTTAAAAGAACATTGAAAATTCTCTCGATGGAAATGATGATTTTGTAAATACAATTAGTCGAGGTATGTGCTACCCTGAAACCGAACTAAGTTTAGGATAGAAACGGCATAAAATGCGTGGTAAGGGGAAGGAAAAAACCCGATAATTTAAATAATTATATACTTTACGCTATAATACTTTACAAAAATTTAAATAGGATACGATATGACAACGCACATATAAATTGTACTGAAAATTAAAATCAAATTTTGAGGTCACTGAAAATTTGATAATCATGAAAAGAAACAGAATTCATCAATTTAATTAAATAACTATATCATCGATTTTTTAGTTTCTTTGCACTCGCTATTCGCTATTCGAAAAAAACTGTTCGCATTAACTCTAGAGCTGATAACATAATTTGAAGCATGTTACAAACTATATAAAACTATATTTTTATATAATCTATATAAAAATAAAATCGGATGTTGCACATTAAAAATGAACATATTTTTGAGTTATATATTTAAAATGTATTAATTAAAGTAAAAATAAATTAAGTACTTCAACTGTGTCTCAATCAGTTTCATTGTTTTGGAGTGTATTGTGTAACTGTAACCGTGTATCATATAACTGTAACCACGTCTGTGGGAAGCCGTATTCCTGTAAATTTTTATTTACACGTTTTTGTGTTAAAATTATTTAAATTAATATATAACAATTCCTTGAAACCGTCAGAAAAGAGCATATCAAGATGGAATACGGCGAAGAATATGATGAGGTAATAGTTTTGTCTGAGTTACCATTTTTAAAAATAATTTTCCTAAAAAAATATGTTAAATTTTCTATGCAGTATATAAACATTGCTTTATTAATTAATTGTTAATTCTTCAGTTGTAAATTTTTTTAGTAGATGTGTTGAAATTTACTGAATATTTTTTGCGGTTCGTCTGTATTTCTTTTAATGCGTTTGACACTAATATTAGATGTTCTATGCATATTTATTAATTCTAATACATTTTGTTTTAGTATGATGCCTATGGCTATCATGGAGGCCATGACATGGACATGATTGGAGGTAAGGAAAAAATTGAATCCTTATTTTATAGATTGTAAGACTGAGATTATTTTATGCCAATTTCTATATGATATATTTGTTATTGTGCCTGTTTCAAAAAAATATAATTTGATTCATTTGTTCATGTATTGTTAGAAAAATAGAAACAAATTTAACTCTTAATATATTATAAAATTTAATTTTTCACATGAGATGCAATATAATAATGGGGCCCTTATTTATTATTTTCCTGTGTCAAGCTTAGTGGAACAAATTTGGGAAAATATGACAGTTCATAGCTAATATTATAATGCATAAAATTTTTAATAGAAATTTAAATACCCTTTTTTTTTTTGTATGCAAGACAAAAATTGCAAAAATTCTTCGTATTAATGCCCTGATCACTATGTGGCTGACAAGAGTTGGGATTTAATATTCAGATCTATTTCCACAGAAAATCCTTTATGAACATATTCATATTTATTGTGGTAATAAAGTTTTGAGTGTGATATGCTCATACAATCGTCTTCCTTACTATGTAATTATAATTCAAAATTCCTTACTACTTCTCAAGATTGTAGCTTAGTACATTCAAATCCTTGTAATTTTGATTTCTGTAATATTGTGGTAGATGTTTCTATGCAAGCTATGCAGCTATTAACTTTTATAAACTATGCTTTTAAAATGAAAAAAATATCAATGTTTATATGAGAACATATTCAGCATAAAATTAAGAAATCATATTTAAAAATTGGAGCAAAAAATAATTTTGTCATAATCATTTAATATTAATTTTGAGCATTTCATTATACATAAAAGCAAGTGGGCATTTCATCATGCTTCATTATACGTATAATTAAACAAATAGTTTCATTTGAATCTTTATCATAAATATTTCAATATCCCCCCTCCTCCTGACTTATGCTCGTGTATTTTGTCAGTCCTAGGATTAAGCCTAACATGGCTTCAAAAATTAGTCAATAATCACAACATTTATCTGAATTATTTAAAATAAAAAGGGGCCATCGCCACCCCCTGACTTATAGTCTATTGCATTTTGTCAGTCTTGGAAATAAGCCTAATGTGGCTTCAAAACTTCCGGTTAAGTATCACAACATCCTAAACACGCATTATTGGCGACTTCTTGGCGAAAAAAATGGCGCCACTAGTCCGTATACGGGAGCTGCTCCTTAATATGTTTCAGTTTAAAATTTTAATAATTAAATATAAAATTTGGTTCATTAATTTAATTACTTAATTTGTTGTAAATACAGATGGTTGAAAATAAGAGTTTGATTTCTTTCTAGTATCATAAAAATATCTTGGGATTGTTACAAACTTTGGAAGGTCGCTTTATTGTAGAATTTTATGCTGTTGGTTTATCATCAGCAATGTATTTGTGTGAAAATTTGATTTATCAGAGAGTAAATTTGTATTCTTGCAATATTTAATAGATGTGACTTGAGACCAGTTTGAAATTAACTGAGGGAATGTAATAATGCTTATCAGTTTATTATAACTCTTTATCAAATTAAAATTTAGCTTTTAAACTGACTATTTTGTTCTTGTAGAAATAATTAAATATTTTTATTTGTCATCTGAAACTGAGTGCAAATATATAAGTTCATATCTATGCGTTTTTCAAATTTAAAAAATGTGTTAAATTTATTGATTTATACATGTCTTCAAACCCAATTTACTTTCTAATGAGTTATAATTTTTGTGTATTCATTCCTGTTATAATGATGCAATTTTGTTTATCAATGATAAAATACTAATATGTGTTTTTCAATAAATATCAGATCTTTTAATTCCTGGTAAGTCAATTTTAATATTATTTTCTGATTAACGATTTATTTTTAAGCTCGGCAAGTAAAATGTAATCGAAGAGATTTTCAGCAATATTGTATAAATTATATATATATATATATCGGTCGCTGGTCGCCAAAGGCGGCTAGTATATATATTTATACAATTTTTTAACCAAGGTAGTTTTTTATATTTTATATAATGGCTGTTTGAGTTCCAAAGTTTTGTAAAATTCTTTTTGTTTCTCTTCTATAATTTGTTTTTTGTTTAACTGACATTACTTATTCCAAGTGAGATAGTGATTGATTATTCTAAAAGACACTAGATGATACTTTTACAAGAAGAGAGTCGCATGAATTATTGATAAACACAAATTATTGAATAAAAAGAAATATTAATAAGAATTAAGAATTAATTTACATTTTATGAAATGAACGAGAGAAGACAAAAACAACATTATAGATTATATTTCTCAAATTTATTGAAATGCTTTACTGGCTCATAGTAACCTTTTAGAAAATTATTTCACTAAAAAACAAAATCATGCATTAATAAGAAGTTTATTCCTTTTTAATAGATTTCAATTCTCAACAAAATATAACATATTCCAATTAATAATATATTCTAATATATAACTATATATTTCCAATTAATTGATAAAAATAAAGTAAAAAACTTGAAATCTATTGCATGAATTTTATGCTGAAGCAAATAAGAATCATCAAAAATATATACTTAATATGTGTTGTTTATAGAAGACACTACTCTTTATAAAGTTCATACCATATCACATTAATATTTATCTTATTTTAGTATAAAATCATATGACAATTCTATTAGCATAAAATTCCTTTCTTAAAAGTGATATTCCATATATATTTCCAGTGTCTTCAAATCTATACTTCATTCAGATTTGATCTTTGAAAAATATCATATTAGTCTTCCTCTCTTCATCCCATTTGGTATTATATCTTTACTTGTAGATTAAATATCACTATATGCTGTTACTTAAATGTTGACAAGTCAGATAAGTGGCATCCTTGTAGTGTCTTTATCTGATAGAACTGTTTTTAGCTCAATTTAAAATTATAAGTTTCTTCCAGAATTAACTATTATGTGTATTCAAATTAGTGCATTCATTTAATCAACAAAATTCATTAAAAAAACTACTACATGTATTTCTTTGTATTTATTATTGGTGATGTTCATTATTTTTATTAATTAATTTTTTTTGGCTTTAAAAATATTATTATGAAAACTTTATATTTGATGCTTTTTAGATATGGATTATGAGAGACAAGTAGCAGAAACTTACAAAATTCCTGAAATAGTGCGGAATTTTTTGCTGTACTTAGCTAAGGCAATAAGTGAAGGAAATGTTTATGAACTTCAAAGCATGTATGAGACCAGGTATAAGAATTTTTAAAACTCCTTTTTGTTATGTTATAAATTATATATGCTACTAATTAGTTTTTAAATCGTAAGCATAGTTTTTTCCCCACCATACAAATGTAAATTGATAATGAAATATAAGTATTTAGCAATCCCCTAGGAATGCAATACTTATTTGGTTCCTAGCTTTCAGTATATAAGTCTGTTAAATGTAAGCATTTATTCCCTTTCACAACATTTTTTAAGTTAACATAGTGTATCATGTTATCAAATATGCTTATAAGAATAATTGGTTATTTATCGTTATTGTCACTACAGTTGAGATATTAATTTTCTGATATGAAATGTGTAATTTGTTTCCTCCTCATTACCTGGCAATTTAAGGTTTCTGTATCTAGTATACCGAAAAAAATGTATTTGATCATTCAAAATCTTATTTCATTTTCTTTATGGTGTTAATTTTTAAATTAGCAATAATTGGATAACATTTTCAAGTGTTTCCAGGTCAGAATTTGTTAATGTGTTTATAGTTGTTATTTCATTTTTTATTACTATATCCTTTTAATAAAAATGTGTATATCATTTTATTTTTTATTTAATTTTGCGATTTTACTTTAGTATTTTAATCAATTAGAAGAATGCAATGAACCAGTTACTCATGTTTGTATTATTCATTTCATCTGCACTCAAATAGCATTTGTTTTTAAAACAGTGACATACAATTAAATGCATTAACGATGTATGAATATTGTTTATTTTTGTCATATACATTATGGTATGAGTGATTTCATGAATTATATGAGCATTAATTAATATAGCACAAGCAGGAATTTGCTTGCAGTTGTTATTTATAATTGATTTTAAAAAATTATCAGAGCAAGAAAAATTCGAAATTCTTCACTACAAATCTGAATTAGGTTCTCAATCAAAGTCAACAGTTTCTTCTCATTCAAAATGCTACTTCACTGTTATTCTCCTAATAAAAGTACAACAACTTACTCATCAACAGTTGCAGTGAGACTTTTATAGTTTCTCAGAAGATTCAAATCTTCTGAAAAAGAGAAGCAATTTTAAAACACCAAATCATCAAATATATGACCAAACCAGTTACAAAAATATGTTCAATTTATAGATTGTATACCAATGTATCCAGGAAATTTTGCATAAATATTCTAACATTTTTGTAATCTGCTCTTAAAATTTAATATTATTTCAACCAAGAAAATCACGTATGTTTTTCTGGAATTTTTTTTATGTCAGTTTTTCTTAATTAGTTTGCAAGTCCAATTCTTGAAATAAGATTAGAAAAAAGTGAGTTTTATTCCCAGCATATTTTCCAATGTGGAATTAAACAAATGTTATTTTATAGGGTGTTGCTGGGGTTTAAGTAGCTTTTTATTTTATTTAATTAAACTTAAGTGTTTATAAATAATTTTAATTTTCTTTAAATATAAACAATACATATTCTAGATTATTTTGTTTATAGCTATGTAAAATTAACAGAAAGATTTTACAAGTCAACTCCATGGCCTCTGGCCAAAGATGTAGCAGCTGTTGTTGGTGACGGTATGTTTTGTTTTAATGTATTTTCAATTTCCATTTCATTTTAAAATTTTGGTTAATATCATAGGTTTGCAAATATAATTTTCTTTATTAATTTCAGATGAAAAATTCGACATTCTTTACAAGGAATTGTATTACAGACATTTATATGCTAGAGTCAGTGTAAGTAATTAAATATATCGTCTAAATAATGTTATGTTTCTAGATCAATTTCATGTAGGAATATATTTATTCTCTGTTATAGGGAGGACCTAGCATAGCAGAGAGATTCGAATCATATTATAACTATTGCTGTCTGTTTAATCTCATACTGAGTAAGTGTCTGATGGTGTTATTAATTTCAGTTGTCAGATAAGGAAATCTTATAGGAAATTTTGCATTTAGAGATATTCTTTTTCTTTTTATTGTTACTGTAATTGTGAGTTTTATTTCATTCTTACTTTTGACATTGACAGGTGCTAGTGAACCTGTTCAGTTGGAATTGCCTAACCAGTGGTTATGGGAAATTATTGATGAATTCATATATCAAGTAAGCACATTACTTTGAATTTTAAATAATCCGTTGTCTATATATAAATATTATCAATGTTCTTGTTTAACCATTGAACAGCATAAGATATTACTACCTTATGTAGCTGAAAATTTCAATGGAAGTTACAGATGCATATTTTTTACCCTATAAGAGTTAAAATTTTTATTTATTTATTTGAAAACTTATAAAGCTGTCAACCTCTTTGTTGCAAAACTTTTCAAAAAATTGATCTGGAATATACTTATTAATGCAATGTTGTTGAGAACAATAAATTTTCTTTAAATAATATATGTATATAAACAACACTTTTTTCTGCAGATATTTAGAAAATCAGTTGTATATCTTTGTTGATGTGGTTCTTAGGGGCCTTTGCCTGGGTATTTTTTTTTTTTTAATATTAAAAATTTTCTTGACTGTCTGAACCACTTATACCTGTAAAATATAAATATTCCTCTATATTTCAAAGAAAATGATTGATTCTACTTTGAGAGATATCTATAAATAATTTATGCTATCAAGGGTGATTGGTTTAATTAAAATATCAGGGTTTTTTTTTTTTTTTTTTTTTGTTTGTTTTTCTCTTTCATAGTTTATAAAAAGTGAATTACGTGCCACTCTTAAATTTTGTATTTATTTTATACTTTTGATATTTAAAAATTTTTGTTATTGATTTTATTTTTTTTCTGTGGGTAGAAAATCAATAATAATTTTTGTGTTCATAAATTTGATATATAACTATAAAAAAAATTATCTAGTATATTTTAAAGTTGTAAGAATTCTCATTTTATTTCATTCAAGTTTAATTAAGTATATATATTTTTAAGACATTGAAATATGTTGAATCATATCAATCTTAAGGAATGTATTTTTGTTTCAGTTTCAAAATTTCAGTCACTACCAAAGCATGCTGAACAAGCGAAGTACTGAAGAAATTGACCAACTTCGCCAGCACCCCAAGGTAAATAACTTACATTTTATCATAATATGTTTTATAATTATTTTTAAGGAATATTAATGAAATAAAACTTTAAAATTTTGAAAGATTTTTGATAAAATAAGGAGGAATTCTTTTATGTTAAAATAAGCTTTGTAATCAATGAAGTATTGGGTTGTTCAGAAAGTTATTTCGTTTTTTCCCGACAGAGGATTTAATTATTATTATTTTTTTTTGCACCCAACTTCACATTTAAGACATAATTTTTATATGCTTTGAGAGCTCATATAGCAAGGCTTGTGTGTGAAAAATTCCAATTAATTCTACGCAGTAAGTTTTTTGTTGGTGCCCTTTTAAATATGGAGAGCAATAAGCAGCATTTTCGACATATCTTACTGTTTTACTACAGAAAGGGTAAAAATGCTGTTCAAGCCAGAAAAAAATGGACCGATGTGTATGGAGACGGTGTGTTGACAGTACGCCAGTGCCAGAACTGGTTCACTAAATTTTTTAGACAGTAAAACCTTCACCTCAAATGAGGAGGTCAAAAACCACCTCGATCAGTTTTTTGGCAGCAAAGACCAAAAATTTTATGAGCGTGGAATTATGCTACTACCAGAAAGATGGCATAAGGTGTTGGACCAAAACGACCAATATATAATTTAATAAAGTATTTGTTTATTATACAAAAACTGTCTTTCATTTCCACACACACACACAAAAAAAAAAAACCGAAATTACTTTTTGAACAACCCAATATTTTAAAATAATCTCTCTCACACACACACACACACAATATATAGTATGTATATATATAGTCATTTAAATCTTTAGATTCATAATCTGGGGAAGAAAAATATTCTTCTATCTAGTTCCAAACAGGGTGGAGTTAACACTTTAAATGTCAAAACCATTTATGCAAAATTTATTAAATTGAAAAATTATAATTATTCATTTAAAAATATTTTTTAAAAAATTAAGGTATATTCAATTTTTTGAAATAATATAAAAAACATAGCCTCAGAAATATTTTTTTTTTATGTTTGTATAAGAAATTTTCCCTCTGTTCCTAGTTTGAAACATTATTCAAAGAAATTTTACATTCTTTGCACAATTTCAGACGGAAATGTTTGTAAGAAACTGTAAAGAAAAGTACATATGAATCATTTTTGCATTATTTATTTCAAAGTTTGTTTCATCATACAGCATGTTTTATTAGATTTTATTTAATGCTATTTTTTGTGGTTGCAAACATTTTTATTATTTGAATAATTTCTGTAAGATACAGATTTTTAATAAAACTTTTCATTGGCATTTATTTTAAGTATTAAATTTATTTTGTAGTTCCAGGTTCTAAAAACTTTTAAATTCTTAGTATTATAATCATCTATTTGATAAATAAATAAGACTTTTTTTTGTTGTTGAAAAATTTGTTAGGAAAAAAATTAGTCAGCTCTAAAAATTAATATTAATCCTAAATTTTTATTTCATTTTCTTTCTTCCTCTATATAACAAGCTTCTCTTAAATATTTTATTGCTATATAATAATGAATCTTAAAATCGTAATCCTAATAAAATCTAAAAATTTGAAAATTATTTTCCTTTTTTTTTTTCATTTATTTTCTTAAAGGTTTGGAATGTACATAGTGTATTAAATGTTCTTCATTCACTTGTGGATAAGTCAAACATTAATAGACAGCTTGAGGTCTACACAAATGGAGGCAAGTCTGATTTTTTGATGTTATATTTTTAGAAAATTTCTATCAACTTATTATCTCTTGTCTTTTAATAAAGACTGGTATTTATAATTTTGAAATTTTCTTTTATGTGAATTTTATTTAAACATTATTATCATGAAAGAGTTAGAAAGCCTTGGTATCTGAACTCTTTAGATCATTCATGATTTTGCAGCATGTGATTTTTAATTTTATGTAATTTAAAGGAAAAAAAAATAGTTAATAATGTTACTATATTAACAGGTGATCCTGATAGTGTTGCTGGAGAATTTGGTCGTCATCCTTTGTATAAAATGTTAGGTTATTTCAGTTTGGTTGGACTCCTTCGTTTACATTCTCTCTTGGGTGACTACTACCAAGCTATTAAAGTTTTAGAGAACATAGAATTGAACAAAAAAGTAATTTATTTTCATTGTGATTCCTATGTTATTTTAATTCAATTAGTAGATTATTTTTCTTTTTAAGAAATGTTTTCTTATTGGAATTTTTAAAAATGTTTGATCATATTATATTGTTGCAATATTCTGTTTAGGAATTATTTATTCCATGAAATGAAAATTCACTTAACAGTAAAAATAATTGCTTATATTGCAATGAGTAATTTTAAGATAAAAATTCAATCTGTGTTAGTTAAGCAGTTAGTACTTTTAAATCTTAATAATTTTTGGAAGTTATTTTTGTATCTATTATTTAAATTACTTAGCTCTATATTTGGGTTTAATAACTTTATTTGGGAATAAGACCTATCAAAAAATATTTTTTGAAAAATTGTTTTAATTTTGATAACTGATTTTTATTTTATTTTTAATGCTGATTCTGAAAATGAAATCCATTTATTTCTATCATGTAAGGATTTTCTTTCCTCAAAAAAAAATTTCTTTTGAGCTTTACAGAAATTGTCTGTTTGTAGCAACCAGAAGTAGTCAGCTTTGGTCCTGGCATTTCATTACCTTTCCATTTCCTTTATATTATGCTGAAATCTTTCATCTTCTTCCTCGGTAATTGTGCCTAAATTTCAGGAAAATAATCTGTAGATGAAAAAAATAAAAAAAATAGGTAGAAATTGTATTTTAGTATAGAAAATGGATTTTTCAGTTCATAACTTAAAAATCTTGAATTTTTATTATCTCTTCTACAACAGATCCTTTTTGTTTCCTAAAAAGCTAGTACTAACTAGTATTAAAGATTCCCAGGCTTTTATTTATTTCCCTTTTAGTTTCAAATTTTCATTTTTCATCATTTTCTTAATATTTGGTCATACAAGCACACCTTCCTTCTGTTTTACGTAGAATAACTCCCAAGAATTGGTCTCAAAGGTATTTCAAGCATTCACCCCTTCTTGATAAATTGTTTCACAAGATTTTATTATATAGGAAACAGTAGAAGTAACACTTTTGTTGGTTCAATCAGATTCTCTTTAATATTTTTTACTCCAGAATCTAGTGTTTTCCTGATTTGCTATTCTTTCTTAATATGGCATTATTTTCTGTTTCAGCTATCCTATTTACAAATAAAATAACCTGATTTCATGTACCCTTTTTTGCTGACCAAGTAATGCAGAAACCACTTTCAGATCACAACAAACTACCCATTTATGTTCTGAATATGATAATTTATTCAGTATGAAATTTCAAATTTTTCATAATATTCTTTCAAATAAAATGAATACTCAATAGATATTAAAGTATATTCATTTCCTTTATATAATAGCACTTTGAAACTTCTTTTTGATGAGTCAGTAAAAAAGCCTTTGTCAGGTGTATATTTGAAACTTGCTATGAGGCTTGAAATATTGTTTGTTCATTGGCTTGTATTAAAAATAGTATGAGCTCTTCCATTTTCTGTTCCAAAACTAGAAAATGATGTTCCAAAGGCTAGCAGTTTTTTTCTTTCAATCTGGAACTTAAAACTTCTGCTAAATCCTTAGGAAGATTTAAATCCCTGATTTAATAGATTGTTTGAAAAATTTGGGTGCATTGCAAATAGTCATATTCTTCATCAATATCTGAATAAAAAATGCTTCTCACGATATCTGTGAAAACAGTGTACATGGCCTGTGAGAGGTGCAAGACATATGGCAAATATAATGCTATGACGAGATATTTCCTTTTTTTGTTCCTTTATTGAAACCTTTCACATTAAAATTACAAAACTGACAATCAACTCAATGATTTATTTCTCTCTTCAACCATTACAAAATAAACTGCATTCCATCAAACCAATTATTGGATTGTGGTCTGTTCTCCCAACACGCGAGACTGATGTGAAATTGACTCGTCTCCGTATAGGTCATACGCGTTATACACACTGCCATCTCATTTTTGGTGAGATGGTGCCAAAGTGACCATTATGTCATGTGGATTTTACTGTAAATCATATTTTAATTGAATGCCACGCTTTTAATCAAAATTGTGTTCATTTTTTTAAAACCTCGTCATTAACCTTGCAGGACTTGGTGGGCGAGAGATACCACCCGAACATTTTCAAGTTTTTAAAATCTATTAACTTTTATATTTGCATTTAATATTGTGAACAATTGTAAATTTTATCATTTTAGTCATTAGTTTCAAATCATTCATTCAAACAAGTATATCTTATAATATTGCATTATTATATTATACATGTTTTAATTTCTATCTGCTTTTATATTTTTACTAATGTATTAAAACAACCATTTATTAAGTTTTTATTTCTATTTTCATTTTTTACCATTTGCTTGGTGCAGCATGGCCAAATATGGCCCTTGTGCCACTAAATACCATAAACAACAACATCTCTTCAACCATTGATATACTAAAACATAAAGAATATTTTTTACCTTATATCCATTGTCTTAATTCTTCTACACAAATACAACTAACTTTGTGTGGAACCCAAGTCATGTCTTGATTACTTAATTTCATTCCAAAAACTTTTTTTAATATAAAGTCTGACTTTATAAAATGTCCATATAGATAGACTTATAAAATAGGAAAAATTTCTTTACTGTTTTTTTTAACTGTGTAATTACTATAATAGGAACAATTTGGTAAAATGAAAATTAGAAGTAAAAATATAATCTATAACATACAGGTCAAAATATACACTTACATACAGCAGAGAAAGGCTTTGATTGAGAAATAGAAATAAAGTTGGTGAAAATGGGATGTGAAGAGGTCGAGGGCAGATACATGTAAGCAGGAAAGGTACCTAATTTCAGCTTGATTCCTCTGTCTTCAACATTGCGTTTAATATACAACTTCCAGAATATTCTGGATTGAAATATTCTTTATTCTTGTTTGTGGTTAAATCCACTGTTTTATTAACTTAGTCCATAAGTATATTTATCAAATTCATATAAATACATTTTTTTTGTCTAAAATATACTAAATTATTAAAAAAATTCATTACAATTTAGGATAAAACTGTACATGATGGAATTTTTTTATTACTTTGGGAGTAATCATCATCCAAATAACTATAAAAATCATTGCTTTACCAACCATTTCTTCATCGCAGTTATATATAATTAGTTTCCCTACAGGTGTTTTGAAACATCCATTGTATTTTTGTTGAGTATTTTAAGTCAGTGCTTGCATATTTTTAAAAATGTACCTTTATATATAATTTACTATTAAAAATGAATTTTTAAAGGCAGCAATTGTACTAATTATGAAAAAAATTTCATGTAATGCTTAATTCTTCTTTCTTTTTTTATGGAGCTTCCTATTTTGTCAAATTTGTTTATTTTGTCTCGTAAAGTGTTCAATAATTATTTAAAGCCTCCTTTCTAATTTTAAGCCTCCTGTGAAGTTTCTTATGATTTCAACTTTTTCAGAGCTTGTATTCCCGTGTTCCTGCTTGCCAAATAACCACATACTATTATGTTGGCTTTTCATACCTCATGATGAGACGTTATTCAGATGCCATTCGATCCTTCTCCAACATTCTTTTGTACATTCAAAGGACACAGAGAAATCTTTTCCAACAAAAGACATATCAAGCAGATCAGGTAATTATTTTTCAATTTCTTGATGTACCTCTTGCAAACATACTTAAATGATTGCTTCAATGTGAAAAGTATAAAAATTTAGTTAGAATTTTAATGATATGTTTATGTAATAAAATTTGCTGCTAATATTTTTTTTTAAATATATAATGCTGTTAATGCTTTCACTTTCTCTTATATGAAGTATAAAGAAAGTATTGTAATCATCAAAAAACTCTAAATTGAAATTTCGATAAATCTTCATGTTTTTAGACCTCCCTGAGTTCGAAAAATACATTTTTGAAAAATGTCTACGACAAAAATAACTCAAAAACTATTTGAGTTAGGCAGGTGAAATTTGGTATATGGTCTTTACATCAAATTTGTAGCTTTCTATCAAATTTTGTATTCAGAAGTCTGGCTGAAGTAACATAACTACAAAATGAAGAGAGCTAAGTGGATAAAATTCAGTACATAGATTTATCATCTCTATGTAATATATTTATCAAGTTTTAAGCCAAAACGAGGAATTGAATGTCTGTCTGTACTTTCAGAAGCATGTAAACATGATAACTGAAAAATGTGATGAATTAAATGTATCGTATATGGTGTGTGATTTAGTGGCTGCAATTGTAGGTCTGTGTGAAATTTTGCTCTCAATTGGTTGAGAAAAATTGTGTCTAAGACACAAATTTACCTTTATTAAAGAGTATGCTAGAAGGTTTGGGGAGGACCATTGCTGTTGGTTTGCATTTTAGATTTAGAAATGATGTGTACTTAGAAAGTATAATAGTTCTTTATTGGATGCTATTAAATGTTGTAGCTGATCTAAGGGAATGTCAATAAATATTTAAAATTTGGATATTAAATTTTAATTTCAGAAAGTGTTTGTTCTCAACAGTGTTAAGAATTCCTTACGTACAGAATTTATTAGTATGTAGCAAATTTTAAAAAATGAAAATATGTTTTATTAATATATAAAAAATAAAAACATACCAGGTTTAAAAATGTAGTGTTTTATATCCATTTATTGTTTTTAACTTAAGCAGCATGTATTTATGAAAGAAGGATAATTGAAATCCGTTAATATCAAAATAGACTTCTAAAATGGAATTTTTATTAGCTAAATTGAACATGGCCTTTTAAATTATAATTCACAACCGGATTAATAAAGGTCTGTAGAAATTCAGTTGTTTGTTGTATTTCATTAGTATTAGAAAAGTATATAAAAGTAATTTTATTTTATTATTGAACTATATTTAATTTATATTCCAACAGAAAGTTCAGAAAGGGGAAAATTTTAATTGAAAATATGGTTGCAGGTTTAAAATAGATCAATCGAGGAGAAACTTTCAGAAACCCTCTATTATAGTTTTATAATGATAAACATTTTTATTTAAATTAATTTATTGCCAAAATATTGTTATGTTTACATATAATATAAATTTTCTCTTCCTTTTTTTGTTTTCGTTTTTTAATGTTGAATTATTCTTAAATTTTAGATTTTTCTTTTCTATTTCAGATGAATAAACAAACTGAACGAATGTACACTTTGTTGACAATCTGTCTTGTATTACATCCTCAAAGAATTGATGAAAGTGTTTTGTCAACTATCAAGGAAAATTACGGAGAAAAACTTTTGAACATGCAGCGTGGGTATGTGAATATTTCTCAGGCTAAATTGCTGGAACTTAATTCATCAAAAATTTTCTCACATTTATTTTTATTCATTTCATATAATTTACTGTTATTTAAGGTGTAAAAAGTTCTGTTTATTTATTCTGAGTCAGTTTGTTTGTGAGATTTTGTTTTTCTGTTTGTTTAAAAAATTGTGCAACTCCAATGCAAAAAATACTGCCTTCCGTATTTTAAATTAGTCTATATTTGTAGTTCCAAAAGAAATTTTCAAATTTGATGAAGAAAGACATTTTGTCTTAATATTTAATCAAGTAGGTTTTAAATATTATATTAGTAGTGTATATTAGTATATTAAGTCAGATATATTTTAAATGAAATTTGTAAATATATCCATTGAATCAATCCATATGTATAGTATGAGAATCATTTGCATGTTAAAAATAGGATTTTAAAATTGTTCGTTTTTTTATGAGTTTATTTTGGAGTATTTCTGAATGTTTTATTATCTAATCCTAATTTAAGTTTTTAATTTTTACTTTAACTATTTATTTAAATGAAAAATAAAACTTTGTTTAATTAACAAAAAAATGAAGAAAAATGTATTATTTCATTTTTAGTCTAACTGTAGCCACTGGAACTATATTTAATAACGAATTGATTTACAACTTTTATCATAATAAATGTATGTATATTTAATTAAACTTCTGAAATTGAAAAAAATATTTTCAATTTTGGCATAGTGTTGTTTAATTTTTCAAGAGATATGAAAATATCTCATTTTTAAATACAGAATACTTTAACAAAATGGTTTTTATTTGTAAAAAAGTAGGGATGGAAGTATCAAAAGTCGCTTAAGTCTTAGTTTTTTTTATAAAGTTCCTGCATTTTAATAGCATTTGTGTTTAAATTCAACTTTTCTTTATCTTTCTTAGAGATTTATCTGAATTTGAAGCCTGCTTTTCCTTTGCTTGTCCTAAATTTTTGTCGCCTGTTCCCCCAAGCTATGACATTCAAAATATGGATGCCAATTCTCATAGGGTAAGTTGTATATTTTTATTGTGGAAGCTTCTCAAAATTTTGGATTTTATTTGCTAATGAGAAATTTTACATCTCATGGGTACTTATTTTAATGAAATTATAATATAAAATATTTGGAAATTAAATGTTTATTATTTATGTATGACAAATTTTAAAATAATTTTTTAAAAAATAGAATTTTAATGTTAATGTTTTATTTAAATATGTGCTTAAATCAAAATCATTTATGCTAGAATGCTGAAATTCTAATTATATTCAAATGGAGAATTTAAAAAAAAAAAAAAAAAAAAAAACAGCTCCTGTGTGATATTTGCTTTTTCATGTCAGATTAACTTATGTAACAATTCATCTTGTAATTTTGAATAAAACGAATATATTTGATGTATGAATAATGACAGGTAAAAAGAACTTCAAGAATATTTCATGAATGATTGAAAACACAAGGTTCAGTAAAGCTTCTTCTGATGTGTTAATTTTTAAAAATATTTTTAATTATTTTCATAAGTTAATAAAATTTTATTAGTTCCTGCCTATAATATTACTTTTTATTCGAAGACTGGTTAATGTTTTAAGATTGTAATTTATTCCTATGCAATAAAAATATTTTGATTTTCACTTAAAAATGCCATATTTTTGGATATAATTAATCACAAAAATCTGCATCATATAGAGATTATAATTATTATAGTGTTGCTCATTTGTTTTAATTACAAATCTAAAAATACGTATATGTTGATTATTTTATAAATAGTTTCCAAATTTGGACTATGTTTTCTTTTTCTTTCTATATAGTTATTTTTTAATAAATTTAAAATGTTTTTAAAACAAAATATTGTAATCTGCATATAGTTTATAATTATGTCTATATTATACAAATTTGTCCATCATTTTTATATATGTCAGCTGTAACTTGAATTTAGCAATTAAAAAAATTACATAATTGTATATTCATTCAACAATAATATTTATTATTGATTGAATTTATTCCATTTTATTTTGAAGTTAATCTATTTAGTGTTTTTTTTTTTTTTTGCATAAGTATTTTAGATCTTTTGCTATGCATTATTCATCATACATTATTAAGCCTTATTTAACATGTTTAATTTAAATCTTTCAGGAGCCATTTGTTGCCCAATTAAAAGTATTTATGGATGAAGTTCGACAACAGATAATGCTTCCAACAATCCGCAGGTTTGTAAGACCCTTTTTTTAAAATATATATATTATTTATTGACTGTCATATTATATGTAAATTTTGTGAAGTGATAAAAATTGTGTGAAATGTTTCACTCAAGAACTGCCAAATTTCTTACATAGTTTTGATACTGGTTGCAGAACTTTATGCATATATTTGAGTAGTATGCACTTACTAAAAATTTAAAATTTCAATAATAATTTTTTTGAATTTTTAGCTGTTACTGCAGAGTTTATTACTATAAAAAAACATTTTTATACCATGTTAATTTTTTTATTTGTTTTTCATTTATTTTTCTTCATTTTTAATTAATATTTGGAACAATGTGTTTTAGTATTGCAATGAATTATTAACAGTTTAATAATTATTCCATCAAATCTTTCACTTACATGCGTTTGTCAGTGTTATTTCTAAATGCTTTCTTTGGACATTTAGTCTAAAGCAGAATTTTCATTTTTTTCAAGTATGATAATTAACTGGAATTAAAGTTAATTATCATACTTTTATCATGAAATGTTAAGTATTAATGATTGGATTATGTAATAAACAAGAGCTGCAAGAATTTCCAGATGATCTTGTTATTGGATAATTTTAGCTCTGTATATATGACCTATATTTATAATTGTGTATTAATAATAAAAATTTATAATATGTAATATTATATTTATAAATTAATATTATTAAGTGTATTAATAATATATTTGTGTATTCTAATATAAATGAACAGGATGAATTACATTTTAAATTATTATTTTATCTCTACTTGCATTTATAATTTTTTCCTTTTCTTGTTTAATATAATTCTTTCTTCTTTTTTTCCCCCATTTATTTCTCATTATATTAACCTTTGTAAATATAAATTTTAAATTTATAATGTATATGATAACGATAGCAATAAAATTATTGCATACAATAAGTTTTTCTTTCTTTTATAGTTACTTGAAACTTTACACAACAATGCCAATTGCTAAACTAGCTACCTTCTTGGAAATGGTAAATATGGCACACTTTTTTTTTATGCAGCTTTGTATTTTATTTAATAATATATAACATTGTTTATTTTATCTTTTTCTAGAAAGAAGAATTAGTTGTTAATTATCTGCTTTGCTTCAAGGTAATTTTATCTTTGTTTGCTTAAATGTCCAAATGTAAGAGAATGCAAATTCCTTGTATTTTATTCACCAATGCATAGAATATCATGCATTCAATGTATTTTATAATTTCTCGGACAAGGATCTTGACCTTTAGTGGAAATATGAGAAAAAAAATGTGAAATATCTTAAGAGGAAGGCGGTTGCAAGTTTATAAAGTTTAAATCCATTTCACCACTAACAGTAATGGAATTTTTCCCTGGTGGATCAGTTTTTGTTTCAAACAAAGGGTACAGGATGTAAAACAAGGATAACCTTAATGATAACTTGTTTTGTATCATCTACCTCTAGTTTGAAACAGAAACCTACCTGTGAGAATAAAAGGATAAAATTTGTTTGGCAAGTTAAGACGGATCAGTAGTGAAAGGGTTAAAAGAAGACCTGATGTAAAATGCTTTATACTTTATTTAATAATTTTTGAGATTCATGTCTTTTTTTATCAGTTACTTTCAGTGCCTCTTTCAAATCTAAATATATTCAGTTTATTTTATAATACTGAAATTCATCGGCATTTTGTGATTAATTTTACTTAAATATTACATTTATCTGTAAATAAAGACATAGGTAATTACAAATGCATGGTGTCAAATTATATCATAAAGATTGAAATCTGAAGATATATTTCTGAGCACTATTATTAAATTTCTGAAATTTTTTTAGGCATATTGTTTTTTAACAATATTAAATTATAGTTTTACTAATGACTGCTACATTTTTGCTCTATAAATTATTGCTTTTTTAATTTCTCCAGCATAAAATGAAAAATATGGTCTGGACTAAGGGTACCAGTGGATTAGAAGGAGAATTTCAGTCTGGTTCTGAAGTTGATTTTTTTATTGATAAGGTAAAATTAAAAATTTTATTTTTTGTTTTTAAATATTAACTTATTTAAAAATTAGCATTGGGTCAATTAATGAAAATCACTCAATTCTGATTATTTGTCAGTTACCATTTCTTTGTGTGATTTCTGATGCAATTTTGCTTTTTCAGGATATGATCCATATTGCTGACACAAAAGTGGCCATTCGCTATGGTGACTTCTTCATTAGACAAATTCACAAATTTGATGAGGTAAAGTATTACAATATCATATTCATAGGTATATTTCCAAATAGGCAACTGCTTAAGGTCACAGGCAAATTGATTAAAGAATGTTATTACTCTAGTCATCAAATATATAAATTTTTCAGAAATATAAATTTATGAATTATAAAATAGTCAGGTTACAGTGTACGTTTACATTTAATCTTTTAAACCATTAAATAAGTATAAGTATTTGTTTATGATATAATATTAATTAAGGTACTTTGGGAGTATCCCATCGACCTGTCAACACTCATAAAAATGCAGCAGTCCTTTGGCGCCATCATAATGAAAAGCAATGTGGTAATTGGCACAGGAGCTACCTTTTGGCCATAATATCGGGTTTGATGAAAATGGTTGATGGGATAATCTGAAAGTACCTTAAATAATCTTGTAATTAGTTGTTATATTCCATTAGATATGTCATGTGAAATAACTTTTTATGTTACATTTACTTGAAGTTTAATATTTTCTTGTAGTCTGTCATGATAATATGATGCTTTTATTTATAAATAAGGAAACATTAATTATTAATAACAATTAACACTTCAAGAATTTCAATTAATTTTTTCACTACGTTTGGCTTTAAAAAATGTTTTTTTTTTTTTTTTCCCACAGTTTGACTAAAATAAAGCATTAGACTAAGATAAATCCTTGATATGATGACTGAGTTATAAATGTGAAATTGAATTGGCCTGTTATTAAAAGTGGTGCCTCATAATGTGCATTGTTTGGGAATACAAAATTCCTGAATCTACCTCTTATTGTATTACCTGAATATCTCCTCTCCCTTTTAAATATTTATTAATCATTTGTAAAATATTTTCTTTACATCTAATTAATTTTTCTTTGTCTTTGCAGATGCACAGGATGATCAGTGGTATACAAGTCTAAAAGAGCATAACCAAGAAAATTGTTTTTAATTTGTAATATTCTATTCAAGTGAAACAAAAAGTGATCAATAAAAGAGAACTTTTTAAAAAAGATTTGAATGCTTGGAAAATTTAATTTGTGTTTATTTTCTCGTATATATGTGATGGGGGGAAAAATCAATGGTTAGATATATATTTGTGTATTTAATAGTTTATAATTTTTTAATCTTAAAAATATTGTATAGCAGTTCCAGCAATTTATTACTCTTATTTTATGCTTTTTCTGAGTGAAAATATGACAATTTATGAATATTAAGTTCAGAGTGTTTCAAGTGGTCACTTATTATTTATTTTTTAATAATTGAAATCATTTGTTTAATTATTCTTCATGGAACTTTTCTTTGACTGGTGGATAACCACCTTCTCTGAATTTATAAATAAATTATCAAGAAAATGCTACCATTTAGATATTCAAATTTAATGCAAAAATTTGGGGAAATTAGTTTTTATACAATCATTATTGTTTCCAAGTACAGTTGTGAATATGTGATTATTGTGAATTCATTAAGTTTATATTTTTGATTCTTGTACAATTATGAACTCAGTTTTAAATTATCTATTAAGCTTCAATGTACACTATATAGTTATTTCTATGAACTTATACTCAGCCCCCCCACCCCCCATTTGAATAACTGTGAATTTTAGTAGCCCAATATCTTTGAAAGTCATTGAGACAAAAGTGAAAATAAATGTAATAAAAATAAAATGTCATTAAGGTTTCAAATTTCTTTCCTATGAATGTATAATATATTCATTATTTAGAAGAACTTTAATATATTTTCTCTATTTTGGAAATGCATAATATTAATTAGAAACTAATTACAGCACTTTTATTGCTATTATCTTGTATATTTTTTTATCTTAAATTTTCATCTATTTTTTCTTATTGCAAATTTATTTGCTATCATTAGATAGTTACAATATTTTAGATTATTTTATTACAATTTATTGAAATTACCCTTCTTGGTCTTTCTCCCTCTCTCGAGGTTTGCTAAGAAATGCTTTAATTTTGGATTCTAATTAAATCGTTTTTAATTAGAATCCATATGCATTTGAAAAATGCTCATTCTTCTGTAGTTATGAGTAATGAGTGTCAAACAGGTGTAATATTGTAAATAAACTTTTTATTCTCAAATAAATTAGCGCCATGGGAAAACAGTATACTAAAAATATTACATTGTAATTATTTTGGCTACTAGTTGAAGTAATATTCTTATAATTCTGTAATTTTAAGTTGTGAAAACAGTTTTTTGCGATGCATTACACAATTATGAATAATCTCCTTTGGCAACCAGTCAATTTGCTGAGAATATTGATTAAATTGAATTTCAAACTAATTTCTTATACATTTGATAATAAAAGAATTATTGTTTGTTAATACTCACATTAATTAAATATTTTCGATTGAAAAATTGCACAATGAAAGTGCAAAAGATTTAAGATCAGTAGTTGATCAATTACATAAACATTTAAGAGCTCTAAAATTATAGGATTTAGATTTGGATAAACTAAGTGAAGCTATGTTGATTAATATTGTTATGCAGAAATTGGATAAAGAATCGCATAAACAATTTGAAATGACTTTGACGTCAAATGAGCTAATTGATTGGGATACCTTTATAAAATTTATCGAAAAAAGATGTCAAATTTTAGAAAATTTGCAAAGTAATATCGTTCAACCACCAAAATCGAAATTTATTTTCCAAAGTTCTAAACCACGTGCTTTAGTAACAAAGGTAAATGACACTTGATCAAAGTGTCCTGTTTGTCGTCTACCAGCAAATCATCCTATCTATAAATGCAAAAGTTTTCTTGATTTAAATGCTGTGGAACGTTTTAATATGGTTAAAAAACTCTCCCTCTGTGTGTTGTGCTGAAAAGCAAGGCACAAATTAGCCTTTTGTCGCCACTCTAAGTACCTGTGTAACATCTGCAATGGTAATCATAATTATCTCTTGCACACCTTCGATCGGAGGAGAAAATGTTACTCATTCCGAAGCAATTCCTTCAGAGCCGAGAACTGATTTATCCCCAACAGATGTGACATAGGCCGCTTCACAGCATACTTCCTCTGCCTGCTTACTTATAAAAAATAAACGCGTTCTACTTCCAACTGCAATAGCACTTATTCAGAATATTCATGACCACTTCTCGAGAGCTAGAGTAATACTTGAGAGCGCTTCTCAGGCAAATTTTGTGACAAAGCAGTTTGCTGACAGCGCGAATTTACGAAAACAAAAAATAAATACATCGGTTTCTGGATTAGGAGGAATTTCTACTTCGATTGAATATGAGGCAGTTGCTAATATAGCCAATTGTAATGGGTCTTTCTTTTTGTCACAAACATTTTTTGTAATAGATAAAATTACGGATATGGTTCCGGCAACAAATGTTAATTTAGAAATTCCACAGGTTATGCTTGGGGATGCGGAATTTACACGGAGTTCCAAAATCGATGCCCTTTTGGGTGCTGAAACCTTCTTTGAAATTGTTAAGGGTGAACAAATACGTTAATTTCTAAATTCATTAATTTTTCAAAATACTGTATTTGGTTATGTCGCTGGTGGCTATGTAAATACACACAATCAGGAGCCATGTACTAATTTATGTAGATTACTTTTTCTATATTCTCATTTCGAGTATTAACAATAAGTCTTTTATTATCAAATCTATCTTCCAAAGCTTTCAATAAGGAATGAAATGTATCGTCATTCGATATCATCCGAACCGCACTTCCAACTAAACATGATTGTAAATAATAAAGCTTTTGCGACTCTGAAAGAAGAAATTAACGAATCAAATTGAGCTTTAAAAATGTTCCATTCCTCAAAATTATTCGAAAATTTTGGTAATGGTATTTCTGGCAGCTTGATATTAACATCATTAAATATATTAATTTTTGCATCCCCATTTTCATGCATGCAATTATTAAAAAGTTTTTTCAAGCTTACCTCCAGTTTTAAGAGATCCGAGTCGATATCCTCGAAACTTATCAATTTCCCCTAAATCTTCATCTTTTTTCACAACTTTGTAGTAGTCTTGTCTTAAAAATTCAAACTGTTGATTTAATTTACGCATTTTATCCAACTTGACTTCTATTTCAACATCCGCTAACTGCTGATCCTTTATTGACGTTAATAGTCTAGTTATTTGCGCCTTGATTCCACCACGTGTCCTATTTAACGAAGTAATATCTTTTTTCCATTATTATTTACTATTCAAATCGAAATTTAATTAAAATTCAAAATCCGGCTCGACGGACCAAATTTTATGGTACGAATTTACCATAAGTTTAAGCTGGTTCATTTCAATTTTTTAATAAGTGGACTGTAATCTTATTTAAAATCAAACGACAATTCGAAAGCCAACTTTTTATTTCATCGAGGTTCACCGACCCCGCAACGACTCAGTACGAAACTGTTTTGAAAGCTGATCCCATGTCAGCAGGGTTACAATAAATTTTATTGCTGAAGCCAAGTCAGCGCATGGTTGCAACATTCTATAACAAACAGCGCCAACAAAGCGGTAACTTGATATTTATGACACAGCATCGTACTCTCAGCAAAGCATCAAATCTTAGGAAAGCTATATTATTTTAATAACCGTGCATCTGTTCTGTGTATTGTATACATGAACCTTCCTAATGAAGTCGAGTCGTATGGCTTTATAGTGTCTATAAAAACTTGAGTGTCTGGGTAATCTATTATATACACTAATTATATACACAGATGAATTCATAATATTATAACCACCATTCAGGTTGACATAAACACAGTTGTTGCTAATCACAGGTAAGATTAAGAAATCTATTTGATGGAATGCTGTGGCTTCAGAGTATGTGTTCGCATATCAATAGCTGCAGTAATGGGTAAGTCGCATGATTTTACAGGCATTGAAAAAGGTATGATTCTATGGTTCAGAGCATGTAGCAATAGCAATTCTGAAACCACAGCTTTCATGAAGTGCTCACAAAGTAGTCTGTACAATAACTGGAAGAATCAAGAGGGTGTGCAATCCATCCATGCAAACTGTGGAGCACAACAGACCATTAATGATGATTGAGCATCACTTGGTTAAGAGTGATCGATACATTGACAACCTAAATGAATCAGCATTGCACCAGAAAGTTATCCAAGGCAGCTACAGCTACTTATATTATTGTATATTGACCTTCGCAGTAGACGTCTGATTTCATTGACAAGTGTGCATTGCAAGATTTTATTTTCAGATGAGTCTCGTTTTCTAACGGAGAATTATTATTTTAATTTCGCCGACAGATGTCAGAAAACAAATATCCAGAAGCCATTGTTGGATGCCAACAAGATAAGGAGGTAATTTGATGGTATGGGCATGCTTTAGATCCATTCATTCCCGTGGTAAGTACCTTCAATAGCTGTGCGTTCTAATCCATCTTTACCGATCGATTATACCCTTACAAGGTAAATATGTATCCTGCGAATGATGGCTTGTTCCAACAGTATAATGCTGTGCCCAAATGATTTCTCCATGCATGGTTCGTAGAGCTTGAAATATAGTGCCACTTATTACACTGGCCTCCAAATTCTCCAGATCTTAATCCCTGTGAAAATACACGGAAACATCTCGATCTATACATAAGACAAAGACCCTCCATCTCGAAATCTTCACGGTTTAGGTAATGCTCTGCTGTTTTCATGGTCATAGATGACTCGCCACTTCAAAAGCACACATCGAGTCCATGCTCCAACACTTAACCACTGTTTTGGCTGCAAGAGGGGCATATTTCGGCTATTAGAGAGGTGTTTGTAATGATGCGACTAGACTATGTAGCTGTCTTTTGCTGTAATGTAATTTCACTTTCTGTGTCTTAAGTGCATGGATAATAAGCAGTATCATTCTTCCTTAATTCTTAATAATGAATAATACGGTTAAGAGTTATATGATAAAAAAAAACTGTATTTCATCGCAACAATGGAAACTATACTTGAAAATTACATCATTTTTTTTCATTGTTATAAATGAGGAAAAATATCCGACGTGTAAAACGTTATCATTTAAAATGGCAACAAAAAAACGTTATGTGCAGTATATATTTATTTTTTTAATTTATCGCAGAGAATATCTTAAAATTTTGCTTAAGTTTCGATTAACCGAGGTTCTAATTCTAACCTCCAAATTCTAATTTGAGGATTAATTCTAACATTCCAAAGTATACGTGTTCCAAAATTGGTATTTCTTGATGAAACGTCTGATCTGTAGAGCACCATCATGTTCTCATACATTACCATTGTTAGTATTGGAGATAAGTTGAAAAATAATTTTAATTTCCATAAAAATGATTTGAATAAATGGAAATTCCATCTAGTCTTAATTTACTGGAAAACTTGTAAAGTTCATGTAAAATGATATCAATTTTAATCAATCGTTTCCAGTTCAGTGATGTTGTTTGGTATCATCTTTTAATAATCAACAGATATAATCCATTACATTCGTCCATATAGCAAGCAACATGATCTCGATACAAATGAATAATTTTAATTTATCTAAAATTAATAAGTTTAAATATTAAGTACCCTCCAATTTTTTTTCTTAACTAACATAATAATTTGAACTCTTGAGGATTAAAAACGTTGTTTACATGCCTAATTTTACTAACAATTAAAGAAAAGAACGAAAAATGAGATTTATGAAGGGAAAAAAAACTATTTCGGTAGTAAATCGGCGGTAAAATTAGGCTAATGAAGAATGTTTTATCTGAAGCTTCCTCTTTCGAGCACTTGACCTTGTGCCACATGGAAATAGCCTGACCTCCATTTCATCCTCGCTTCAGCTGTTTCTCGGTAAACATTGATTTTCTTAAGAAGCATATGATTATGATTATGATGATATTTTTGGCATCAACGAACGTTACAAATTTGAGATGCTTACTCATGGGGATTTTTTCCCCCTCCCTTGACAAAGTAAGTCCTTCCTTGAATACTAAAGGAATATTAGATAAGCCTTTTATATATGGTTTTGGTGGTGAGTATTTACAGTGATTATTAGATAAAAACATAGATTTCCATACAATGAGTCGCGAGAAGATTTTGAATGAATATGTATTTTTCCATAGTTTGGGAAATCTGTTATTGACTTAAAATATCCATCAAAGGAAACATGATGGAATTTTTATTGGAAGATCAATAGATAAATAAAATAGCGCAACACACAAACGAGCGACTCGTGCCGAACGCCAAGAAATAAAATTCAAAATGTGCATAATGTAAATTAAGAACCAGATTTTTGCACTCGTAACTTCTGCTGCATCGCTTGTTGCACCAGTCTTTAGTTTTGCATAGTTACATTTCCATATTGTAAATCAAACACCGCCCACCTGAACTATGAACATCCTGTTTAGTTTGCGTGCGCATTAAATTCGTAGCTTTTTGTTATCATTTGTGTAAAAATTTATTATAATTAATTACAAATTGAGTTTTTCTTCACAGAAGGTGCCTTATTTCGTTAAGAAAGTGTTGTTTGTCTCTGAAAAAAATTCAATACATCGAGAATAAAGTAGGTTGCTATGTATAAAAGGTGAGAACTTCCGGGTTAACAATCGGTTTAGAAAGCAACTTTTTAAGATTTGAACTTGCACTCCATCACTGGCATGCAGAAAAAGTAACTGGAATTGTTCCAAAAAATGGTTGGATTTTGAAATAAATCTGCAAGTTTGGTTTCAGTGTCAAGTACAGAAATTCATATATTCCAGTTTGGAAGTTATGAAGTTGACAAAGAAAAGATCAAGCAAACCGTTTGCTATTTCGCTGACTTCAATTTGCAATTATAGTGTAGAGAAATATACTAAAATTTATCTAACTTGCTATACTTTTGAATTAACGCTTTGAATTCTCTCAAACAGACAAATGAATGGATTCAATCAAAATTTTATTCGAATTTGCCGTATTAGTAGCAAAACGATATACTAATTTCATCCATTTAGTTTCCTGTGTTTATAAGCTATCATATTTTATATCTCAAAGAGTGGCAGACTTTCCACTTACAGATTTTGTCCAAAATTTGATTTAAAAAAAACCCTACAATTTAAATATAAAATTGGTACATTAAATTTGATTGATTTTGATTTAGCGGATCAAGATAAGATGGTTCCCGACATAATTGTAAGGAAGGGACATTTTCCTGCACAGGGAGACTCGAACTATGGAATTCGTCTAAATCTAGAGGTCGATATGGGTGGCGATTAAAAAATTTTCTGTTTGTATATTTCGCATGGGAAGTGTATTCGAAAGTGATGACATAATGGAGTAAATTTAATTTGCAATTAAAACAAATATAAAATTTACACCCCTTAAGTTCCAAATATAAGTGAAAGTTGTGCAAGTACAAAAACATATTCACGAAAAGTGCACATGCAATTTTTCTAATAAGAATGAAAAAGTTAGAAACGTTTTTTTTTTTCTTTTTTTTTTTTTTTGTCTGAAATATATGTTTTATAAATTTGCTATGGAATTAGCTCTGAGACGTGTACTAATTTTTTAAGACGTGTAGTAAAAGTCAAAATTAACGCATTTTTGCTGAATTTTTTGCGTTTTATAATAAAAAAATAGTCATGAATTAAATATCAATAGTAGGAAGCATTCCATTGCAAGTTTTGTGCAGTATATTAGTAGCAGCCTCGAAAAAATTTTGCAGAAAAATTTGCGCATTTAAAAGACTCCTTAGGAATCTTAATAGACAAAAAAAGGCTTGATTTTTTTTTTTTTTGAATATTTAAATTTTAGGAAACAAAATTTTTTGTGGATAACAATTATATAGTACTGTTCTACATAAAACACAATTAAATATAATTTATTGTATTTAATTTTAAAATTTTAAAGAAACGTTTAAATAGTGCTGTGATATTTTAATAAAAATTTATTTGCTTTGTGGAATTTAACACAATGACTGTAGAAAAGAATAATTATTCAAGGACTTTGAAAATAATAAAATTGTAAAAACCATTTTTATTCAGTTGTTAAAATGCAGATTTTAACAATTGAATCGTTTTCAACATCGTTACAATGGGATATTTTACATTATCGGACTACTATTAAAGTCCGATGTCATGACTTTAATGTCTTGGTTTCGAAACTGAAAACTCGCTAACTGGGACTATTTCACCAAAAGAATTTCTTGTGTATTTGTACTTAATGAACTTTGTGTCTGTGTTTATGGGTAAAACATCCTTTCTGTAAAGCTGCTTAAAAGTCTGTCAAATCATCTTCCATGCCATTTATGACATGGCGAAATGACAAACTCTGTTTCAAAATGCCATTAATATAATTTCAAAACGGAACAGTAATTTAGCTAATTGAACTCTGAGATTATACGTCATGTGAATAAAGCACAAAATTTTAAATGCATTTTTATTATCTATATTGCTGAGATATTAAGATTTCTTTTGTGACGTATGGTATAAATATCATTATGATCTCTAATTTCAAGATTAATTCATATTATTATTTACTGGTTGTATTATAAATAATTATTTTTATAACTGGTTGTATTATAAAAATAAACTTTCCAGTACTGTTTTCTTCCTTTTTAAATTTTGGGTGTAAATATGTTTGAACTTGAAAAATATTTTCAATCATGTATTTGAAAGGCCGGCTCAATAAAAGATAAACGATCATGCCTACAATATTTATTCTCATAGTTTTTAAATTTGTACCTTCATTGTACACTCATAAAACCTGTTTAATACGTTATTCATTGCTTCAAAACGGGGAACATGAAAGTTAATGAGAAAATGATGTTCTTTTAAATTGAATTTTGGTTCAAAAAGCCATACTTATTTATTTTAACTGTAAAATATGATCTGATATTTCTATTTTGAATGATATTTGATAATAATTTTAGTATTATAATTTCAGACAACATTAAAATTATCTAAAGCATTTTGAAAATTGGAACTTTTATTAAAAATGACCTACAAAATACAGCAATTATTGCATCGCTTTTATTGCAATAATCCTTCTTCAGTAACTATAAATATACATTTCTATTTATTTATTTATTTTAGGTTTTATCACAGAACATGTAATAGAATGCAATTATCTTTATTAAATTGTATTATGTTATTTTGAATAATTTTATTACAATTTATATGGTTTTTGTTGTTGTTTTGGGAAGTTACAAAAAAATATTTACATTTTAATTTTGATTCAAATAAATTCTTTTTGTTTTAACTCTCATGGCTTTTTTTTTTTTTTTTTTTTTCCTTTTTAATTACAGCAAAAGCAAAATTATCCACCGGTCCACCAGATGGAGCTGATTTCCCTCTCTTCGAAGATATTTACCCTTTACACCCGGATGGCTCCTCTCCAGCACCATTCGAAACCGTGCATCATTTTGACGTTTTATTTATTTTTATTATTTTAATTTTTGTTTGTTAAAATGGTAAAAACATGTATATTAAGTCTGCGAGAAATACAATTTAAAACAATTTTATATACTTATTTTTCACAGCAATAAACAAGCCCTTGTATTAGGTGAATAATTTTACATCGAATTACTTTTCCGAGTGCAAAGAATTAACTGGCAAACTCCAATAATAAGATACAATAGAATTGTTGGAGTTTGCTGTTAGATTCGACAAGATTCGATCCTTAATACTATAAATAACTGTAAAGTTTCAATTTATGTACTTATTATGGAATGCTTTTCTTTTAAAATCAAATTTATGGAATTTTTTATAAAACTATATTTTTATTTAAAGAAAAGATGATTTTGTCTTAAAAAGTTGCCATTCCTATTAAATGAATATATTCTAAATATTTTAAATCATTATATTTATTTGCCTAGAAGTTAACATTCACAATGTTGAATTAAATTTCATGCATTTCAATAAAAATGAATAACTCGTAGAAAAGTATTAATTTTCAGCTATTATTATTTTTTAAAAAAAATCGCTTGATATTAAAAACGAACAGAGAAGTTATATAAAAAACGTTTGATATAATGAATGTTCTCATTTTATTCCATATAAATAAAACTGAAATTTATTTTACAGTTCGTTAAAGAAAACCAAATTGCAGAATAGATTATCCTCAAATTTTTCTCACAAATGCTATGATTTAGAAGAAAAGTTCTACGGAAAGATTCTTGATAATTAATTGAATAGTTGATTCTGTCCTTAATCTAAAACTTTATTTCAATGTATAAAAAAGGTTATTTTATCTTAGGTGTTGCCATTCTTACTGAATAAAAATATTATTGTTACTTTAAATTAATTTTGTTTTTTCCCGAATTAACATATACAACGTTCATTTAAATTATCTATTATTCATAAAAAAAATTAATAACTTTCGATTATTTTAAAATTTTGTTTGCTCTAGAAGCATATGAAAGATTTTAGAAGTTTTATCCATAATATTATATTAAATGACTAACTTCTTCCATTAGTAAATAAATAAATGAAACAATACAGTTTTGAATTTAATATGCAATGCAATATTTCGTAATCCTTATGTTATATTTCGAGGCTTAAAATTTTAGAATATTATTCTTATAATCTATTTTAAAACTATTCCAAAGTGATTTTGAACATTGAAAGCCATATTTCGAAATGCGTACATTTTCCATTTCATCGGTACTGAACAAATTATTCCTAAATTAATTCTAGTCTGTTTATCTTAACACATCTTGTCAGCCTCATGTCGCAAATATAATCTTTTTGAATATTTTCTCGTTAGCATTCTGTTCCTAGAAAGGAAGATATAACAAAAAAATGGCACCCATCTGTCCAGACTGTCCTTATCCAGAAGAGTAAATTGTAGTTATGTTCCCACTGACTTTTCTGAAAAATCCCCCCCCCCCCCCCATTCTAATGGTTCTTAACGAATTCTCGAAAACATCTCACTAGTTCCCTGATGTGTATATTTACGCTCTCATTTTCCTGCAAAGGAAAACCTCATTATATTCCGAAATCTGTCATATCTAACGACTGCAAGCGCTTCTCGAAAAAACACTCCCACATGTTGCCATCGCGACTTTTCTAAGAACTTGAAAGGTCGCTCTAGTTTCCGGCTTGACCTCGTAACCCCGAAATGTTGCCTCTGGGGCGGAGGTTGAAGAAAATGTAAAACGTCGCCAGAAGAAGAGGGGGGAAAAAAGTTAATATTTATATACTTCGTATCTTGATTTTCCTCCCAAATGCACAATGAAAACAATGCTTAATACCGAGAAATCGTCAGGGTCACAAACGATTCAAAATACTCGCACTGTATAGCAGTTTTACCAAACGATTTTATTTTGTTACAACTGTAGGCGATTTTATTTTTGCTGTTTTGCTTTTTTTAATATTTTTTTTTTAATTCAAGAGCATAAGAATAGAATTTTACCCATTCTAGTGCATTTCTTTTCTTCTTTTTTTTATTATTATTAGTATTAGAATTTAAACCTGTAATTGTGAGATAAAATTCAGCAGACGATTTTGTTCTCATGTCAAACAACAGACTATTTCTTTATAGTTTGTGTTCCATTCTTTATCTTTTTTTATTATTATTATTTTATTCTAGAGGAGGCAAATATAATTTTTCTTCTTTATCTTTTTATATTCTTCATTTAATTCTTATTGAAGATAATTTGAAATTTAAATTCTCAAATAAATGAATAAATAAATAAACCACTTAAGTAAATTATAGATTGTAGCAGCTTTTAGTTTTTCCAGGTTGGTTATTGGTTCGCGTTATTGGTTGTTTCAATCTTCTAAAGTACATGATTATTCTGCGTTCTTTAAAAAAAAGAATATTATATGAAAGTTATTGTAATTAGTACTATGCTTTGACGAAGTGACTATTAATAGAAAATTCATAGCTGAATGTAAACATAGTTTTGTAAAAATATAATTTTGTTTCTCTAAAATAATATTTGTTTTTTATACAGTTGTACCCGTAGTAAATTTGATGTTTGAAGAAATCTTTTGGTTAATATTTTATAATTTCTTGCAGGATTACTGGGGCAAGTATTAGTATGATTTTAAAATTTAAATACGATGAGGGGGCGAAAAAAATATTACTATCCACCAGATGCAGTTTATCTTCTGTACAATAATGTGCAGGATTCTTAGATTTTAAACTGCGGTTTGAAAAGTTTCTAAATGTGTGTGTGTGTGTGTGTGTGTGTGTGTGTGTTTAGAAAAAGCGTGAAGTAATCTTTGCATTCATTAAAAGTTAGAAATTCAAAAGTGTGTGTGTATATATATATACACTTTTATGGATGGAAACATATACCTGGAACCTCGGAGTAATACTGCAATTTTAATCAGTTTTTTAAGCAATTAAAATGTAAGTGAAATGTTGGCTTTTTTTTAACCATAACTACCGGAACTATTACAATACAAGAAACGTTTCGACTTCATTTTAAAATTTAAAAATCATCATTACAAAAATACCAATTTTCTTGTCATAAAATTTAAAAAAAATAATTTAACAATAATGTATTTCTTCCATTATTGAGTTGAAATTAAATTCGTTTTTATCATTGCTACATATTCTATTATTATTTGTTCATTTTATGATATAAAAAATCGGCTTGTTTTTCCATGTTGAATAAATTTCATAATAAGTTTTGTTTTTAATGAAATATTTGGAACTTCGTTATACTTATAATTAAGTTTTAATTTCAGATTCAAGGGGGACGAAATATTTTTTAATGTCACCCGTTTTTAAACTGCTGCTCTTTCCTGTGTATAAAGATAGATTTACGACGAACAGAGCGACGAACAGTAAGGCTTCTAAAATAGTGTGAGTTAGAGTTATATGTTTATCAAGATTTGAAATTTTAAAATATCTCGCTAGGAGAACCAGTAAAACTTTATATATATTATTTTATCAACCATTAAATATATTTTTATGTATTATACATTATTATTTTATATGTATTGTTTTAGAAACCATATATACTATTTTTAGTAAACAATTAATCCCGACACGAATCAACTGGTCCCTAAAGGTAATAATAAGTTCTAGTAAATTTTCCATTTGTGTCTCAAACTGAATAATAAGTTCTAGTAAATTTTCCATTTGTGTCTCAAACTGAATAATAAGTTTTAATATAATTTTCTGATTTGCGTCTCAAACAATGCTCGAACATCAAATCTTAAAAGTCGTAGAAAAGTAATTCTTTTTTTTTTTATTTCCTTTAAAAAATATGGAAATTAAAATAAATTTATAACTATCAATGACATCAGGTCATGCTCGTAATTCTCTGCTTCGATTTAATTTTGGAATTTATTGCATATATTTTGATGGAAAAAGATGTAGCGTCTTGACCTATCATAAGAAAACGTGTAGTTAGTTATCTTACGATAACTATAATCTTAACTATATCTTTTGATATGATATAATGATCTTATTATGATATAATCTTAACTATTATGATATGATAACTTTTAATTATCTTATGATATATAGATGACGATCCTATTTATGTATTATGTTATGAGGTTTGGTTTGGTTATATTAACGTCCCGTTTGAAGCAACACTTGGGCTATTTTGGGACGGACCTCGTAATTTTGAACCGCGGTCAGATGACGAGGACGACACCTGAGCTGGCACCCCCCTCTCCGCACCACACCACACCAGCGGGAGGACGTTTAGTCAGGACGGATTTAACATGCAACAGACCCCCTTACACGACGGTTCTTCGGTGGAATCTGGTCTCGAACCTGAAACCCTCCGGTTCCGAAGCCGAGACCTTACCACCAGGCCACCGCGGCCATTATGTTATGAGATTATAACGTTACATAAAATAATATGCTATCAGGATTATTCTAGTCATGGAAAATTACTTGGAATTTTGCAGATTATTCTTATCATGCAGTAATAAAGGGCAGTGAACATACTTGAAAAGTATCTTTTATTTATTTTCTGGGTGCGTCTTATCTTTAGTGATGATTTCATAAGCTAATATTTCTTTATTTAAACAAACTTTAGTTGATATGTTATTAATTTAAGAAAAGATTATGCAGATTGTATTTCAAATGAAAAATTAAGAGATTGAATGTGATGAGATTATCTAGCATGATGATATTTATAAGTTGCCATGCTATCTGAATATTTCGAAACGCTTGGTGTAAAAATTGTTTAAAATGCTCTACAGAACAGACCATTGGATTTAGAGCTACGTGTCATCGGTTGGCACTCACAAAGAAAGAAAATTTTTAAACTGAATTTTTAACTGAAAATGAATCGTAATTTTAAAAATTTCTCTGAATAATTTCGGAGAATATTATTGCACAAAACCTAATTTCATATCAACTTAAAATTTTAAAAATAAATTTTTCATTGATACCAATTTTGTTTCCATACCTTTTCTTCTTCCCTTTTAATAAATTTTCAATATATTTTATTTTGCAATACTCAAAAGGACATAAACAAAATGCATAAAATATAATGTTTTCCGTTATTTAAAGCAATTTTATCCAATTGGAAATATATACTTATCTCTAAGGGTTAAGAATTTAACTATTGGATAGCGATAAGAATGGACACTCTGTATATTGTTTAATTGTTTATATTTTTCTGTTTCTTAATTTCAATATTTAGATTTAAAAAAACTATACTCTTTAAAATAAAAATATATCACTGTGAAGAACTTACCTTCCTATTGCCCCCACTTGGGGATACTTCCAGATAAGGGGATGAGAAACTTCCGGTATAATAGTTGGTTCTCACTTCCTTGGTGAGTATAGTAATGGTGTGGAATTGAGTTGCCTGCACTCCAATGAAGGCTTATACCTCCTACGAGAGGAACTGTATTGTTGTCAGAGGTGGCTTAGTCATAATTTCGAGCTCAGTATTATTGTTGCAATGGCAGTTATTCAGTTTAATCTCAGATGTTTACTGGGGGGGGGTGACTTCGATGTAGTTACTTTCCCTATTACTCGTTACATATTCCATCAAGAAGGAGTTAATATCTTCTGACTAATCAACAAAGGTGCACAGTTTGATATCAGGGTCACACAAAAAATTTCAGTTATCTGGTTTGTTTCGGTTTTTTTTTTTTTGAGGGTATTATTTTTATTACACACAGATGGACATGTCGGCATATTTCCAACCGCTATTAGATTTGACCTTGAAATTCGATGCAGCTCTAAAATTCCGGTGGTTAAATCGTATACCAAATTTTATCCAATCAGCTATTGTCATTTTGAATTATTACACTGATATATGCGCCGAAAATGTAGATTTCACATTGAAGTATTTCTACCCAAATTTGATACAGATGTAGGAAATGTAGTTGATACTGAAATTTCGACCTCTTATTAAAAATGTGTTTTGAGAATAGGATGAAATGTAGAAATAAAGATTTCATGTTTTTAGTATCTTGTTACTTTTTCGCAAACGAGATTTAGAAGAAACATTGTAATTGTCAAAAAATTTGAACTCGAACTTTGACGAATCTCATCCTTCAGTCTTCTCTGTGTTCGAAAAACACATTTTTGGCATTCTGTCTGTGAACAGCATTTTGGATTCGGGTTGAGGGAGGATTGTAACAATTAGGTTTCTTTTTCTTTTCTTTTTTTTTAATTTTTATAAGAAATGAATTAAATCATCATTTCTGTGAATTGTCTATTTTCATTACAGTTATATTACACAAGTTGGCCATTTTTTTCTCTCTCTCTGAAATTACATGACTTTAGCAAAATAATGCGATGGCTCTCGAAGATTCCATTGGTGATTTGTAAATTCCAATGAAACATAACTTCTGTGCAAGCTGAGGTTCGAACTCGCAACATTAGGGTTCATAGCCGAG
>JAPMOR010114427.1:86134-187353 GCA_026543865.1 Argiope aurantia
TGTGCAAGCTGAGGTTCGAACTCGCAACATTAGGGTTCATAGCCGAGTAACAAAGCCACTAGACAAAAGTGTACACTCGTGTCCGGAAGTTGTTATCTGGCTTATGAAGTTACCACCACACTTCAATAACAGCACATAAACTAGCGATTTACTCAAGTGGTGGGCGCAGGGAACAAAATTTTGTTTATTTTGTTTTTTGAAGCCAAATACGATTTGTAGGATGAACGAAAAACTTTTGCTAATAAAAGTAATATTAACTATTTACTTTGTCATGAGAGAGTGTTAATTTTGCTTATTCTATTTTTCCATATAAAAAACCGTTTCACATGTTTTCGATAAAATTATTTGTATTTAATATTTTACAGATTTTTCTTTCATAAAAGCTGTTAATCAACCGACAAATAAGTAGCAATGGGGCAAAGAAGGATATATGAATATTTCGAGTTCTTTCAGTTGACTGGTAGACTCAATAGTCAAGAGTTGATCAAAATTTTGCCTTGAAATATTTAGATTCTTTCTGTTTTAATAAAGTGATAGGGCTTTTCTTATCATTTTACGTAAAATTATGTCTAAATTTAAATTAAAAATTCTTTTAATACGCGAGATACTGAGACCAACTCTCTTGAAGGTAGCCTGCAATTAAATGTTTTATTTATTTCAATTTGTTTCGATATTTGTTACTTATTAAAAACTTAATTAAAAATTATCCATAAAAAATCAAGTTTTAAAAGATCGGTTAGAGAAAAGAGTGCCTCGAAATTTGGGCTCTCTTAAGGCCGCTATGGGGCTTAATCCGGCACAGCAGTCCTAATGCTACAAGACAATGCAAAGACAAAGTAAAAAAAACTTTTCTTTTCTTTTCCAAAAACAAATACGATGGGAAGTTATTTTTTCTTTCTTTCCATCTAGATAATTCAGAATATTCTTATTATTATTCTGATAATGTAACTTCATTATCTTTTAAGATAATGTATGCTGCTTCGAAATTCTCAGATACAAATACTACTCAGAATATCTTTCGCCCACATGTATTTGTTCCACAAACTAAGTTGCATTTATATAGAGAGACAACTATTTTTGCTGTTTTGACCTATAGTCGAGTATCTCCTAGTTAATGATTGTACACTGAATTTCATTCCCAAGGTGTAAGCAACATTTTTTTTAAATGAATTAATTTGCAAAAAAAATATTAATTCTCTGAATTATAAAATATAAGAATAAAATTATCATTCCGTTAAGTTGCCACATTAATTCACTTAACATTCAGATAACATTTACTCACTTAGTTAAACTATTAGAATCAAATTGGGCCGCGGTGGCCTGGTGGTAAGATCCTTGGCTTGTGAGCCGTAAGGTTTCAGGTTCGAGACCCGATTCCGCCGAAGAACCGTCGTGTAAGGGGGTCTGTTGCACGTTAAATCCGTCATGCCAAACGTCCTCCCGCTGGTGTGGTGTGGCGTGGAGAGGGGAGTGCCAGCTCAGGTGTGGTCCTCCTCATCTGACCGTGGTTCAAAATTACGAGGTCCGTCCCAAAATAGCCCCAGTGTTGCTTTACAACGGGACATTAATATAACTAAACTAATTAGAATAAAATTCATATTTTGCCAAGTATATTTGGTGCTTTTCTGATCTACTTCATTATATTCACTTGTTTATTGCGGTATTTATATATATGGAGCAAATGCTTACATGTATTTGTGTACATACATAAATGCCATGCATCCGTAATAAGTATTTATAAACATATACATTTTCTAAAAGCTACAATAATAAAAAAAACTAAAATAAATCATTAAAAAATTGATTAAATTAATAATGTATTGGGAAAGTATGAAATAAATTTGTTAGCTTAAAATATTTTTTTTTTCTTGAGGGAGACGATAAAATGTCAAAATCGACAGTTTATTAAATTCAAATATAATATTTTAGGTTTTCGATGTTCTATTATATTATGATGAAATATAAAAATAACAGTGTTCTGTATAGAATATTAAAAAAAATCAAATTATGAATATTCTTTATTTTGAAATTCGCCTCAATAATACTCATTCATTTTAGTTACAATTCTCGCAGCGGTCAGATGTAATGCTTACTCTTCCATTTTGCAACATGAAATAGTCCTTATTTGCAGGATTGTTTGAAAATTCTCCTTGAGACAACAAGAACAAGAGGACATAAAATTTTTTTTTTCTCTTAATGCACAATTCGTCGGCTGTCTTCCAATTTTAAAACTTTTTTAGATGTTGCACAACTCATCCGTCAAAAACAATTGTGTCTTTATTGCTGTAAGCTGTAATGACTCTTAATGTAACATATAAACAAGCATCATCAGCATGACCGATGGATATACTATTTATGGATAATGTTACAAACCTGTAATGTTGCTTCCTAGGACGGTTAGTTCAATCACTGGAAAGACCGTTTTACGATCAGTTCTGTTGGGTGCTGATCGGGTGCCGCGTCAGTGATCTCAGAGCTTAGCTACAAACTTGGCGATCAATTGGCGATTTGGCAACGAATTTCGCTACTTTGGTGACAAAATAGATATTACTGGCAACTTCCAGAATTTTAGCAATTCAGCTAATAGGAGCCGAGATACGCCTGATTGGTCTAGAACCCCTGTCGGTCCACGTCCGGGAACTATAAAAGGCCGGCAGTCTCAAGCTGCAGTCAATCGGAGTCGTTGTTGAGTCGTCGAAAGGATACCGAAGGAACGGCAGTTGCTGAACTAAGATGCGTGCCGATTTCTGGTGTTTATTGTGGAAGCAGCATCGAGTCGTGTGTGGAATAGCCAGATGTGTAGCAATGTGTTGTGTCGGAAGCTGTATATAGCAAAAGCGAGGAGACAGTGGAGAATTACAGCCGTTGGGAGAGACAGTAGAGTGAAACTATGAAAATTATCTCTCCTGCTGAATTCTGTCTGGCCGCTTTGTATGCTGTGGTTGATTTCTACTTGTGGGCTACTCTCTATTGTAGTGTGCTGCTGTGTGTTTCCTGTGTTAGTCTCGGCTGTGTATTCTTCGTCTTAGCGTCTTCGTGTTTAATAAACGTCGTCGTTGTTTACTACTGACGCTTGCTGATTGTTTTCACACCATACACCCCACTACAAGCGAACACAGTGATTTTACGGACTTAGAAGTGGAATTGAACATGTAGTGGGTAACAATATATTTCTTTGGATATACAGTTGGACGAATAAACAGGTCCCATTTAAAGCAAGATGCAGGTTGTCAATGCCATCTTCTATTAGTTCTGGAGCTCTACTCAAAACCTCATAAAATGCTTCTTTCTTTATCTCTTTCATTACACTTCTACTCTTAAAGAAAACCATGGGTAATTTCTGAGTTCTAATAAATCCTTACTGGCAATCCTTGTAAATTGTCAGGTGAATAAACAATATACATTATTATGGGAAAACGCAACGACCAGCATTAAAAATGTGTGTGCGGGTGGTGGGGGGGGGGAATTGCACCCTCCTGGTTAGGAGCAGTCGAACTATTCACTCCTAAATAATTCACACATTTCCAAATAATTCAATCTCTTTTTTAATTTAGAAATGTCGAACGGGATGATGTTTCTTTTGAAAAGCAGCCAGTATATGTCATCACAGTAGCACAAGAACACGAAGTAATTGAACTTTGAACGTTTCCACTTGAATCATATCCATCAAAAACTCATCAGTCCAGTAAATCATCCATAACTCAAATCTACTCTTAGGAAAATTTTTAACATCGGTTTAACGTCTTAAATAAATTGTACTAACGTCCACAGAATTTCGACAGTTTAGCGGGATTTTCTAGGGGTATTCGTGAGAAAGGTCGAGCCCCAAGAAATGAGGGGAAAGGCAACGACCAGCATTAATATGTGAAATATATTTATTAAGATTACAAGGACAAAACATTACTAAACTAAGATAAACCACATAAAAAGATACATGAGAGTGAGCGGTACGTCTTACCGTCTAACCGTCATGCTCACGTCTGCCAACTATAGAGGGAAAGCATCATATGATCAATGACATAACATGACGCCATACAGTATATGAGAACTGTTAACAGCTCCTACATTATTATTTTGAAAATATGCGTTCTTAATATTATTGTAATTGAAAAAAAAATGCCTTAGCTATGCCACCTCGTTTTATCTTGAAAAAGTCAAATTTTATAGAGTCAGACAAAATTTTATAATGTCAGTTAAGACATTATAGATTTCTTCAGATACAGCTTCGTAGTACACTCATGTCCATAAATTAAGGATAATTCAGAGTCACGCGGAAATCGAACTCTACAATACATATATCACCCGTAAAATGAATTCACACATCTTCAAAAATCGTATGCAAATTGCAGGAAGCCAACAGATGGCACCGATAGTACGTCACAATGACGAGAGTGATGTATAAGGAATACAGGCAAAGAAGTAAAATTGTTCGCAAGCGCTTTATAAGCCTTTCAGTGCAATAACCGCATAGTTATGACACAAAGGACGCACTTGGAGGATTTTTTACGTGATAGAATTGTCGGCCGTCTGGAATGTGGGAACTTGGAATCGCCCAGAGTGTCATTTCTAGGCTTTGACAACTATTCCAAGAGGATGTGAGTAGACGTTACAGCACAGGTCGTCCCCCCGCGTTACCACACCGAATGAAGACCGGTATTTGGCAGTTTCTCTCAAAAGAAACAAACGGAGCACAGCCTCAGACCTGTCTCGTCAGCTCTCTTCAGCCACTGGTACGACAGTTTCAAGGCAGACTGTGTACAGACACTTAGGGCAGATTGGTTCATATGCTCGTAGGCCTGTCAGATGTGTTCCACTTACTGCAACTCACTGTCGCCTGCGGTTAGCCTGGAGTAGAGAGCATGCATTGTGGACACAGTGTTCTTTTCATTAAACTTGTGTGATGTTTTCCGGCGAGTCCAGGTTTAGCTTGCAGTCTGATTCTCGCCGGACTTTTATATGGAGAGCGCCAGGTACCCGTTACCACCAAAAGAACATCATTGAACGACACTGTTACTGTGGTGCAAGATTGTTCGTTTGGGGAGGAATTATTCTGGGTTCCAGAACTGACCTGCATGTTCAAATTGGAACCATGACAGGCCAGATCTATCGGGACGTCATTCTGGAACAACATGTACGATTGTTTCAGGGCGCCATGAGCGCAGAATTCCTGTTTATGGATGACAACGCCCGCCCTCACCATGAAAGCATCGTAAACAAATGCTTTCGATCGAAAGATATCACCCGTATGGGCTGACCAGCATTCTCACCGGACTTGAATCCAGTAGAGAATGTGTGGGACATGCTTGGCCGACGAGTTGCAGCCCTTCAACCACCTTCTACATGTCTACCGGAAATTCGGAGAGCCTTGCCGGAATAGTTTTTTTTTTTTCGTAATTTGCTCCAGGGAGCAAAAAAATCGCAATTTTTATTAATGATATCAAACATGTAGCATTTTTTTTTGCTCTTTACTTGTTGTTTAATAAATAGGCTTTACAAATAAATCGCATTTGTTTTAATTCTGACTCTTTCTTTTCCTGAATTTGCATTATCCTTAATTTATGGACATGAATGTAGTTGACGTCATGTTATGCAACTAAGGCAGATCTTGCACGGCAATAAAAACAACGAAATTGCAATATTACTTTTAATTTTTTTTTTGCAATATAATTCATTTTGTCCTCAAGCTCTTCTTAATTAAACATGTTTATTACTATTACTTGATAGCATGTTACTGAATTTTCCTATTTGTTTCAAAACCACCTATTAAATTATCGTAGAAAACTTTCACTTGTATAACACCTCCAACACTTCTGAAGTTTTTCATTAGCATTTCATCACTATATAAGGGCCAAAAATCGCATCTGTTTGTGCTTAAATAGTAAATTTAAAGAAACTTTCCCATGTAATTTATTGATTGCTCAGTATTCTTTTCAAATACCTCTTTATCTTTAGAAAAAATATATAAGATTTGGTGTGGAAAAAAAAAATTGTAAGCTTTTATCTAACTCTTCTTTGAATAAAGTGTAATGCTAAGTTTACTAATTTAAAGTACTGTTGCCATGATTGAGATGCTTTCCTTCGGTGATTGAATATACTTTATTGAAAAACTGTTTTTCCATCTTTGCAACAATATATGTGGGTTTTTTTTCTATAGATTCAATAATGGCAGATTGACGTCAGAGGAGTAATCATCTGTCGGAACGGACATATAATAATAATGTCCGTTCCGACTTTATTATTATTTTTACAAGATAGAATTAAAAAATTTCTTCGATACATCTTTCCAACCATATCTTGAAAACATGCGGAGAATTGATACTTCAGGCTATTTAGTTTCCCATAATTTAGAAATTCAGTCATTATCCATTCAAATGCCGATCGATCCATGTACAAGGTAGTATATCAGACAATCGAAAACCTCCCCATCAAACGATGGCATTTGAAAACATCCATTTTCATTGCTGCATAATCTGCGTTGCGCTATTCAATGTAAGAATTGCTGAAGTCGGAATTATAATCTCTAATACTGTGGCAATTTGTGCCATCGAAGATGAAGAGAATGATATTGTTGCAGATTTCTTATGTTGCTTCCCAGCACAGTTAGTACCACTGTAGGAAAGGTAGTTTAATGGACAGTTCTGTTGCATTCTCATAGGATGCTGGTTCAATGACTCCTTGAGTTTAGCGACAAACTTGGCGACAAAATACGGTGATTTGGTGGTAGATACGTTACAAATGCGATAATAAATAAATTTGGCGAAACTAAAATCCACAGGAATTTTAGCGATGAGACCAATAGGAGATGAATTATGTTTGATTCTTCGAGAACCTTCTTTGCCCTACTCCGTAAGCTATAAAAGGCCGGCTTTCCAAGTCAAAATTGTTCGTATAGTGAGTCAACGATGAATTAGTTGGATCATTCCAGAGAAGGGAAAGCGTTAAGTGGAAGTCAAGCTATTAGTGGATTGAGAATTGGCACCGTGCCCCGAATTTTCGGGACAAATGTTAAAGCAGCATCATGTCGTGTGTGAAGTAGCCAGTCGTATAATAGTACCTGGGTACAGCTAAAGCGAGGAGACAGTGGAAAATATCAGACATTTGGAGAGACCATAGAGTGAAGCTACGTAAATTCCCTCCTTCTGATGAGTTCTAATTGGCCGTTTTGTGTGCTGTGGTTGCTGTTTACTACCAATTACTAATTGTGGTTGCTATTTGTTCTAAATGTGTATTGCTTGTGTACGTCTTGACTGTGTTTGCCGTGTCTTCGTGTTAATAAAAGTCGTTATTTATTATTGAGGCCTGGACTGTTACATAATAATTGGCGAATTCGTTCGAGTTTAAGGGGAATTAATTTGTCCGTAAGAATATAATACAATAATGTCAGAGCAATTAGAATCTTGATACATTTTTTTTTTAACTACAATAGTGTTTTAAAGGAAAAAAATTAAATTGAGGCAAAATGTTAACATTTTCCAGCCTAACGTTAATTGTGAATTCTTAATTTAAAAGAATTTGCTTAGTTTTAGAAAGCCTTGATTTTAAATTTTCTTACATTTTTTTCTCTTCCAAAAGAAATGCACAAATAAAAAAAAAATAGGTCGCACAAGCTCTTAAAGGCATCACCGATGAAACAAAGCATGAAACAGTACAATATTTTATATATTTAATTATACAGCTTTCATATTCTTACATTTTTTGCTTCACAATTCAATCACTTTTTGATGTACTTAATTTTTTTTTAAAGTCATAGAAAGAATTCCGTATATTACTGGTGTTTTTATTTAAAATATATTACTACAAGAAATCTGTGATATGTAAATATATAAGTTTTAATCTAACATTATGAAGTACAGAATAATATAATCACCTATATTTACGAAAATTTGTAATAGTTTTATGATTTGACTTTTCCGAAATTTTAGGGGGAAAATAAGGGATGAAGCTCCCTTCTTTGAGGTGGTGCTCTAAGGAGGGTTCATAGTATCTGAAAGTCAAAGGAATATATGAATACAGTTTATATATATATATATAATGATATTTTAAACTCTTAATTTAGCCCATAGTAAAATATTGTCTTATTTCTTGATCCAATTCCACTTTCGGTTTAATTAATTCCTTTGTAAAAAATAATGCGCCATCAGTACTACGTATCGAGTGAAAGCGATACTTCCGTTGCCCTTCTCAAGGTCAGCACATGTATTGAATTGGCGCGTGGCCGGAAATCCCATGTTATGTAAGACGAGCGATCATTTGTTTCGGTCCCTTTTTTTCCTTCTTTCTTACTTCTGTTTTTGTGTCGCGCTGAGTCTGCTTGTAAATAAATTGCTTTCCCGACATGGATATTAAAGAGAGAATAAAACGAAATTAAAAATACTATGTCTCGTCTATGTCTTCAAACCTGCATATATATATGTAGCAATAGCAATGGATTAAATTCCTAATATATTTGTATCTCACATATTCCTAATATATTTGTATCACAATTATCTCTCTTTTTAATTAGTTTGAGCGACTAACAATTAGTTTGAGACTGGACTGAAACGTTTTACAACTGTATTGAATAAAAGTATCACTGAATCGATCACCGATCCTTAGAAGCCTAAAAACGAAAAAAAATACGTCTATACAAATATTTTACCACATGAATTAATAAGCCTAGATTCCGATAGATGGCGACACTATTGAAAGTTTATTCAGTAAGGAAATGGAATAATGGTAAGAATCACACACTAAATTGAAACAGATATTTATTTATTTATAGTTAAAGCAATAAATACTCCTCGTGAACCAGAATTGAAACAGATAGAAACATATTTTAATTACTGCAAATTAATCATACTAAGGATTTAATATAATTTTATTCTGAGAATCATAACTTTTTTGTATGAATAAACATAAAAAAAAAAACATAATTTGATAGTAATTATTCTTTGATATTAAAAAGTAAAAATGTTTATTTACTTTTATTTATCGTAATATTTTTGCTCTTGATGCAGCAAAATCGTAAAGACAAACAGCGAAAACAGCAGTAATTTTGTAAGAAAATTATATGAAGAAAAGCCAGGAATAGATAAGTGGAAACATTGTAATAATTAGTTTCAACATCAAGTTAGAAAATCTTACCAGATTCGTAAAACTGAAGGAAACTAATTCTATTTTGAAAATCGTTAAAATCGTATATATGATATTTTATATTATATGTGAATATGTTATTAAACTAAAAGTTCTTTAGTCGTTTTTTTATTTATATATTTATTTTGTTGTTGTTAGAGGTTCGCATAATACACTATATGAAAAAACATTGCACAGTCATAAATATCCGAATGCATTTGAACTTTTAAAAATTATTATAGGAAAGCTGGGTGAATTGTCTGAGAACTTCAAGCATGCAAACTCATATTTTACTGCGAAGATTTGGCTTCAAGTCCATTCAGGAGAATGATCAGAAACTGATGAAGGGAATGATGATGTGAGTTCATTTCGTTTCTCAGAGAGAGGATAATGATTTTCAACTTTCATCAATTTTTTTGTTTGCAATGTTCAATATTTAAGTACATTTTATTAAAAAAAAAAATTGCAAGCATATTCGAGAATCCAAAGACAATTTGGAAAAAAAAAAATTTCTACTCAGTTTTTTTTTTTCTTCAAATATGTATATTTCTCTTCCAAATCATGCGAAATTCAAATTGTCTGCATGAAAATGTACACCCCACTGAAGCAATTCGTTAAGCTATAAAGTAAATTAAGTAAAAATTTCAAAATTATTTGGGTACTCGAGAAACCACGAAAATCTGGAAAATTCAAAGGTATTTAAAAATTATCCATAAAACAGTGAAAATACAGGGAATTTTGAAATTTTTCTTAAAAACCGAAAAAAATATAGGAAATTTTAAATTTCCTAGTTATTTTCATCAAAAAAAATGCCGTGTTTTTTTTTTCCCCCGAACATTACAAGAATAAAAAGCCTTGGCCATAGCTCTGAAAACTAAACAATATCATTCTCGGTATCTCATCTTTTTTCTACTGACTGACAAAACTGAGAAAAAATAGCGATCTTGGAACAGCGGTTACAGCTACTTGAGTACTAGTGAAACTACTGAAACTGAACAAAGATACTATTTAGCAGAATGTTTTATGTTTATTATGTACAAAAAAAAGTATTTTAATGCATGTCCAAAAATTATTGAAAAACAGTGCAATATTATGTGAAAACCGAATAGAAACAAAAAACAAAACACAATTTGATTCATTTAAAGAAGAGGTTCATTTAGACGATTTCTATTCTACTCTTTTGAGGTTCAGAGAATTTCCTGATTTTGGGGCAGTCAAAAAAAAAATAATTATTATTGTATTGTCGCATGGCTTTGCGACTATGGAAAGTGGATTTAGTATCAGCAAGGATACGTTAGTTGAAATTCTGGGGGAAAAAATAATTCTTTAATGGGTTCAAGAACCATGCGTGATGCATAAACCTTTTTAGAGGATGTTAAATATCCCGATATCAAAAGATTTGCTACAATATACAAAATTAGAGCATATGAGATTTTATGAAGCTTTAGAAAAGCAGAAAAAAAAAAATGTTCAGAGAAATCAGCGGGTGTCGTCTCCCCGAAATATTCTCGCTTACTGTCTGATAACATTGCTATCCCAGAGGACGCCTTGCATGACATTGGCGTATAATGATAACGACATATTTACATTTGGTGTGAATTTGGCATTTTTATTGAATTCAAAATGACATCCTTGGCTATTTGTTTGGCGATTAATCACTGGCACAAAGATAATAGTATCCGAAAATCGAAAGAAGGCCTTGCATGATATTGGCGTATAATGATGAGGAAATATTTACATTTGGCGTGAATTTGGCATTTTTATTCAATCCAAAGTGTCACCCTTGGCGAATTATTTGGCGATTAATCACTGGCATAAAGATAATAGCATCCGAAAATCGAATTTATATCTTAGAACCATTTTTACCAACCAATTGAAACCAAAATGTCATAAAAAATTACACGTAGTCGCAAAATCCCATACAAAATATGATATATTTAAGTCATTGCGTTTTTGAGTTATCGCGTTTACATGTTTCTGAAAGTACAGACCGACAGATGATCAACCCGTTGTTGTATTTGGCTCAATATTTCACAGGTGTCTACAGTATAGATGTTAAATCTGTGCACCTAATTTTATTCATCTTGTAGTTATCGTGTCAGCTGATATTCGAAGAGACGGACAGACCTACTTCCTACGAGCATATTTTGCTCAAAATTTGACAGAAATCTACAAATTTGGTGTAAAACCCGTATACCAAATTTCATCCATCTAGCTCAAAGGGTTTTTGAGGCATCTCTGTCACAGACAGATAGACAGACGTACGGATATTTTCCAAAAATGCGATGAACCCAGGGTGGTCAAAAACGTGGACATTCGTCAAACTCTGGTTCGAATTTATTATCGATTGCTATAGTTTCTCTATACTACATATACCAGAAAGTTAAAATGAGAAAGAACCCAACAAACGCAAAACAACTTTAGAAATTAAATTGTTGCAATGGAACCAATGTTTTAAAAATCTTTGGCAGTTGCATAAATTAATGCTAAAATGTAAAAACTGGCAAAAAAAAAAAAAAAAAGTTTTATAATGGGTTTTTTTTTCTTTCTTTCTTTCTTCTTTTTTTTTTTTTTTTTTTTGTTCAATAATTTTTAAATGGTTTGTATCATGATAGCAAGAATTATTTTGTGTTTTATATCACCTGAGAGTATGAACAATATCTTTTTTGTCTTAACATATGTATTTGTCTTGCAAAATGTTAGACAATAATAAAGAAAAAAAATATAAATAAAATATTTGGTAAATATAAACATTTATTTAATATACTACTATTTCAGGCAATGATGAATCGTTGCTTACATCCCTTTGCTTTTTCCCACTGATAAAAAGAAGCAGAGTATTGTTATTCTATTAACTAGCAGAGTGATATTAGCACGCTTTCTCTGTTACTACGTGTACAGAGGGAAAAATATAGGTAATTTTTTTTTCTCAAGATTTGAGTGGGAACCCTGTTTTAGTTTCCTGTGATAAAATATATGTCATTCGACTTCAAAAATTCTTCAAAATAGATTAAATAAATATAGAACTCAGACGCTAAATATAGAATATTCTGATATAGAATAGAATATTTAAATATAGAATTTTCTGGAAATACAGAATCACTTTGACTTTTAAAGCAACAACAGAAGAGTTTTTAAACTACTTCAAACAATAATGATTGAATTCTAGCCAGAAAGAAACAAATTATTTATGTAAACAAAGTACCTTTAAAAAATTTAAAACTCTGATACATGTTTTAAATATCAGAAACTTTTCGACAGGAAAAAGGAACAACAATTCAGAGTTTTTAGAATATTCTGAATGATAATGATTGAATTTAAACCTGAAGGAAATAAACTAATTATATTTAAAAAAAGCTTCATAACAGATGAAACAAATACAGAATTCTGAGATGCACGTTTTAAAAATAGAAAATTCTAAAATAGCAGAAACTTTTTGACACGAAAAAGCAATAACATCAGAGAATTTTTAGAATATTCCAAACGATAATGATTGAATTCTAACAAGGAGGAAACAACTGAAGTCGTTAAGACAAAACGAATGATCTATCGAAATCGTCTGCAACCGAATCGCTACGTGTCGTTAACGTAAGAACAGCCATTTTCTTGGAACAATAAAAAAACAGGATCGATTCTCGGAGCAGTCGTGACTTTTGTATTGTTTCATGAGAAAACATTTTTGAGATGATTTCGTGCGTAGAGTGCAGTCGTAAATATAAATAATGGAAGTGCGAACATGTGGAAATGGCAACGAAGCTGCACAAAAATAATTCGCTGTCGTGAAAATTTAAATAACTTGTGTGTGCACCCGATGTGTGTTCTTTTTTCTTCTATATAATTTTGCTATTGTGAAAATAACATGCTGATTCCTTCCTTAAAATAAATCATTTAAATCGGCAAAGGTTTCTTCTTGAATGTGTTATTTTTTTTAACTTAAGAACTAGTTTTGATCTTAGCAAATAATAAATTTTCCCCCAGATATGAGTTGGTTAAAAAGTAATAAAGGAAAACGCTTTAAAAATTAATTATATAACAATTCATGTTTAAATATAAACTCTTTCCTGAAAGCTTATTGGTTACTTTTTGATTCTCTAAATATCTGCTTATAAAAAGGTGAATGTATATGTTTTAGTACTCTGTAGATCAAACTGTTTAATTTAGAACTTTCAAATTTGGCACATACATACTTTGAGGTTGGAAATCCCAAAACAATATTTTAGAAATTTTAATTCTTTAAAATTTAAGCGAAATTTTGGCATTTTTTTTTTCCGCGAAAGAATTCGAATGTATTCATGAAGAAAATTAATTTTTACATTGTTTTAAAGTTAAAAAAAAGTTTTAATGATAACTATTTGGTTTTTAGAAAGTGTTTAATTTAGATATAATTAAGTTTTAAAGATATTTTTAATCGACCTGTAAGAGAATATTTTTATTGTACAAATGAAACCCATTTTTTTTGTGTTCTTCTTCTTCTTCTTGCTATTAATATTTCATCTTGGCTTTTTTTTCCCAATTTTTTTTTCTTTTTAAGATCAGAATTGGAAGATTCGACTTTTTTACCATGTTGATTGGGTTTCGGTAAGAGATACATGTTTTTAAGGAAATTTTGCGTTTAAGAATTGATTGGAAAGATGTAACAGTAAGAATATTCAAAAATAAAAAAGATGAATCTAAAGGTAAGGGAATTAAAAAACGATTCTGCAAATGTTATTCTAGTCTTTTCGATCTTTGTAATTTTATTAATTAGTAAAAATATTAAGTTAATATAAGCAAAAAGAATTTTTTTAAAAAAGGAAAAGAAATGACGAATCCGGCCTGAAGACTTTCTCAAGGGTCACCTCAGGCAGGGATTCAAACAAGGGATTTTTTCTGTAAGGGGTCTGACTTTCGTCCAAAAATATTGAACCCTCGTGCACCGAAAATCCCCTGAAATTGAGGCCTTAGAGATAAACTAGTTTCACTGAAATATAGCAATAAATTATAACTTTCAAATCCAAGGGAAATTACAATAACACAACATAAACTACAAAATATACCAAAAATATCATTATCATTTTCGGGTCACGAGAGGTCAGTATTTTTGGACGGAAGTCGGACCCTCACAGAAAAAATCCCTTGTTTGAATCTTTAGGGTGACCCTTGAGAGAGTCTTCAGGCCGGATTCGTCATTTCTTTTCCTTTTTTTTTAAATTCTTTTTGCTTACATTAACAATATTTTTACTCATTTGTTTAAGTTCATCTGTGTTTTAGTAGTAGCACCATTAGCGCTCTCTAAATACAATCCTATCTTTTTTCTTTCTTTTTTTTTTCTTTTTTTTAGTTTGATTCAGAAATAATTTTTTTAATTGAAATTTTATAATGTTTGTATTTTTGATTAATTTCTTTATATATAAATATATATATGATTTGTATCGGAGTATATGATCTGTAAAATAGTAAATTAATTATCATTTATCCTGGCTATAGGTCACAGCAGAATATATTGGAGAGAATAAAATCTTATCTTTTCCTATTTTATTTATATTTTGGAATAGACCCCCTGCCTTTTGAGCCATAAATTTCTATTTAGTTTTTAATATTTAAGGAGCAGAAGGTATGAAGAGTCTTATGCATTTCTTTAAAATTCATCCATATTCGAGTATCATGATAATAGAGGTAATTAATTGTGTGTTGTTCCATGTTACACATATTGCATGTGCCTTATTTAATAACAACTTTTAAACAGACGATAATTTTATAATGTTTTTAGTATGTTGGATGGAAAATCAAAGTAATCTTCAAAAGGCAATAAGACAGTTTACCTATAACGCCCAATCTATAAGGGACATAAAAACCAACTAGGCCAGGGCAGCCTGGTTGGTAAGGCGCTTGACTCGCATCCCTTGGGTTGTGAGTTCGGACCCTGTCGGCCGAAGGCTCTCCGTGTGTGTGGTGGCTGGCGCACGTATAAATCTGTCGTGGTCACAAAGTCCTCCATGTAGAGAGCAATACCACTGGGGATGCTGGCTCAGAGGTGACCGTTCTCTGGTTCAGGTCTAAATTACGACCTGTGGATGAAATGCATGAATGAAGTTCGTCCCGTGTAAAAGGTTTTGACGCGTGAGTAGCTAAGTCATATTCTTGGGCCTAGTTGGCACTACTTAAAGAACAAGAGACGCTCATTCGGTTTGAATCGCTGACAGGTAATTGTCAGGGGGCTTGTAACACATAAAAACCAGCGGGAGTGGTCTCCCTTTAACTTTTTCTCATTCTCTCTAATAAACGTGTCAACGCCAGCGAATACATTACATGGCTTTGGCGTACAACAGTTACGAAATATTAACTTTTGGCGTAAATTTAGCATTTATACAGAATCTATCGTGTGATCCTTGTCGAGATATTTGGTGAATAATTCCTGGCATGCGCTAACAATAGGAGAAAATTCAATTTGTGTTTTTCCCAACCGATTGAAACAAACAAACAAAAAAGTGATACAAAACTGCACTTGTAGTCACAAATTTCCATACTAAATTTGATATATTTAAGGCACTGAATTTTTGAATGATCTCGTTTACATATTTCTGAAAATACAAACCGACAGACGGTCAACCCTTTATTGGATATGGCTGAAAATTTGATAGGCATCTACACTATAAATGTTAAATTTGTGTGCCGAATTTTATCCATCTAGCTTTCATCGCTTTGTAAGCATCGAATTAACTTATATTAGAACGGACGGGCTAGATTCTGTACAAAAGTTGACAGAAATCTGCAAATTTGAAGGCAAGACCGTTTACCAAATTTCAACCATCTAGGTCCAAGCCTTTATCCGTTATCTTTGTCAAAGACAGGCAGACAAATGTTTTCCGAACTCAGGGAAATTTAAAACGTAAAGATTCATCAAGATCTCGAATTCGAATTTTTTGATAATTGCTATACTTTTTCTTTACGATTTATACGAGAAAGTAAGGAAGCGAAACAAATCGTCAAAAGAAGTTAATTATCATTAATTTGTAATGAGCTGGCATTTCGGCGTCTAAAATATTAAAAAAAATTAATCTGAGCATTAAAATTAATTTTTAATATTCATTAATATTATTTTCGTTACTTACATATCACTAAAAGTATGTATTAAAAAATTGTATAATAAATCAAATGTTAGGTTGACTGAATGGTTGCAATTGTGCATATCAATATTTCAGTAACATTGACACACGATTTTCTCTATTGCAGAGATGACGTTTAAAAACTACTGGAACACACTAACTCGTCTTCTTTTTCAATTCCTACTATTAGTTCACACTCTCCCTGTATATATTTATATATCTTGTTCAAATTTTCAATCGTTCATAAAATACTTTTTTATTCATCCACTCAAGTTCAAATACATTTTTTTAAAACTTGTAGTGGATGACACTTGATGTTAATACAGCTTTTCCAAATAATTATTCATTAATTCAATTTAATTAATGAATGACAATTATTTATAAAGAACTTTCTGCAATATAGTGAAAAAAAAGGCATTTGTCTTGCAATGGCAAAGTTGATAAAACGGCAGCGTAGAATCTTCATGCCTTCGGTTCGACTCTCCTCAAAGCATAAAATTTCTCTTTTGTCATTATGTATATACATATTTATATTAATTGTAATTATTTAATAAAAAGTAACTAAAATAAAATTGTTCTTTGTTGACCTAAGTAGGAATTGACTTAGAATTTTTTTTGTGTCTTATATTACTTGTTTTCCATTAAATTTTTACTTAAATAAAACTTTTTACTTTAATAAATAAAACTTTTTACTTGTCTTGTAAAATGTCCAGATATTAAACAGAATTCTTCTACTCCAGCTTTCAACAATGGAAGAAAAGCACTCAATGAAATCAGTGACGAAGAAGAAAACGATTTCTGACCAAAAATGTAAGTTATTATTGAAAATTATGGGAAAATATTTTTAAAGATTAGCAAAATTCAAAAAAATAATTCGGTTCACCATAAAACAGGTGTCATTAAAAAAACAATGGTTTAAGTTTTGAAATGACGTAAATTTCATATTTATGCAGTAATACTTTATATGGTTATGGTTGGCGACACCAAAATTAAGTTTAATTTTTATTTAGTTAAATTTATAGATAACATTTTAAATATAATAGCTTTGAGGTGCACTTTCCCACCCTCAATAGTATATGTATGCCCAGTTTGGTATCTCTAAGTCACATCGTCTGCTCTGAAGAACGGCAACAAACACGCACATACATATTTATCTTCATTATTAGTAGATTTAGAGGCTTCTGGGCATAAAGCAAAGTCATTTTTATTTAAAACGCAAGAAATTCATATAAAATTAGTTTTAAAAAATTTCTGTTTTCGCAGAGGTTTTCATTATTGAATACAGTACTTGCAACTACTGAGATTTCTCAGCCTGATAAATTTGTGGGGTAACTGTACGCATATAAATCATTTTCAGATATCCTTTTCGAAATAATATTGGTGCCTCTATTCCGAGAGGGCTTTCTTGGTTTATAAAAGCTAAAATTAACTCTTCGTGGGATTATAACGGGAAATTTTAATGTTTTCTATTGCAAGGAGGTTATCAACGCCGTTGTGCGATTTTTCAATTGCAAAATTCCTCCTAGCTTTTGCGCATATAGCATTTGGCTTTGATTTCACCGGAAAAAAAAAGAAAAGAAAAGAAAGAAAATAAATGTGCTTTACTTTAAAACTCTTCTTACACTCTGAGGGGATTCTCTTGTAGGGAAAAATCGCAGAATTCTTTAAAAAGAACAGTAGGTATATCAATAAAAATTATGCTTATTCTACTTAACATCTCAAAACATATTAATTCCAAAGTGCACATTCCTACCTTCAAAAGTATATATATGCCACATTTGGTAATTCTAAGTCAAACAGTCTGATCTGTACGATGTCAACACACACACCTGCATACGCATGCACGCACACACATTCTTTTCTATTATTAGTAGAGATTACGATAATGCCAAGAAAAATAGTGTGCAGGGACAAAAATTTCATGTCAGCAACTGTCACAAAAATCATAAAAATAAGAATAACAGAGAAAAAAATGATGCCAGCTAATGCATCAAATGCATAAAATACCTTTTTTCCCTAGCTCCGCTGTTATTTTTCCTTCAGCTGATAATTTGTTTCATTTAAAGAAAATCCCCACAAGAGAAAAGTAATTTTCAAATCAATTTAATACAAAGTTTCATTTCCCGGAATTTTCTTTATCCTCTCTATTTCGTTAATGTACAAATGTCGTTCCATTAAATTAATTGCCAGAAATAAATCATAAAAACACAACTCAAAAGGAGAAATTAGAGCTTAACTTCTAGGGATAAATGGAAGAATGAAAATAAAACGGATCATCCATTTCGACGAAACTGTCCTTTTTTAATATTAAAAATATATTAAAAAATCAATAAATAAATTCGAAGGATAGGAGTGAGGAGGAGACTTTTTTCCCTTGTGATTTCTCCGAATTCCAATTTTTCACGAAGTGCCTATACATATTAAAATTTAAAATTTAAGAGCGAGCGCTGTGTGGGCGCTTTAAACAAATTTTTAATTGAATGGCAAAACTTTTGTTTTGCATGAAATCAGAAATTTCCTGGAATATCTCGAATTTTTCTTGAAAATGCTGTAGGTCGGCACATGTCATTTTATCCTTTGGGTAGGGTGCTAGAATTAAGACATTATTTCTTCCCTCCAGAGGTTCGTTGCGGTACATTCTGCCGGCCCCTTCTATGCTTTCCTCCTATCAGATGGTTATTAGAGGCGCATGCGGGGATCGTCGGATGTATGGCTTGCTGATTTTGTCTAAATATTGATTGCTTTTACATGGGAGGAACGTGTCTCTTGTTGAATTTAGGAAATTTATTTATTTTCTAAGAGAAATGGATTTTAAATTCCATCCTACAAGTATTGGCACATTTGGCGAGTGGCACATTTATTATTTTTTCTTATTAGTAGCTTAGGAATTGCAAATAATTGTTTTATTTTATTTATTTATTTAGTTGTCTTTTATCCGAAAAAGTGATATTAGCGCCATAAGATTGTGCTCCCTAAAGATTCTCTGAATCATGGGGTTCTATATCCGATTGAGTGTCGTTCCTGCGCCACTGGAACAATAATGGTGATACAGTCATGTTGCCATGTTGAATTCCTGTTGCCGCGAGCAGAAAATAGTGCCATTATTTCTCTTTATGAAATATTGGCTGATATACTATTGTTTCTCCAGATTAAAATCCTTTCATGCATAATATTTTAACCTAAAAACTCGTTTTGCTTAAAAGAATATAATTTGGAAAATATTTTTTATGGTTTAAATCTTTTTTTAAAAAAAATAAAATGAGAATATCTATTGAATCAAACGATTTTTTAAAAACAGCCGATAGTTAATTTTCGCCATGAGTTATTTATTGTAATTTATTTATTGTAATATTTATTGTAATACTTTAAATTTTGTTCTCAGTAACTGATATATAGTAAAATTTTTGACTAGTGTTTTCAAATAATTAATTAAATAATCATTTAAAAATTCCGATTCTCGAACTCATCTTTAGAAGGTCTCATAGACTGAAGCCGCTACCATCTTTCCGTTTCATTTGATCGCGAAAACTTAATTTTCCTTGTATTCGTTTGAACAATTAATTCTTGTTTTCTTTTACATTGATAAATTCGTGTTTTAAATTTCTTACCGATCAATGTTCTAAATTCTTTTCAATAAAAGTATTATTTATTTATCATTTCATAGAAGCTGTAGATAATTATTACATAAGATTATAACGGCAGAAGTTTTTGTAATCTAATCAAATAAACTTTAAAAGTCTTTCAAAACCAATAAAATGCATTGTCAAAATATATTTAAAAATAAAAGAGAAATTACCAAAAATAAAAGTAGAAAAATTCAAAGTTCTATAGTTTTATAACAACGAAAGTTCTATAAATTTTCTTGTCAATATCCTCTATGTGTATTAAATTATTTATTACTCGTAAATTTTGAAAAATAATTAAAATTGAAGGAAAATTTGCATATGAATAAAACTGATATAAATGGAAAAATAAAATAATAAAGTTTAAGACAGAATAAAATATTTCTTATGGGGTAATTTGTTTTGGAGATACCCTGAAAAAAACTGCGTAATTTCAGCTTATTTATAATTAATTAAATATTTAATTAATTTCGCACTTTGAAAAGTTGACAGCACGTTCTTTTTCTTGTCTGTATAAATAAGTATACAAAATTTGGTTGAATTGTTTAGCAAGGGATATAAAATATAATAAAATATACAAGAATAGTTTCATATATTTTTAACATATTAAAATATTAAGACGAAGTTCAGAAGAAAAAAAAAACCGGGCCATGCCTCGATATTCAATGTATCATTTTTTTATTTGGAATTCTAGTTCGATTTAAATATTTTAATGGAATTCATTTCAATGTCACGTGAACTGCGCAGCGCGCATCTAGTTTTGGAATTCATTTCGTATATCATGGAAGGAAAAGTAAAACAACATGCAGTTAGATGTCGATGGCATGTTGGTGTTGGAAATTACCCTTTCTCTATTGATATTTTGTATGCCGAGCAATCAAACTAAAACAGTTTAACTTTTATAGCAACGCTGGTTTATTCCAAAAATGCATTATATATAAAAATAAGAACAATCGCAAAGTAAAATAAATATTCACACTTATTATTGGGGGAAAATAGAGCGTCAATTTGAAGTAATTGCTCATTTACGAATGCCATAATTCATTATTGATTATACTAGAATATCATACTAGAATTCCTGATTATACTAGATAATTAAGTATAATTAGAAATTTTAAATATATGCATTTTATTAAATATTTTATTGCATTCTAGTCAGCTGAGACGACCAGCTGATTGGCCGGAAGTACTGATTATATTTAATTCAAGTTATACTGTTTAGATAGATTTCAGGTCCATGATCCCGCCATATTGTCAGACAAAGCCACCGTGTTTCTTTTTAATTGTCTTACTTATCTTCTGTTCATTGTGTTCATAAGCCTTTCTGATGGAAATTATTCTCATAGTATTATTCTGCTATTAAAAACGTAAATATCAGATTCATTCATTTTCTTAAATTTCGCGATATTTTAACTTCAGGGTTTTTTTTTTTTTTTTTTTTTTTTTTTTTTTTTTTGTTTGTATAAAACATAAATATTTATTTAAAAGCTAAATGTGTGTGTGTGTGTGTGTGTGTGTGTTGGCGCTCAACAGGCCAGACCGTTTGACCTACAGCTACCAAATTTGGTACATGTATACCTTGGAGGTCGGGAATGTGCACCTGGGGTTCCTTTTTTGAATTTTTAATTATAATTTTAATTATTAATTAAAACTAGCTTTCCCGCCAAAAAAATCCTTTAATTTTCCTCGCCGCCAAATGAGTAAAGCTTCAGGGTTTTTTTTTTCCCACTCTAATGAGTCTAGGCTTAAGATTTTTCGGTCGATTATTTCAAATGATTCTGTTTATTTTCTTAATGTTTGATGCATTTAAAACTAAACATTGTTAATTAATCGATCTTTCAGATACATTCTGAAGTACTTTTGAATTAAAATAAAACAGAATAAAGGAAATTAAAAATTACATCTGCGTAGCGCTACCTCCACTGGCGTAGAAAAATTCACGCATTTGCGTTACCGTAACTGGCGTTGAAAATTCACACAAGTGCATTGTGTTCTGATTGTTGACAATTATTAACAATGGATGCGGACTGGATTTAAATTATTTTTATGTCAGTTGCATGCTTTTGTAATGGAATTGTATTTATGTTAGTTATATATTTTTTGTATATGCTTATAGTTTTAAGTACATCGTTTTTTAAGTAGTTTTTTTTAGCCTGTTTTCAACCGATTATTTTAAACGATTCGTTTTATCTTCTTAGCGTTTGATGTATTTAAAATTAAACATTGTTAATTAATCGATCTGGTCATGATGAATCTGAGAAAATTTTGTTGACAAATTCTTGAAATATTACATAAATTAAGAAAGATATTCTTTAGTGTCTATAAGGTTTAAACGCCCAGTGACTCTGTTTTCAGTAATCGTATTACAAAAAAATACTTTGTTTCAGTAAAAAATATTATTATATTAATTGCAGATTAATCCTTTCCAATTTAATTTAAATTATAAATTCTACGGGAGCTAACAGAAAATTAGAGAGATACATATTACGTTATGACTGAAGGCCTTTATAATATTATGAGTGTAGCAGTTGCATTACTCTTATCTTCTCTTTTGGATACTAGATGGCGATGCCTGATTAGGCCATCCCATTTGTCATCCCATAGTGCATTGCGATTGTAATTAGAATGAGATGTGATGCTGAACTGTGAAGCCGCGCGCTTGAATGTCTTGTCTTTGTGTTAGTGTATGTTTAAGTGTTTGAATGGGATTATTAAAGAAATGTTTCCAACAACATTCTTCCTGTTGCTTCCTGCACAGATCATAATAATCTACATACCACCACATGTGTGAATTAATTATATGACTATCAAAATTTGAAGTTTTAAAATATTTTGATGAAGAAGCTATTAAAGTAAAAATTGCATAAAATATTTAATTATTAAAATTTTAACGAACATTAAGATTGGCGTACTGGCTGGTCGCCAAAGGCGGCTAGTTTAAAATGAAATCCTTTTTATTTTTTTAGTTTCTTTTTAGGTGCATATTCTCCTCCTCCAATGTATGCATGTGCCAAGTTTGATAGCTCTAAAACCGAGTTCCAAAGACCCGCCTGCGTCTTGAGACAGGCACATTTCGCCCTCTTTCCCCTCTTTTGTGATTTTTCGGGTTTCTTTGATGTCTATTCATTTTACCGACATTTTGCGAGAAGTTCCCAACCGACGTCCACAGGCGGGGGTGGTCCTACAACGGATCAATTGGTAAATTTACGACCATAGTGAAGGCAACAGGTCGTCGGAACGGGGCTTAAACGGTCTGGACTATAGAGCCTCAAAACACACACACGCACGCATACACACACTTTCATCTTTATTCTTAGTAGAGACTGTTATGTTTTCTGCGCGTTAAAGATATATATTGCAAGTAACAAGCATATTTACATTAATAATAGATGAGAATATGCGGACGTATGTGTGTTTTGATGCTATACAAGCCCTGCCATTTGGCAAAAGGCTACCCAATTTGATATAAATATACTTTAGATACTGAGAATGTAAAGTGAGAAATAACTTTTTTTGTTTTGAAGTTATAGTTAGAAATTAAACGAACTTTTTTTGTTGTTGTTATTTATTACAAGTTTCTTAGGCGATCAACTATTCGCCAGGAGTATAGTTTATATTTGATTTCAGATAAATCTTTTCTTATAGCTATGTTGGTAATTCTGCCGATTTATATGGTAAAGCCATGTTATTTTAATTGCCTGACTTAAACTCTGTTTATTCTGTACATGAACCTTTCTAATGGAGACAGTTATATAACATCTCACATCACAGTGTTATTAAAAAAGCAAAATCCGGTAAATTTATCTTCTAAATTTCATGGCATTGTAACTTCGACCTTTATTCATATGTCTCGTAAGCTTTCTTGTTTACTTTTAAACAATCTAAGAATATCACGTGATCAGATAATTAATGAAAACGGTTTGAACTTTAGAGCAGCAATGTAATCTACTGTTTGAAATTAAGCAAAAACATGTTTTTTTTTATTGCCAAAATGCATGAAAATTTATTTATATATTATATTAGTATCGTTGTATTAAATTAGCATCATTAAGAAGACAATTTTTTAAATGTTAAAACTTTGTGAAATTCCTTTTTGTGCAGTTATATTTTTTTTTCACTGTAAGTTATCCCTGAAAAACAAAAAAATTCAGTTTAACTTTTAATGAATTAAAATTCAAATTAAGAAATGCTCCGAGGTGCACATTCCTATCTACCAAAGTATACAAGTGCCAAATTAGGTTCAAATGGGGTGGGCCTGTAAAGCGCAAGCACACAAATATATGTAGTGATATTTTAAACTCTAATTTCAATTTAATTAATTTACAAAATTTTATCTTCATTTAGCCCAAATTAACTTTATTCCAAAATATTTTCTTATTTCTTGATCCAGTTCCGCTTTTTCTACTGAATTAATTCAAGAGAAGCTTTGTAAAATGCTTTAGTCAGCGGTTCCCACGTTCCGAGTGAAAGGATAAAAATGGCTGATCTACACAAATTCTTTTTTAAAAGATCCCTGTGTTTCCCTTGCTTGTGATTGACATGTATCAGAAATCCCTATCTTAATAGTATATTAACACTTAATTACAAAATCTTAGAATCTTAACGCAGAATCTTAATAGTATATTAACACTGTGAAAAAATATTTTCCCTATCGATATCTCATGTTATATCAGACCAGAGAAAATTTATTTCTGTCTTCTCTTGCCTAATCTGTTGCTGTGAGCGGACGTGCTTTGTCCTCGCCTCTTGCAAATAAATTATGCCTTCCCGGGATGGATTAAGGAGAACTTAAAAATGCAAAGTCTCTTCACTGTCTTCGAGACTGCCATCTGCTTTTAAAAAATTATATGTTTACATTATATATATCTTTATTATTAATATACATACATAGATGATTCAAGATTTTGCGGCATCCGCGTTTATACACAAATATATTTAAGTAGGCGCTTTGTGCTTATAAATGGTTTAATAATCTAAGTGAACGCAATCGAACAGAGGAGTCAATTATATTTAGTATGAAATGTAATATTATTCTAATATTTTATAATTGATAATATTTATGGTTTTCCCAAACCTAGATAATAACATTAGCAAATATATTTTTTAACATAACAAATATATTTTTTTTAACATTAGCAAATATATTTTTTAACATAACAAATATATTTTTTAACATAACAAATATATTTTTTAACATAACAAATATATTTTTTAACATTAGCAAATATATTTTTTAACATAATCGATCTGTTTTTGTCCTCCCCCCCTCCCATCAGACCACCTATCCCAGGCTGCTGATTAGTCGGAAATCCGTCACTGTGTACAGTATCATACTATGCGCGCAATAATGTGTAATATATTATGTACTATCGAATACTATTGCGCAACATCATGTTGCACTTGTGTAAGGTTGCAGATTATGTATCATCTGGAACAACTATGCATGCCGTCTAGCACGTTTGCTTGAAGTTACATAAAATAAAGTAATATTCCTCAAAATTTCCATTCATTTGTCTCAAAGAAAAAAATATTTATTTTTAAAAATATTTAGGATATTTCATTTTTCGTTATTGCATTAGCAGCCCTTGCCCTCCGGTTAGATAGCTGAGATTGCAAGTTTTTTGGTAACTTAGAAGAATTATCATGGCAACACCGTTTTGAGAACAGTTAGTTACTCATGACCATGACTGGAATTCTCATCACACTTTCTTCGTTCCATTCTATGCTTATCGTTTTTTTAATCAGTTGTTGCATGCATGCGACATATTGTTTTACATTAATTATAAAAATATTGCTTTGAAACTGGACATCGACTCCTACAAGCTTTCCGTTTCCTCTTCTAATTATTTTTCCTCATAATGACTCAAAACTTCCCCATCGGCAAAGTGAATTCCCTAACGGTGACCCTGAACTAAAACTGACCTACCAAATCCTAGGGATTGCACAACTTTGCCAACATCTTTTAACGCTTCAGGAGGAGTAATTTTTTTTTTTTTTTTTTTAATACGACAATGTTTTTGGCTTGCTGATATTTGCGAATTGCGTATTATAAAATTCATGCACGCTTGTACGATAAGTTATGCACAAAATACAAATATTTACAGACAAACAATTGGACACAGAGAAACCAAATTTTCTAATTTTTCAGATACCAGGTGTTTACTAACTAATGGCTTTTCAAAATTAATTAATTAAAAGTTAATCAAAATTTAAACACTCTTCCTTCATGATTTGTTTTAGCTTATTTTCTCACAAAAAACATTTTTACACTGTTTAAATATTGAACAAATTAGCTTTCCAAAGATAACAATTTTATTTTCTTGTAGATATAATAAATGGATCAAAATTAATTTTAAATACAGTTGCAACAATACTTTTTGTCGCCGTAATTGAATTAAAAGCCATTTTATTATTTCTTAACAAATTTTACTCTTTCCGCTTTTGTTGATTTTAAAATTATGACTCTTTTCATATTTTAACTGGCTTTTTCCTTTTCCTCTTGCTTTAGCACGATAATTTTTACTTTCTCATATATGTAGAACAGAGAAAGTATTGTAATCGTTAAAAAATTCGAAAGTATTGTTCACTTAAAAAAATTCGAAAATCATTAAAAAAATTAGAGATTTTGACGAATCTCCAAGTTTCAGATCTTCCTGAGTTCGAAAAACACATTTTTGGAAAATGTCTTTCTGTATGTGACAAAGATAACTATAAAATGCTTTGAGCTAGATGGATAAAATTTGGAATATGGTCTTTACAACAAATTTGTAGATTTTTTTTTCAAAATCTGAGCTAAATCTGTTTAGAGGAAGTCTATCTGTCCGACTGTCCGAATATAAGTTAACAGGATAATTACAAAGAAGACAGCTAGATGAATAAAATTTGGTATACAGATTTAACAATTGTAATGTAAAAACTTGTCAAATTTTGAGGCATATCGAACAAGAGATTGACTATCAGTCGGTCTGTACTTTCAGAAACATGTAAATGCAAAAATTCAAAAACACAATAACTTAAATATATCAAATTTGGTATGGGATTTTGTATATATAAATATAATTTTGAATCAAACTTTTGTATCAATTTTTTGGGTAACCCGCGTCTAAAACACAAATTCGAATTTTGTATAGTATTAATAGTAAAAAATTCGCTAAAGATGACACAATATATTCGGTAAAAAGGTTAAATTCACGCTAAATATTAACATCTCGTAGCTATTGTAAGCCAATTCCATGGAGAGATGACCTCTTTATTGGAGAGTGTGTGAGAAAGTTTTAGGGAGACCATTCCCGGTGATTTTAAGCAAAATTCTTTCTGTAACTTGCATAACACAAAAACATTTGCACAGAAAGGCCGATGCAATCCAACCAGTCAAGATAGTCGAATCAAATGTCAAACAGTATCATATTACATATTAGAATTCCAGTACTTAAAATTTAGATTCTTATCAAATTCTGATTTACATATGTCGGTCTGAGCTTTCATGAGAACGTAAACGGATTAACTCAAAAATTCAATGACATAAATGTATGACATATGTATGGTATGTCATTTTACGATTACAGCTGTAATTCTGAGCTAAGTTTTGATTTGAATCGGTCAGGGATAAGACGTACAAAATAAACATTAAATTTTCTGATACTTGTTTATAATCTTTAACCCGGCGATTAATCGCCAAAAAAAGATCGCAACTATTGCTCAGCCATACCGTGTGATTATTAATACACAGGTGCGCTTATTACAAAGTATGCGCATAAGTTTCTGGCAGAACACACCCGCTGGTTTCATTCTATTCTTTCTCTCATTTTAATAATGCTCCACAGGTGTCCTAAATCATATGTAGAAGCATCGAATCATTGTGTATCATCCCCCTTTATGACACTGTTAATTAGTTAGTTAGTATCAAAATCATTCTTTAGAAGCAAAGCAAAATAAAACGTTATTTTACTGTCTCTTGTTATGTGGAAATAATATTATTATAACAGCCTATTGTTGCATTGGAAGGTTGTCACATAGGCTGAAATATTTCAAGATTAATAAAGAATTATTTTCCTTATATTTTGCTGTTCACAATGTTAATTACACCAAAATTATTCTGAACATTAAGATAGGCCATTAAAACATCTTGCATTCAGCCCTTGCAATCGTCCCATCTTGCTCTACACTGTTATTAGGTCCCATATTGTATCGAGTTGTCGAACAGTTTCTTCTATTTCGCAGTATTATTTTAAAAAGCGAGAATTTTACAATTTGGAGTAATACCCAACCCCCTCCTTTTCTTCGTTCTAAAAATCCCCCAAAAGTAATTTTTTATATCCTTTTAAAATATAGAAAATTAAATTTTAGCAGTAACTTAATTGTTAAAGTTTTCTTTGTTTTACAAATTTCGAAAATTATTTTTTTATATGATTTGTAACAATTTTTTTACATTATTGTAATGGAATGAAACATAATTTTCTTTTTGAAGATATTGTTTTCCCATTGTTAAAGCTATTGGTAACTAAGTCTGTTTTCTTTGATACAATAATTCACTATTAGATTCATTTACACTTTCCTGTAGAAAGAAGTTGTACACTTCTAAAATTCGAGATCATTTTTATTTCATGATCTGCTAGCATTTTTTTTTTTCAGAAATTTTGAAGAATGATTTTTTTCTTTTTAATTACAGGTTTTTTAGTTTCATTTCAATTTTTAAAATTTTATAGCTTTTTTTTAAACATTGTAAATACTGAATCGTGAAAATATTTTACCATCCACAAAATTTTATTCTTGAAAAAACTGTAGAATTTAGTTCAAGTTTTATGAGTTTCTAAAAAGGATTTTGGCAGTATTTTTATAAATTTATTACATTTGTATGTTACACCATTTGGTTTTCCAAAGCATAAGATTATTCATGGAATATATATATACAGTGCCTCAAACAATTGAGAGTACACCTTACTTTTACATGATAAACCCGACTTTCAATATAAATAACACATTAATGCGAAGTGCAAAACATGCTTTTATTTTTACATATGACAAATGGTTTAATTTAAAGTAAAAATAAAGAACTGCCAATGAAAAACTTATAAATAGAAATATTTCAGAAGCATTTTAATTAAACATGCGCAGATTTTTTCCTCAAAAAATTGGGAATAAATCAATGAAATTTTGTAATATCTCACATAGAAAGAAAGTGCTAATATTTAGTTGCATGAATTTTTGTTTTTATAATAGCCTTTCAACGTCGTGGTACCGATTCGACCAATTTTTGGTAGTATCTGAAGATATTTTACCCCATTTTTCTTGCAACACTTGTTTTAATTTCGTGTTTCTGAACCACTATTTCGAGTGTGACCCATAAATATTCAATGACATTGGTGTCGGGGTATTGTGCTGCTGTGTATAACTGCTGTTTACAATGAAAAAGACATCACATTTTTACATTATATGCAGTGTGTTCGGGGTCGTTGTCCCGCAGGTTAATGAAATTTTCATCTAAACCCAGATTTTCAGCACTTTCCATTAGATTTCTGCGAAGTATATCCAAGTAAACCATATTATTTTATAATGCCATCTATAAGAACTAAATTTCGTACCCCGGATGAAGCCACACAACCCCAAATCATGACGGAGTCGCCACCATGATTAACTATTGGGTGTAAATTTTTTAGATCCAATACAGTACAAGACTTTCTCCATACGGTGCAATGGCTGTCACCGACAAAATTGTTGAGTTTTCTTTCATCACTAAATGTAACTTTTTTGCAAAAGTTATTGGTCCTCAAATGATGAGTTTTTGCAAACTTCTGACGGTTATATATTTTTTTTTTGAATTTTTAAGCTGATGAACTGTTTCTCTCTAACAATTCGACTTTTATATCCAGCAAGTCTAATTACATTTCGCACAGTTTAGCACTTACACTTCTGCCTATGATCTGAGAAATTTCTGATGCAAGTTGAATGAACCATATGATCACAGCAATCTAAAGGAAAATGCTAAAAATTTGAGTTTAGAAGGAAATTTCATTTTTTTTTTGAAGGACAACGATCCCAAACACGCTGCACATAACGTGAAAATGTGGTGTATTTTTCATTGTAAACAGCAGTTACACACACCATCACAATACCCTGACATCAATGTCATTGAATATCTATGGACCACACTCGAAATAGTGGTTCGAAAACACGAAATTGGAAGCAAAACCTATTTAAAACAAATGTTGCAAGAAGAATGAGATAAAATATCTTCAGATATCACCAAAAATTAGTCGAATCGGTATCACGACGTTTAAAGGCCATTATAAAAACCAAAAGACATGCAACTAAATAACGACACTTTCTTTCTATGCGAGTTATTGCAAAATTTCATTGGTGTATTTTCAATTTTTTGAGGCAAAATTCTACGTATGTTTATTTAAAATGCTTCTGAAACATTTCGATTTAGAAGGTTTTCATTGGTTGTTCTTTATTTTTACTTTAAACTATTTGTCATGTGTAAAAATAAAAACATGTTTTGCACTTCGCAGTAATGTATTATTTATAATGAAAGCGGACAAATCGGTTGCCAAAGATGATAAATAAATAAATAAATGTTTTTGCACTTCCAAACAATATAGCTGTATGCAGAATCGCCACTTTTACTGAGAAAAATTGAAGAAAATTTGGGATATTCGATATGTATATAAATCATTTTTTCATCTCTTCCATGAAAGCAAACTGTGTTGAAATTGTAAAGCATCATTTAAACTGTACATGAAAATGTTTCATATGCAGCAAACGATAATTCTGAAGATACCGTCTGACGATAACAATACTCGTCTTGAGAAATCTGAAAAAAGAGAAAAAAAGAAATTCTTTTTCGAGAAAACTTTTTAGAATTCCCAATATTATCTTCTTCGAAATTCATCCGAAAGAAGAAGAAGTAGCATTTCTTATCATTTTAAGTCTTTTATTTAAAACCAGCTTTCCATTCTTTAAATAGCTTCTGTTTCTAACAAAAGGAAACACGCTAGAGTTTCAGAACACATATTGCTTTCATTTTTATTGTTCTTAATGTTTACACGAATGATCCGAATAAGTTCTGGGAATACGAAATGGCATATGGTGAACTAAGAATAACTTCTGCTCTATTAAATATTTTATCCTTCTTTCGCATTTCGAAGAAATAATACTAGAATTTCTTGGAATTTGGGATTTCAATTCCACTACATTATTTGTTTTGAATCGATATACCTTTAAATTTTTAAAGTATACTCAGAATTTACTAAAAGAGTAACTGGTATTTAAAATTCTTACATTTCTCATACTCATAATTGTATATTAATGTACTGATTATTTTAAGTCAAATATATTTTAATTATTATATTCTCTCCAAATGGGTTCCGCTACAAATGGAATATAATTATTTTAATTTGCTACAATTGTTTTAATAAATATGAATTCTTAGGAAATTTTCGTCATTTATCTAAAAATCTGAAAAATGTTCACATTTTTAGAGAGATTCATTTAAATCCATGGAAGAAACGCATCTATATTTTGAACTCATTAGAGCAGAATTTAATATGTAATTTTAAATATTCATAAGTATATTGGAATATTTTATTTAACAAACGATTTATAGCTTTTCTTAGAAGCTATCGTAGCGCATTTCATTTAATATGCTTGAAATTAAAAATATTTTTCTCAAAAAAAACCGTTATTTTTTCGTATTTAAATCAATCCTGTTTTGAAATTAATAAGTTTTGGTACAATTCGGTTGTAACGTCTACAAAAAGGCGCCAAGAAAAAAAATTCAATAATTTGGCGATTTTAGTCGTAAAACTATATAGCATGTGATTTTATAACTTGATACTTGAATATATATTTATAATTTGCGATTTTTTTTAAAAAAAAGTCCTTACTTGTACCAAAAATAGATTAAATAACTATATTTAATCTATTTGAGCAAGTGTCAGTTTAAAGAATTTTTCTTTTAAATAACTACAGAAGGCATTGCTCTTTTTATAAGACTCGATTTGAATATTTAAATTATACCAGTTTTGAAAACAGTTTAAAAGATATTCGAATCTCTTGTCCAAAACATAGAGTTTGGTAGTGCGTTAGGCTTGAATCGATTGGTTTGATTGCATCAGTTATTGCATTCTGTGAATAATGATTTTTACATGATACAATTTATAGAAAGAATAGCAGCCTAAAAACATTATTGTATTAATTAGAAATATTTTTATGTTAAAATTTTAAAAATTCTTTGTACGAAAACGTGTATTTGATTATCAAATAATTCTATACTTTAAGCATCATATTATTATAGAAATTTACTTTAAATTATAGCAAAGATATCGCCACCAAAAAAAAAAAATATATGCAATATCGTAATATCATGCATGTATATATTACCTTTTAATTAAAGCAATAAAAAGTATTGTTGAAAAAATACACTTAAAATATTTTTAACGGTTTATTAAAATTAGAGAATCATTGCAATATATCATAGAATATATCAGGGAATTAAAATTGCTGTCACTTTGTGTGTGTATGAAAAATATTTTTTTTTTTTTTTTGGAATTTTAAAGTGATACTAAAATGGGTTTTGTACAATTACATGTTCCGAAGTTACTGAAAGAAAACGTTAACATTTCGATCAGTGCCTTTATAAAAATATGTCAAAAGAAAGGAGCATTTTGTAATGGGGATCTACTTACTATTCAAAAAGTAACTACATTCTAAATTTAGTAGCTCTTAGTTCGGCTGTCCATCCTTTAAGACATTTTGAACGGTTTTTGTAAAGAGCATTAAACAGTTTACAAAAAACAAGACAGACAAAACATTATCACGTTAAAATATAAAAATACATTTGATGACTTTTTAATATGTGTGTTGCCACTCATATCCAAGAAAATTTTTAATTAATTTTAAAATTATTGTATTTATTTAACTGTGCGATGCCATTCACTCGAAGGAAATTTTTATTTATGTTTTAAATTATTTCATTTGTTTATCTAAACTTTTCAATTCACTAAAAGGAAACGTTTACGCATATTTTTCTGTGATAGCATTTACTTGTTCTTTACTTCTTACTTTCTGTTATAGCATTTACTTAAAAAAAATTAAATGAGCCATATTAATAGATATATTTTTTGTATTTTGTGGTACCAGATAATATAAGCTTATAATCCAGTAGTGTTTACAGTGCTGACTAAAAAAAATAAAAGTTCTTTATAACTAACTTGCCTCACTTTCGAAATTAATGAATTATTATAAACATTCATTTAACTGGGAAATATTTCAGTTGCATCAGCTTTTTCTTAATAATAAAAACAAAATACTATTCAAATTTTTATAAATATTTAATCATCTGAAAAAAAGTGAAACAAAACAAAGAATATTCTTGAAAAAATATATAACAAAAAACAATTCAGTTTTGTTAAGAATTTCAATGAAATTATACATTTTTAGTTTATATGCAGGTATAATTAAATTGAATTTTATTCAGGATTTAACATTTTAAAATCTTTATGTTGAACGGGAGGTATATCTTGTAATAAGTCCATCGTGCCCTTGTATTTTTCCGATGTAATAAAGCTTCTTTTTCCATACATAAAACATAATTTTATATTCCTAAAATCGAAGTCTTGTAGAACATTTGATATGGTGCACCCCTTGTAAATCAGATCCAGTATATTGTTACGAAATTTCTGCTGGGGTTCGTTTGGATAGTGGGAGTGATATGGTGCGTGGAACGCTCAATCAGCAGACGGCAGTAGAAAATAAAACAACGACGTTTATTTACACGAAGACACACAGGACAGCACAAAAACGATAACTATATACAGCATAGAGACAACTATCTTCAGCCGATACGTGTAGCATACAACCAGAATCTACTGCAGACAGTAGTGCACAGCTCAGTTCAGCACGAGCTTGACTCCGTCGCTGCTCACCGTCGTTTCCGCCTACTCCGCTCTGTCGCTTACGACTCCTCCACTCCGTCTTCGGACTTCGGCTACTACTCCGACTTCTGACTACTGACTTCCTCTTTCGTCTGGCAGCTGCAGCCCCTTTTATAGGTCTCAGGAGGCGGGGCTAGAAGCCTCTCAACCAATCAGGAACGTTCAAGGTGTATCTCGGGTCCTACTGGACGGATCGGGAAAATTCTCGAAGTTTCGGGTATAATCTATTTTGGCGCCAAAGTCGCCAAATGGTCGTCAAGTTTGTCGCCAAGTTCTGGTACTCCCGACGCGCCACCTGGACTCTGTCCCGTTCAGATGACTGTAAAACTTTCTTTCTGTTGATGGAACAAACTATGCTGGGAAGCCGAATTGCAGGTTTGTAACAATATAGTTAATCAATTCACGGTTTCTCCATCGGTATTTTTCTTTCTTTTTAAAACCGCTTTCCCCAGAGGTGGGGTTGAAAATCAATTTACGCGTTTCATTTCAGGCACTACAAATTTATTATGTTTTCGCCTATTTCGTATTGCTTTATAGTAATCATGGGGTTTGTACAAGGAACTGGTTTTCCGGATTTCCATTTCTACCACTCAAAAATCACGATCGTTCAATAAAAATGAATGTCCTGACTATAAATTTGTGATCAATGATATTTATTTCATTGTCACTTGACTGAACAATTGGTGTTGGAAGTAAACATATTATTATCGTAACACAAAATTAATACATACTTTATGTTTATGAAATACTGTACAACCACCGATTTTCAATATCAATGATAGGTAGGTAGAAACACCCTAGATTTCAGACATGACGTCAAACGGCCACATTTGCTTCACCATATTTACAGCAACCGGGGCTAAATTTTAGCGTAATATATTCTGTCAAATATATTTCAATGTAAGATGGACTTGCACTACTTTCAAAATAAACAGATTTTCAATACTATCAAGAGCTAAAATTTCCATCTCCCAAATACTTGAATCTAATTTTTTTTATTATAAATTTTTTTATGCATAAGAAGATCATAACAAATTTGATCTATAACTAACATTATCCCCATTTTTTTTTTTTTTTTCAAAAATGGACTTGCCCCGCTTTTAAAATAAACGCCTCAAATGTAATTGTTTGTGTGAAAATGAGTGTCGCTTTAATTAAATAAATGCTGAAAAATAGTAGAAATCAAAAGAGAAAAAAAAAAGGAATAGCAATGCATTTGATATAAATGAACAAATAATTTTTACATAGTGTTAAAAATTATTAGTGCGAAAAAGGCATTTTGGATAACTTTAAATTTTTTATTAAATGGAAAACAAGATCTTGTAACTGCATTATATCTTATGAGAAAAATCAAGAAACCATTATCAATTTATTTAATTTTTTGTTAATATTATTTTATTTTTATTCCGCTGAATTAAAAAAAAAACAAGTTAATCTACTGCGTATATTTTGAAATTATAAAAATTCATGGACGTTATTTAAATATAAACAATAATAAATAAAAATAATATTAAATTTAAACAATAATAAAGGATAATTGTAAAGCTATATAATAAAATCGGGAAAAATCAAACTATTCGCTTTTTTTTCTTCCCCCTGAAATTTTTGAAAAGAAAAAAGACATTGTACTTCATTCTTCTTAAATTTTTCAATCATTTCCTTACATTTAGAAACATGGAAATCTCATATTAAACTATTTGAACTGAATTAGATGTTCATTATTAAGAAACGCGGGAAAATTCAACTCAATTCATGAATTGTAAAAATTGTTGATTCATGCTTTGCTTCGAGAAACAGCGATTGATATGACGAGAGCTGTTTTCAATCGCTTCAATTCTTAATGCTTTGCTTCTGCGCATGCTCGAGTCGAAGTCGACTCTACCAGTACATTACCTCGAGCGACGCGAAGCAAAACCTCGATTCAAGACAAGAAACAGAATAATGGCTTCCGATGATGAAGAAATGTCTTCTGAAGTTATACACACTTCTGAAGTTCTTGTGAGTGGAATTTCCACTTGTTCTAATTAATATTTTCTTTCTTATTAATTTTCCTATATTTAATTTGGAAAGATCTGATAATTTATGTTTAAGATATTTGTCTATGTTGCTCGCCATGTTTGTGAATCAAGCAAAAGCTTCGAAACATGTCAGCTGGATTGTGAAATGGGAATTCGTTTGATGCGCGCGCTTTTTATTCCCACATATGTATGGTTGTCATTTATTATTTATTTGTTGCAATTCGAATGAGTGACGAATTTCATTAATTTAAGTAGCATCTTTAGTAAAGTATTTTTTCATGTTGTTAAATAGAAAGTTTCTATTTCTTTAATAAAGAAACTCTGTAGTGCATTTTCTTTTTATACTTTTAAAGAACTGCGATGTAATATCAAACTCACGCATACAAAACCATCAAATTCTTGAATATTTTAAAATTTACTATAATTTAATTAATTATTTTTATTTTTTATCCCTTCAATTTGTTTTCTTCAGTACTTACAGATTATTGTCTCTTCTAAAATAAATAGACAGCTGTAATTTCTTCTTTTTTTTTTTTTTCTTGTATAGTTTATTCTAATTAAGTGATTTATTTTTAAGAGAATAATTATATATACTAGTTTTTTATGCAAGTAAAAGCCTCATTATATTTTTCTTGGTTCAAATTTAAATTGAGGTTAAAACTTTAATATTAAATCGATATTTTAAAAATGAATATACAACATTTTATACCTTTCCTATAAAAACAGAAAAAACTATGCGATTAAAAATATTAAGAAAGAATGTGTTAGTAGTATTTTTTCAAATTATGTATAACCAGAGTTGGGAGGGGAGAGGAAAAACGTCTCTGTTAGAAAGGAGGGTCCCAAATTTACTGGTTTTTCAATCCTCTATTTATTAGTTTCGAATCTTTTTAAAAAACTTTTTATAATCATCGAACAACTTGCCTACAGTTACATAAATTTATTGAATTCTAGAAAAAGAATGAAACTGTGCCATTTTCGTGACAGTTCGAAATATTTACATTTGCTTTCTTTTCACTTCATTTCAGTATACCTAGGAACCGTTGTACTTTCATACGTTGAAATTAACATTAATATAATAATTTTATGACATAAAATGCTATTCTAATTTCAGTATCTTTATTTCATTTCAAAACAATATTTTTGAATTGAAGTTGTTAATCATTTAAAGTTGTTGTAATCTTTAAAGTTGTTAATCATTTTGATATCTCGCATTAAGTGTAAAATTTAGAATCAGTGATGTAGTTTTGTTTTATTTTTAAAAAAATAATTGTTACAACGATTACTAAATTATTACCTGGAATTTAATGCATTAAAAATTGGATATCTAATTTTTGAAGTATTTTTTCTTTTATAACTCTGTTTATATAAAACTGTTATGAAATCATAACACTGTTAAATGTTTTGAACATACTTTCAACGTAAAAAGTATCAGAAAAAAATCGTTTCCTCTTATAAAATGAATCCTTAAATGCTTTTGTAAATATTTATACACGCATATTTCAATTAAAAACTTTAAATTGCTGAATTCAATGCGCCTTGATTATCAACAAAGTTTAATTAAAAAACTTAATTTGAATAATATAGTAATTACTAATTGCTATATATCTACTAATTTCTATTGTTATTACATTTTGGTCATTTATCTCGTCGAAGTTTTAACTTGGTAGTATAATAAAATTTAACGTAATAAATTTATTAACGATAAAATATTACAGTATAAGATTAAAAAAAAAAAAACTTAAAAGAGAGGAAATGCCAACGTACAAGAGTCTGCACATGTTAAATGTAACTTTATTTTGATTTCGTAAAACCGATTCTGAATTCGAATTTGCGTGCAAACGATTTATTTACCATCATTAAAATTCTTCCCTGTGAAGTATAAGAAACAATTCATTATCAGTTTTCTGAAATAGGAAATTCGTAAATGAAGATTGGAATTGATTATCTAACAAAGTAATTATAAATTTTTAATACAAAATTTAGCAGTTATTATATAAAAAAAAGATACCATAGAATTATAAATTACTAGCCGCCTTTGACGACCAGCCGGTTCGCCAATCTTAACGCTCTTTAAAATTTTAATAATTAAATATTTTATGTAATTCCTACTATAATAACTTCTTCATCAAAATATTTTAAAACTTCAAATTTTGATAGTCATAGAATTCACTCATAATATTATAAAAGCCTTCAGTCATAACGTAATATGTATCTCTCTAATTTTCTGTTAGCTCCCGTAGAATTTATGCTTTAAATTAAAGTGGAACTGATTAATCTGCAATTAATATAATAATATTTTTTACTGAAACAAGGCATTTTTTTTTAATAATATGATTACTGAAAACAGAGTCACTGAGCGTTTAAACCTTATGGGTACTAAAGAATATATTTCTTAATTTATGTAATATCTCAAGAATTTCTCAACAAAATGTTCTCAGATTCATCATGAACAAATCGATTAATTAACAATGTTTAATTTTAAATGCATCAAACACTAAGAAAATAAACAGAATCGTTCAAAATAATCGGTCGAAAACAGGTTAAAAAAACTATTTAAAAAACCATGTACTTAAAACTATAAGCATATACAAAAAATATATAACTAACATAAATACAATTTAATTACAAAAGCATACAACTCACCTAAAAATAATTTAAATCAAGTCCGCATCCGCTGAAAATAGTTGTCAACAATCAGAACACAATGCGCATGCGTGAATTTTCAACGCCAGTTATGGTAATGCAAATGCGTGAATTTTTCTACTCCAGTTGGGATAACGCTATGCAGATTAGAAATTTTTAATTTCCTTTATTCTATTCTATTTTAATTCAAAATTACTTCATAATGTATCTGAAAGATCGATTAATTAACAATGTTTAATTTTAAATGCATGAAACATTAAGAAAATAAACAGAATAATTTGAAAAAAATCGGTCGAAAAATGTTAAGCCTAACCTCATTAGCGTGGAGAAAGAAACTGAAGCCTTACTTATTTCGCGGTGGAGAAATGTAGATTTTTTTGGCAGGAAAGTTAGTTTTTAATTAATAATTAAAATTCTAATTCAAAATTCAAAATACGGAACTGCAGGTACACATTCCCAAACTCCAAGGTATACGTGTACCAAATTTGGTAGCTTTTGGTCAAACGGTCTGGCCTGTACAGCGCCAGCACACCTACACACATTGAGATTTATCATAAGTATAGATATAGATATAGACTAGTGCAACTTAAAAAATATGATTAAAAATGCAATAAAAAGGCAGCAATGAGGAGTTCCTAACAAAATATTAATATTATGTCAGTTATGTTATTATATAATTTAAAAAATTACATGAATGATACGTAATTTTTTTCGAAAAAATATCAGATTATTGAAGTTGCTACTTATGTTTTTAGAAATGGATTAAGTGAGACAGATACTAAGAACTTGAAAGAAGAATCAAAACTTGATGATTATAAAACACTGTGCAAATATGCTTGTTGCACCCTGGGAAATTCTTATTTACTTTTCTTCAAACAAAATATGCAAAGAGAAAATATGGTAATCACTAGAAAAATTCGACATTAATATTTTGACGAATCTCCATGTTTCACCATAAAAGGCATACAATTTAGAATCACGGTTGTTAAACTATTAACTCGAAAACTCAAAAATGCTTTGAACTAGATGGATGAAATTTAGAGTGTAGTTTTTAAGTAAAATGTGTAGATTTATGTATCAAATATTAAGCGGAATCCATCTGGAGGAAATATGTCTATCTGTATATTCGTGTGAATATGAATATGCCAATTAAATAGCAGAGAAAGCTAGATGGTTAAAATTTTATGTACAGCTTTATCATCAGAATAACGCCTTTCTATCAGAATAATGTTGTTAACGAATGTTGTCTTTCGCGGCACTATAACTGTAACCCTATTCCTGATGTGAACTGAGCAAATCACGAGCTGAATTTTCCTTACTTTCCAGTATGGAAAAAAAAAAAATATCTTGCATTAAATCTCTACTTATAATAAAGATGATCGTTTGCGTGTATGTTGGCGCTCTAAAGGCCAGATCACTTGAATTAGAATAATCAAATTTGCCCCAAATATATTTAAGAGTGTGCAACTTGGAACGATTTTAAAAAAATTAATTTTAATTAATTCGAATTTTAATTAATTAAAAACTAAGCAAGATTTCACTGTTTTTTTCGAGATGATTTCCGAAAATATTTTCGCACCAAACTGGTTTTTACACCATTTTAAAGTCCCACAAAATTATCTCCTCAAAGATGCCGAATTAATTGCAGAAATTTTTTTTAGTCTAGATTAAATTTTTAAACATATTTTTAAGTATATGTGACAACAATATTTATTTTCGTTGTTTGATAATGTGGCGGAATCATCAGCATGATCTAAATGACTTAGTTGAAAGTAAATATAACCAATATATCTATCGAACCAGTTGCCAGAGGCGACTAGTATTTTATGAAATATATGAAAACGGTTTGAATTTCATTGTAATGATGTATTGAACATTATGTAAAAGATGTTGGATGAGTTCTAAATGTCGACGTTTGAACTACAGTATTATCATTAAAATGATTCTTTTTGAAACTTAAATTGCTCTAAAAATAATATTAGTACTGTTGCTGATTTTTTTTTCAGGAATTATTTTAGAAAAACAAAACAAAAAAAAAATCTCATTTGACTTAAAGATGATTAAAATTTTAAAATCAATGGCTCTAAGGTACATACGTTCTTCCTTCTTATTTAAAACTGCATGAATCTAGAATTGTTCTTCCAAACTCTGTGGATCCAGATCCAATCACTTAGAGATGTATTTAGAGCGCCGAAATTTACATTAATTTATTGGTATATTTCAATTTTAATAGAAAGAATATTTACTCAACTAGAGTTTGAAAATTGTTCATCTTTTATTATATAATTCACCATCACTAGCTCTAGATTTTATTGTATTTCTGTATTAATTACTAATTTCTTTAACGATTCAAATGAATTTGCCCATGAGGTCATTGATTTTGTCATATGATTCCGTGACAGTAAGTCACCAGTTTGGAAAATGAACCAGTGTGAGTTGTCTTAATGTGGTTTCCTCGTACAGCCTCTACTTAAAGTGTTATCCCTCTCCTCCACATCTCATAAAATTTTGAACCTTTTGTGAGCTATGAAGATCATGAGTACGCAGATTTTTATTTTCAGTGTCCCGTACATGAGAATTCGGTGCTTTGCAATATATTAAATAAAATTTAACGAGAAATTTGATCGAGCCTTTTTTCGGCCAAATAAAACCCAAATTTCACAGGTTGAAATTTTAATCACGAGATGACTTTTACTAAATTTTTTTAAATGCCTTTGTACTTTTGCGACCAGCAGATGGTCAACCTTTGACTGATTTAGTTCAAAATATGATAATAATCCATGCTTCAAATGATAAAGTTGTGTGCAAATTTCATGTATCTAATTTATTACATTTTAGAATTGTGGCATTTACATGCACACGAAAATACAGACCGACAAAGGTTAACCCCTTAATGGATTGGTTCAAAATTTCACATGAAACTAATTTTAAATACTAAATTCTGTGTAGCTAATTTTATCTATCAAGATCTTTTTATTATTATTATTATTATTTATCGTATCGTAGCCAGGCACATAGAGTTCATCTGAATGAATTTCGTTCAAATTTTAGTAGATCTCTTCAAATTTAGGGTAACATTCCTACACCAAACTTCATCTGTCTAGTTCAAAGAGTATTTGAGTTATCGTGTTCACAGGCAAACAGATATAATTCCAAAAATGTGGTTATCGGATTCGAAGAGGACGGCAATGAGAAAATTTGTCAAAATCTCGAGTTCGTATTTTTTTTTTTTTTTTTTTTCCTTGGAATTACAATCCTTTCTCTATACTTCGTTTACGAGGAAGTTAAAAAATGCAAAAGTTGGATGTGGATCGAAAGGTGAATGACAATATTTTATCTTGTGTGTATTTTTTTTTTTTTGTTCATTGTTGCAATATTTTTTTTTTCATTTTGAATTAATTTAACTATAATGGAATAATTTTTTTCATGTATTACATTTGCCATGAATCCATTCTTTTTTTCCATAGTGAATATTATCCGGATTAATATGCAAGTACATATCACCCATTAAATTATGTAACTAACCACTGTTAAAAAAAATATAGGCAATTCTTAACTCGATTATTGTTTTCTTGCAACAGACATCCAAATCGAAATTTGACGAACTGAAACTCATCCAACTGATCAAGGCGAGGCCTGCCATCTACGATCCACACCATCCGAAACATAGATACAGGACATACATTGACCAACTGTGGAATGAAGTGGCGAATGAAATGGGGGCCTCAGGTAAGACGTTGAAAAATCGATTTTTCTTTTTTTTCGAAATTAGGATTTTTTTAATTTAATATTCTTAATGTTTGAGCAGATTTCTTTGCCGGCGTCCTGGCATAGGAGTAGCGTGTCTTCCCCGTGATTTGGGCGTCCCGGGCGCGAGTCCCGGTTCGGGCATAGTTGTTCTTCTTCTATCTGTGAGGTGTGTGAATATGCCCCCCTGTAAAAAGGGGTTGTGCAAGCGGGAATGGAGCATTTGCGCTCCATAAATTATTCCCTACCCCTGTCGCATTGTAGGTTTACTGGGATTCGGACCTTTGGCAAGAAAAATTGGCGCGAATCTAGAGGGGTGACGTTTAGTTTTGAGGGTTTAGGTTTGCATAGCTGCATTTCCGGTCTGGCTAATTGGTGATAAGGAAATAGTGATAATTTTTGTAAAATTTTTATTTGATCTTGAATTTATGAGATCTTGTACATACATTTATCATATTCATATATCTTATAATAAATGATAATTAATTCTATTATTAATAGAAAAGTAAGACTGTTTTTATTAGAAAAATAAATAGCGGAATTAAATGCATTTACAAATAGAAGTAAGATATAAGAGAATTTATAGCTGTTTTATTTACTAACATTTAAACAATCTCATATTTCTGAATGAATTTCTTGAAAATCGTAATTATCTATACTCATAAAAGGGAAAAAAATGTATGTGTATCGATATATATTACAATAGTTCACTTAGCAATATCTTTATTAAGAAACTAGCCGCCTTTGGTGACCAGCAGTTCTCCAGTATAAAAGATTTCTAAAATTTTCAAATTTATTTTATGTAACTTGATCTCTCAATAGCTTTTTCTGCAAAATATTCTTCTCTCAAAGTTTCAGATTTTGATAGCTATATAATTCAGTCATACTATTATGTAGGCCTTAAACAGTTCTGTTCATTGTATTACTTACTAATTTCTGTCAAAGTTCATAAAATTTGCACATTATATTAGAGTGGAAATTTTAAACTGCAATTAATATAAAATCATTTTTTACTGAAACCAAGCACATCTTTTTTTGAATGTGAAAATTGAATGTAGAGTCGCTCAGCATTGAAGTTGTATATGCAATGCAGAAAAAATTTTGTAATTTATACAATATCTTAAAGAATTACTCAACAAAAGTTTCTCTAATTCATCGTAAAATTCAATTTTTATTTTTACTTTCAAAACATTTAAATGATGCAAATGAAAATATTTTATTTGAATTCAGTCAATAAATGTTCTTATGAAAAAATTATGAAGTTTAAATTTTACACAGTCCTTTTGTCTTAAGGAGTCATATTCTGTGAAATACTCTTAACACTTCACTCTTAACTCATGTTCAATAAATATATTTTCTATCTTCTGCGATCACATCTGTCAGTTTTTACATATCAATATTAGAACAATCAATATTTTCATAATCATAAGCCAATCACTGTTGAGAAATCCTGGTAAAAGATTGGCGTATCTACTTTGAGACGGACTATGAAGTGTTCTAAAATCGCCAATTTTTATAGAAGAGTGATATTCAAATTTCATAAATTATTTAGTTTTAATGAATGATTTAGTTTATTGAAGTTCAAAGATTTTTATTTAACCCCTAGCGCTCCGAAAAGTAATTAGATGCATAAATATTTGCCGAATAAGAGAACTTGTTCATTGCTCCGAAAAATTAATATATATGAATTTTCCTAGAAAATTAATCTACATATTTTTACCACTATTAAGTATTTTTACTAGTCAAAATTTCATAAAATAATTAAATAAAATGCCAAAATGATGCACTGCCTTGAATCGTTCCTGAAAGGAGAGATCGAAGTGCTAAGTGTTAAAATATTGATGTCTCAAAACAATTAGTTAAATTAGATTCAAAGGTTAATGTAAAAGGGTAAACATGTAAATGAATTACAAAGGGTAATGTAAAAGACCTATGTAAAAATTTAAAATTCTTAATTCATCGGAGCATTTATTGACTCAAGTAACATAAAATGTAATTGTTTAGTTCATTTAGACCATTTTGTTAGTAGATGCGTGCCCCTGATTAAAATTAACTGATGGGCGCTGATTACAGTGATTATCCGATAGATATATTAAACCATGTTTGCCTTAAATTTAATTGTTTGATTTAATTAATACTATAGATATTGTAAAAGGTCATAGATATCTTTTCCTCCATTCACTTTTTAGAAAATATATTTCAAATGTTTTCACTTCACACAGACACTTGCTGAAATTTACACTTTTATATATTTAATTTAGAATAATAGTTGATTTATTTTTTGATTTGAACTTCTGTCAATGTGATGGCAACAGGTTGATAAAAGCTAATTTTTTCCCATTGACGTGCTCTTGCAGATTAAATTTTAATTTTATTTTGTGCGAAATACATTGTTGAAAAATATAGTTAAAATATTTCTTTAGAAGCTTGTTAAACATCGGAACTTAATTTGTAGATTAAAGCATTGATATCATTAAAAAGAAAATTTTTTGAGTTTTATCTTAATGCAAAAATCAATTTTGGGCTGTAATTTTTCGGAAGTTATAGCGCTGTAATTTTTATAAAGTGTATCCATTTTTAAATCCTGTTACTCCTTAATGTAATAAATTATTATATGTATAAGGATCAATGTTAGAGAAATTAATTAATATTAGATAAGAATGTTATCTGTAATGCGCATAAACAATGCTGAATGAGAAAGTTTTTGTATTAGTTGAAATTTAAACACTTTCGTTTTTCAAGTTCCCATTTTTGTTGAGATTACTGAAAAAAAAGAGATGCATTGCATAAAAAGTAGAATAGTATAAGGTTTTTAGAACAGTAGTAAATGTTACATGTCCAATAGAATTTGAAGTTACATATGCTCTTGTGAGTAAGCGATCAAGAACAAGCTAAGTAAATTAAGCAACCATAAATCTGAATTATAAAATTAAGTTGGTTACTACTTTCATAAAAACTTTAAAAAAAGGCTTTTTAATGTGTATTAGCATTTGTGAAACAATATATTTTACAACTATTTTTCTTCAATTCATGGTTATATAGGAGTAATCATAATTTCTATTTTGAAAAAAGTAACGTTCCTACCAAGTTATTTAATTGAATCTCTCAAAATTTTTTTAAAATTTTAGTTACATACAAATGAACAAAAATTGTGGATAAGCTTTCAGAAATGCGGAACAGTTTTGACTATGCTGAATGTCAGAGAGAAATTTTTGCAGTTAGTTTATTCTTTCTTTCTTTCTTTTTGTTAAATGTTAATAACCATATAGTAATGCATATTGTGAAATATTGAAAAAGAATTATTTACAAATTATATTCATTTTTTAAAAAACTTCTAACGCTTTTTTATTATTTTCATATAATTTTTTTATGTAACCGTTTAGATGTTGCATTTAAATGTCGTTTCCGGTACATTGGATTATGTATAGTTAAATCTGACAGTAAATAAGTTAGAAAATGTAGTAATATATTTCAGATTTGAAGGAATTTCAGTAATTATCAACATTTTCTTATTGAAAATGAATTTTTTTCTCCCGAGAATTAACCAGCAGCTGTTTTTAAAATTATTAATATGATTCCTATCATTTATTTTAGCCAGCCAAAAAGCTTATTTTTTTGAAAAAAAAAAACCCTTATTTGAACAGTTTTAACGTAAAAAATACATTAGCTCATTTCAAGTATCAGTTTGTGGAATGTATATACATAAAATCATACATACATATAGAAAGAACTAAACATTATTGATATCCATTTAAATTTGAATTTAAAGCCCTTTCTATGTATTTTTTGTTCATTTTATTAAATAAAGTTAAACCGTAAGAGATATAAAGATTAAATCCTCATAAAACTAAAAATTATAATTCATTTTATTAGATTAAATTTGTATTATGCACATCAGAATTATAATTTTTATAAATGTCTTCCGTGTGGGAAAATTATAAACGTATTCCTTTTAATAAATACATTTTTAAAGCAAATTTCTCACACTTTATATTTATTATTTTCAACACTCGTCTGAAACGTGGTAAGGGTCATCAGCATTTTTCTCAAGGAAGTTTCGTTTCGTTATCAGAAACAAGGAGTATCTTTCTCATTCATAGTGTGTTGATTACCATTTGGCGTACATTGTAAAATCGCCAAATCTTACATGCAAAAATAAAGTTTATAATATGGTAGCCTTTCTTGACACTTGAGCGGAAAGGGGGAAATTTATCGAGCGCAAATACCATAGAACCGTGCAAGCGAATGTGACGCATGAAGTAGCTAAGTCATACCCTGGGCCCTAGCTGCCGCTACTGAAAAAACAAGAGAAGCTCACTCGGCTTAAATCGCTGTCAGATAACTGTCAGCGTGGTTGTAAAGTGCCATAAGTCACAATAGCAGATTTCTTTATAAAACTATTTGAATTTTGTTTCTAAGTCTCTTTTTTGTGAAGTTACACTAATTTTTATATTTGCATTTACATCCTTTTTAATGTTATTTTTGCAATCTCCAATTTCAGGTGGAATTTTCTTATGAAAAATTCCACCTCATAAAACCTTATAAATTAAAATCTGGTGGGTATTTTTTTGTCCAAATTTGGTATTATAATTTCTTATTATGTTCTGCAGTTCCAGAATTCGCGAATAATTAATCTGTTCTTTTAGAAATATTTTATATTTCATTTAATGTTTCACAGTGTGAAAAAAAATGAAAATTTCGTGTTATTTATCTGTTTAAACCCCAATATTAAAAGATTGGCTAGAAATACAGCTTATTTTGTTTTTAGTTCAGGAATCAGATAATATATATTTTTTAAACTATCTGCAAAATTTTAAACAAATTATTTGATACATTTCTATAAATTACAAGATTTTTGCTTTATACCACTTTTTAGCCAGAAACTCCTTTTTGTTCCAAATTTTTTAAAATCTTTTGGCGCTTAAAGTCTTTGTATTTCAGTCAGTGTCATGCAGCTGTAGTTGTTAGATCAGCGTGTTTTCATTTATGTCAAACTGATATGTCTAGATTTTTTTAATGAAAATAATTTCAGGCCTAATATTTTTATTGCAAAATCTAATTTTGAGTAAATTATTTTAATGCTCAAAATCTTTTTATCGTTTGAAATGTGTTTTATTTAAAATGAAAATTTGAATCAAACGAATTTTGAAAGCTACCAATTAATTAATTTTCTCCTTAAGTTATTACTATTTGTTACGTAAGTATCTCAAATTTTGTTTATAAATACTGAAGTATAATAAAAGTTTTTAAGGAATGTTTAAAAATAATTAAATAGTTGGTTGTTCATTAAAAAGAAACATAAAATTAACAAATAAGTGATTGTTTCTGATTGAAACTGTTAATCGTTTGTTTTCAAATACTTTTTTTTTCCTATCATCTTCAGAATAAGGTTAACATGTTCTGGCAATAGCGCTTCGTATGCGTTCTTGTTTCTCAACAGTCAATTACGAACTGTGTAAAAAATTTGCGTTGGAAATTCATTTTGCAGAAATGAAATTTATGTCACGGAAACTATCGTAACCGTAAAAAATTGATAGAGTCTGATAGCCGAGAAAATAGTCAAACTCGAGATTTAAACGTATCTCCACGTCTTAACATTAATCTGAGTTCGAAAAACACATGTTTGGATTTATTTTTATCTGCCGAGCTGTCTGTCTGTAGCTCAGATAACTGGAAAACGCCTTGAGCTAGACGGATGAAATTTGATGCGCAGTCTTCATATCAAATTTGTAAATTGTTGTCAAATTTTGATTAAAATCCGTTCAGAGGAAATCGGCCTGTCTGCTGTTCGAATATAAATTGATAACTACAAAATGGAGAGACCTAGATAGATAAAATTCGGTACACAAACTTAACATCTACATTGTAGAGTCTTTTCAAAATTTGAGATAAATCCAAGAAGTAGTTGGCCGTATGTCGATCTGTACTTTCAGAAAGATGTAAACATGGTTGATCAAAAACGCAACGATTTAAATATATGAAATATGGTATTTGATTTTGTGACTACAATCTTAGTTCTGAGTCAAATTTTTGTTTCAATCGATTGGGAAAAGATCATCTAAAACTCAAATTCTATTTTCGGATACCATTAATTGCATGAAAAGGTTTAAACGACAAAACAACTCCCCAAGGTTCATGCGATAGATTCGGCAAAAGTACTAAATTCATGCCAAAAGTTAATATTTCGTAATTAGTACGCCAATGCCATGCAAGGCGTTCTCTGTAATAACCCCTTATTAGAGAGTATGCGAAAAAGTTTTCGGGAGACCACTCGGGCAGTTTTTTTTTTTTTTTGTTAGAATATTTGCTCCAGCTTGTCGTAAGATGAGTCTTATTTTTAGTCGAAAAATGTTGGTTTTTAATAGATTAAAAATAGAAAATTATGTCAATTATATAACATTATGAACTTCATTAATGGACAATTAAATGTATTTTCTTTGTAAAATTCTTAGACATGAATGTTAATATTATGTACAACGACATCTTTTAGAATTCTTATCTGTCATTAAATGCTATTCAATCACAAAAGCTATTTGTCGCATTTTGTTTCTTTTGCTTTCAAAACCTAAATATTTTAATTTTTTTAAACATCCTATTCTTCTATCTGACCTCACAGTATGTGATTTGCCCAAATTGGACAAATTTTCTTATTTCTTCTCCCTCGACGTTATTAATTTTATCATAGGATACAATTAATAACGTCAAATGCAAATCATAGTTAACTATTCAAAATTATATGGCTTAAACACACCCACCCACACACCCACCCACACACCCACCCACACACACACACACACACACACACACACACACACACATATATATATATATATAATGGCATTTTTAAAATTTATTGTGAATACTGAAGACATTTCAAGGAATTCTAATTCCATTTTCAAGAATTATTTTATAAGGAAATATTTCTCAAACATCCATAAAATATTGCTGATTAAAAAAAATTAATGGAACTTTACTGAAAGAATTCTGAGAAAATGATATGAAAACAAAATGTATCGTTTTATTATGGCAATGGTAATTAGAACAATTTTTATTATTAAATATTTTTTATTCTGAAAAAAACTCCCGGGAAATTTCAATAAAAGTCATAGTGTTTGAAATTATTATTTATAGAAATGAAGCTCTTTACAATCTTGAGTACTTATTAAAGATTTTAATATACAGAATAGTCATTAAACTTTTTAAATTTCGCTTTAGAGTATATTTACTTCATAATTTTATTCAAATTATGAGATCAAAACTAGAAAAAAATAAGGCCTTGAAAACTCCTTCATTTACAAAAGATGATAGGCGAGTAAAGAAGAAATTTTTAAGATATCGTTTGCTGTATCGTTTCGTATTAAAAATAACGATTAATCTTTGACGTCTGTGTTTTAAAGTATTAATTTTTGAAACTATAATCAGTCAAAGTTATTTTCGAATCGGAATCAAGTAATTATGATCATGACTTTTTTTAAAAAAAGATAGAATATGAGTTAAGAAATTTTTTAAAAGTGTCATGTTATATAACTGTATAGAATCTAAGTTTAATAGCATTAAAAACCAACAATCAACATCAATAAATACCATTAAAGCAATCAAAAAAATTCGTATTAAATCGGACATTTCTTTATATTTTTATTAATTATTTTTTTACTATTGAACGATTAAATGATTAAGCAGATCAAGAAATACCCTCAGTGCTTTGTATTCTCTATGCGTTGTATTTTTTCAGAGACAAAAGAAAAAAAAAACATTATTAAATATAATTTTATGAAAAAAGTATTTCTAAACTGCCTATATAAAGAGTGCGCTTGTTTTCTATTTCTATTGATAAGGGCACTGAATTCCACATCAATTCGAATTATTTTCAGACATAAAGAATTCAAAGATCGCCGCTTGTTTCGATACCTGATTTAAATACTTGATTTAATCCGTAACATCGCCGAAAATCCTTCCAACTTATTAATTAAATGTTATCTAATAAATAAATCCTCAATTTAAATTGCACAACTACATACTAAAGAATTAATTGCCATGCCATTACTCTTTTCATTTGTTATGTCTGGAGATTAAGAAGTACTTTGAGTTCAAGCACCCCGTTCACTTCCCTCAAATCGGCAAATCGCCGAAAATCCAAATCACAAAAGTATGGCAATTTAAAAGGGAGTAATATTTTCAAAACTTTATCAAAAGGAATTAAAATAGTTTGTTAGGCAGGTATTTATTACGATTAAAATTCAGTTGTAGTAATATATTTGCTGATAGATTGATAAATTCTTCATTCATTTTCTATGATGTTTACCGGTAATAACGTTTCCCTAGAAGAGTTCCGCTCTTCTCTGTTTCTCTTTGCAGATTTTCATTTCTTCCTTAAAATTATAATTTCATTAAATTAACTGTGTTTTTAATTTCCCGTATACAAAAAACAGACGAAGAGGACACGATAACTCAAAAATGCTTTGAGTTAGACAGCTAAAACAAATGAACTCGATAACTACATACGCAAAAAACTAGGTAAATAAAATTGGGTTCACTGCTTTAATATATGAAGAGTAAATGTATCAAATTTTGAGCTAAACTGTATACAAAAATACAATCTCTCGGTCCGTATTTTTGTAGGCATGTAAAAGGAATAATTCCTAAATGCAATGACTAAAATCAGCAACATTCTATGTATTCTTTTTTGACTATAGTTATAGTTTCAAGCCAATTTTGGCGCCAATCAGCTGGCAAAAGGGCGCCTAAAGTACATAATCCAGCTATGCCGAATATACTAGTACTAGTACTTATGAATCTTTGTTGTAAATCTACCATTTGTACTTCGATACCAAATGTACTTATGAAATATATATCTTTGTCGTAAATATAGCATTTGTTCTAGCACTAGTACTTACAAAATATAGATACTTGTAAATCTATCGCTTAAGTATTAACTAGTATTAATATACCGAATGTACTAGTATACTAGTGCATTCGGCTTACTAAATACAAGTACAAAGTACAAGATTTACAACAAATATCTATGTTTCATAACAACCGTTCACCAATGCCATGGAAGTTATTTGTGGCCTCACTCAAACACCCCAATTTTATGCGGAGGATAAGACCTTTATTGGAGAATATGAGAAAAACTTTCGGAAAAACCATTGCCGTTTTTATCATGTGAGAACATGATGTTGTTTTGATTTGGGGGTTTTGATGCTCGAAATCGCGAAGGCAATGAATAGAGCATAAACGGCAATTTTCATCATCATCTTCTAATCGCATTTTTTTTTACCTGCTTTTACCAGTATTGCATTATTATTATGTATGTATGTTTCTTTGAAAGCATATGCGTTTTTAAAAGGTTGACCTGCTTTTACCAGTATTGCTTTATTATTACGCATGCTTCTTTGACGGCAGATGCGTTTTTAAAAGGCTGACGTAGAGCTATGATATCATAGCTGTTATTTCATCTCAAAATCGCTTAAGTTCCAAAACTTTGTTTCCCAGCTAGAAAAATTGAAAATGAAAGTTTAAAAAAATTATCACTATATATATATGCTAGCCGCCTTTGGCGACCAGCTGGTTCGCCAATCTTAATGCTTGTTAAAATTTTAATAATTAAATATTTTATGTAATTCCTACTTTAATAGCTTCTTCATTAAAATATTTTAAAACTTCAAATTTCAATTCACTCATAATATTATAAAGGCCTTCAGTCATAACGTAATATGTATCTCTAATTTTCTGTTAGCTCCCGTAGAATTTATGCCTTAAATTAAAGTGGAAAGAATTAATTTGCAATTAATATAATAATATTTTTTACTGAAACAAAGCATTTTTTAATAATATGATTACTGATAACAGAGTCACTGAGCGTTTAAACTTTATGGGCACTAAAGAATATCTTTCCTTATTTATGTAATATCTCAAGAATTTATCAACAAAATTTTTTCAGATTCATCATGAGCAGGTCTATTAATTAACAATGTTTAATTTTAACTGCATCAAACACTAAGAAAATAAACAATATCGTTTGAAATATTCGGTCGAAGACAGGTAAAAAAATATACTTAAAAAACGATGAACTTAAACTAACATAAATACAATTTAATTACAAAAGCATACAACTAACCTAAAAATATAAAAATAATTAAAATGAAGCCCGCTTCCGTTGAAAATATATGTAAACAATTAGAACACAATGCACATGCGGGAATTTTCAACGCCAGTTACGGTAACGCAAATGCGTGAATTTTTCTACGCCAGTTTGGGTAACGCTATGCAGATTAGAAATTTTTAATTTCCTTTACTTTTTTTTTATTTTAATTCAAAAATACTTCAGAATGAATTTGAAAGATCGATTAATTAACAACATTTTATTTTAAATGCATCAAACATTAAGAAAATAAACAGAATCGTTTGAAATAATCGGCCGAAAAATGTTAAGCCTAAGCCTCATTAGCTTGGGAAAAAATTGCGGAAGCCTTACTCATTTAGCGGCGGGTTAATGAAGATTTTTTTTATGGGAAAGTTAGTTTTTAATTAATAATTAAAATTTCAAAAAAAAAAGGACCCCAGGTGCACATTCCCGACTTCCAAGGTATACACGTACCACATTTGGTAGCTGTACCTCAAATCGCCATTTCTGTAGAGCGCCAACACACACACACGCACATTGAGCTTTATATAAGTATAGATATACACCTATATAGAGAGAGACAGGGGTAGAGACCGATAGAAAAGTCTTGTGATTGTTTCAAACCGGTTTAAACTGATTAATGGCTTAAATTAATTAAGACAAATAATGACTTAAAAATAATAATGTTCTCACATGATAACTTGAAATTTGCAATTCGTAGATTTCATTTTAATTTTTCCCTAGTTTTGTTATTTTTTTTTTTGTCATGTTGCTACCCCGTGACTTGTAGGAAAAAAAATTAGGAAAAATTTGAGGTAAGTGAAAATTATGTCAATTTGGATGGTGGCATGGTGGCATACACTGTCAAGATCTTGCCGTGACCCACTTTTGAATGACCACCAAAGGTTTGAGTATCTTCCGAAGTAGATAATTGATACTTTCAGCAGTTGCATTCGCATTATTTAGAACTTTAGAGTCTTTAATTCATATGTGCCATAACAATTGAAAAAATATCTTGGAAACAAAATTATTACATGCTAAAAGAGATTTATATTAAAGGCACAGAAATGAACAGACTATGGCTGAAACGGTTCAAAATCCAGCTATAAATATAATCAGATCTTCGATTTTAAGACTTTTTTTTTTAAATCTTTCTATAGTGTACGATCTGCGTAACAAGTGGCACGTCTTGCGATGCTGCTTCAACCGGGCCATGAAGGAGACGCAGTCGGGCAACCGGAGGTCGGGCAAACAATGGCACCTCTACAATGCCATGCTCTTCATCAAGAACTTCTTACGGAAGCGGAAGTAAGTCCTTACTTTCCTGCTGGGAAAAAAATAAATAAAAGGCAGACAAAGAACATGCAGATGTCTGAAAAAAACTAGTCGGCCGAGACCAACAGCAGCAGACAAGTTCCCTTTTTTTTCAAATCAGAAAAGTGAAACATTGTTTGTGTTATTTGTTTGTTTCCAAGACGAAGTCAAAACTATAATTTCCGAGAAAGATTGTATCCGGTTGAGGGTTGCCTGAACTGCAATCAGATGTGCTAGTTCGAAGTCTGTGGTTTAGTTAGCACGATAGTTAGGTATAGTGTCTGCTTTTTTCCCATGTATTTGGTGCTTTCATGTATTTTAATCAGCGACATCTATTGGTAAACATGCGAAGTATTGATATAAACGACAATGGTTTTAGGTTTTACGAATTTTCTGTTTCTTTATTGTTATTGTTTATTGAGTTATTCAGTGTATAAAGACCCCAATCATGGAACGCTCCCAATTGCATTTTCGACAGTCATTGCTTTTTTTTTTTTTTTTTTAGTCTAATTTGAAGAAATTTACTGCCGAAGCCCATCAGACACTTTTAGAAACGTATTGTGATGCTGCTCCGTCATATCCCAATGGCCGGTTTTGGTTTCAACGATTTAACGGTGGTGCTTTCTATGTCATTGACAAATAATGGCCTGGAGGATCAAAAATATTCGACGAAAATCAGTTGGAAGACTTATTACATGAGAATAGGAAAAAGTTGTAGAAAATGATGGAAAATATTTTGATTGATATATATTATACCCATTTTTCTCAATAAATGCCATTTTAAAGTGAAATAACAATCAAAATGCATGCAAGCACCTCGTATTTGGAATAGCCAGTATGTAAAGAATATAATAATAGCTAATAAATATAATAAATAGAAAATAAAAGAATCATTTTATGTTTTCGCTGGTTACGCTTGTTGTATGCTTAATCGTTTTAATTTCGTAACTGTCATGTATCTAGGAAGCATTTGCATTAACTCAAATATCTGACCTCCATGCAGGGCAGTATTGCCAAATATGCAATTTTAAAGAGCTCTGAGATTTTTTCCTCAGTATTTTTAAGGTAATTTAATTTTATACTTTCAGTTGATTTACAAAAGTTTATTCACTTGAATTATTCAATTTAAAAGCAAGTATTGTTTAGAAACCAGAACATTATTCGAAGGATATTTTTTTATGTATTCAGATTCGCTGACATATGAATGTGGATCGAATCGTTTGACATTTGGTTGATTGATTCTCAAGTCAACAGCTCTGATAAATTTTGAACTAAATATTTATATTATATTAAAAAAATTGTAATTAATTTTTTTAATGCCAGATACTATACTAATATGCAAATGATTTGAAAGTCATTCGTAATTAAATCGTTTGTTATTTAGGTGGCTATGCATTAACACCAAATTTTGAAGTTTGTTCCAGATTTTCTCTATTTCGGTCAAAGGGAAGTGTTCAAAAATGTATATTCGATTTTTCGTCGAAACATACATAAAATATTCATGACATAATGCAAAATATTCCATTCTATACGGATGTATTCCAGAAAATTAAAAACATAATACTTTCTCTGGTTAAATTGAAAATGTTTTTCATTTTACAATAATTTTTTTTTATCGTTGCATTTATTTCTGTTCCTTTTTTTCTCAGTTATGATGTGCATCGATTTTAAATAGCATTTATAATTACAAACTCTTATTCGAAATTTTATTAGACTTATATTATTTTAAATCACTACTATGACAGTATGTATTTGAATCAAAATTAAGCTTAGGAACAGCAAGTGAACAATTAAAACGCTTTTTTGTTGTCAACTATAACTTCTTATTATCATATTCAAATTGACGAGTAAACATGAATATGAATACATTAACCTATAAGAATTCTGAACGAATTTAATATTTTACTAACAAGAATACAGAAACATAAAACAATTCTAAAAGAATACACAAATTTTTTGTTCTAAACTAGGGTTTTCATTCAGCCAGCCACAATCCACCCAATAAGAGCACGCATGCGCAGAAACTGTACAATAGCACGCATTTGTCCCTCGAGACAAGAATTTGCTTTCGTCCGCTCTTTCAGCGCATGCTTAATCTTTTTTCTGCGCTTGCCTGATGTTACTGGAATTTTATAACTGACTGAGTGTAAACCCACCTTAAGTAATTATTATCACAGAAAACAATTATTTTTTTATAAGCAGGATCGATACTGATATTTTAATAAAGAAAAAATAATGTAATGCACAAAGTAACGAAATTGATTTTCTATCTTTAAGTGTTAGCATTGAGATCTAGAATTAAAATTTTAATAAAAGACGTCGAAATGTCAATATCATTTTTTACTTTCTTTTATTTTTAAAACACTGAACTGTAACTGAATCATTAGTTTGTAACAATCGAATGCCGCCTCTTGAGGGCTTTCAAAACGTCAACGATTATCAATTAGAAATTTTTATCAATAAATTATTTAAAAAATTGAAAACTCATCACTGCCCGAAAATATTCTGTTCTAAACACAGCTTCAAAAGATTTAATTAATTTATGAAATTTTATTTAAATATATATATATTAATTTTGGCCTTTTTTTTTTCAGAAATTCTGTGCAAACTTCAGCTGAAAATTCCGCAACTCTGCAAAGCCAGGACAACATAGCAGGGAATGTCGAATTCGACTGTGAGGTGAGCCCGAGCAACTCTAGCCCATCCCTTACAAAGCATCACTTGGTCATTTTTGATGACGGTACCACCCAGCTAGTGCCAGCCAAACGATTAAAAGCTGACAATTTTCCTTCTCCAGAAAATATTATGTTGCAGTCTTCCAAATCCAAATCTATGTCGGAGGATTCCAATGAACTCTTTCTGAGAAGTCTGTTGTCGGACATGTCCAAGCTGAATCCATCCAAACTAAGGCATTTCAAGACATTCGTTATCACCAAATTGACCAACCTGTTGGATGAACAAGATGCAGAATCTGTTACCAGAGACCTTGCTGACGGTTTAGCGAATACTTATGTTCTGGAATCCACTTCTGTTGATTCTTGAGTCCTTTCTGTCTGAATATTATTACATTCTAAGGTACATTTACTTTCATATTAATTTGTACCATAAATAGGTGGAATCTGTTGATAAATCAGCTTAGAAACCAAATGAGATTGCTTTTGCCTAATATGCATGTTCACGGGGCTTTAATACAAAACAAACGCCCTGTGTAAACTGTCCGAGTAATGTGGAAATCAACCAGCACTTTCTGCTATTGAATTTGTTTAGTTATACTGTGTAATTATAATTATAATATTGTCAGTTCTAATTATTGTGTCCAATACAGTTAGAGACACAAATAACTCGCATCTGAATATCTACTGAACCACGGATTCATCAGAATCCTCGCTCAGAATTCATCTGAGGTATCAATATCTTGCAGCTAACTCTCTCTCTTATCTGACCTGTAGGCGAATTTATAACTCCTGGATTACACGAGTAACACTCTTTTACCTCATCAGGCATAACAAGTTTTTTTCCCTCATATAAAACTCCATTCCCACGGCCCGTGCGTGCCTTGAGTCCGGTGCATTTTGCCCTCTTTCCCCTTATTTGTGATTATCTGGGGCTCTTTGATGTTTGTTCATTTTACGGGAAGCTCCCGACTGACGTCCACAAGTGAGAGTGGTTCTACTATGGGTCAGATGGCGTGTTTACGACCATACCCGTAAAGGCAATGGGTAGTGGGAACGGGATATAAGACCTCTTAGTAACTGACGCACCTGTGAAAGGCATTAATTGCTGTCGTTTCTCCCGCATAATTTTATCAGCAGAAAGTAAATGGCCATTTATGATTGAAATCAAATCAAGTCATTGGAAGGAATTAGCAAATCGTTGCAATCCATAAAAATTTATTGCTCAAAGGGCTAAGTATCGATATGATTAAGCTATAAGATGTAAATGGAATGGACAGAAAAATATTAGTTGACTACATTTAAAGGAATAATGATCATACATACAGAGGGGATCTCCAAATTCTTCCGACGAACTTAAAGGAATGTGAAGCACGTGAAGACAACGTGTGTACTTCGGAGCATTCTTTTCTGTAGAACGTAAGATCACGAAGGTAAACATTGATTTCTATTGGGGTTCTTCGCTGGTGGAATAAGTAAAAGAATAAGAATTTAACATGAATAAAGCGGATAAACTAATTACATTAGTGAGGTGTAATGGAATACAAATTCACAGTTGTACACTATCACAATATGTACCACAGCATATATAACTATTACAAGCACGATAGATGCAATTTGTATCATAATGATATTGGTAATTGGTTTACTTACAAAATTAAATGTTTTTTTTTTAAAGGGAGACTCCAGCATTTTGATGTCTATTTCTATTTAAGATTGAGTTTATTTGGGCTTTGATGACCCAATAGTTTGAAAGTTGTGACAAGTTTGCAGAATTAAGCCCCCCCCCCCCACCTCCATTCAAACCTAACATAAATGCTTTTTTAGATCCATTCCTTGAATATTCATCTTCTGTTCAGCATCTTTCATTGTCTATCATGTGAAGAGATAGTTTCAATAACAAAAAAAATCCATTATTACCTCATTTTCTGAATTAGTTATCGCAAATGCCTACCTCCTACCAAATAATTTGAGACTATTTTTTGTGATATTTATGCTGTTCATGCATTCAATAAATATTTTTGATATCTGTAAAATTATTTTTGTAATAAAATACTACAGCTATAATTTGCTTTCATTGTCTGTTTTTTTTTACTTTCTTGTATGCGAGGATCACAAACAGAATGCGTTGTAATCGTGAAAAAAATTGAACTCGAGACGCTGATGAAGTTCCATATAAATATAAATATTTATATATATAAAGATAATATAAAGATATTATAAATATAAATATATATAAAGAAAAATGCTTTTCGAAAATGTCTATCTATCTGTGAATACGATAGTACAAAAATGCTTTGAGCTAGACGGATGAAATTTGATATATGATCTTTCCACGAAATTCGTAGAATTCTATAAAATTTTGTTCAAAATCTTTTCGAAAAAAAAAATGTCTGTCCCTCTGCACTAGTACAAGCGAACACAATAACATAAAAATGTAAAGAAATAAATGGATAAAATTGGGTTGCAAGCTTGACTTCTAAAGTGTAGATATGTGTTAAATTTGTAACCAAATCCGTGATGGGGGGGGGGTTGACTGTCTGTCGGTTTGTACTTTTACATGAATATAAATGCGATCATTCTAAAACGTAACAATTTAGATACATGAATTTCGTTCTCAATTTTAGAATCTATAGAAATTATCTCATTTTGAACCACATCTGTCAAAGGGTCGATCTTTTGTCTATCTGTATTTTTACAAGCATGTAAATAGTAACTCAAAAACGCAATGCTTAAATATATGAAATGGCATGTGATCTTATGACTTTAACCCAAATTGTTTGTCAAATGTCAGTTTCATCTGGTCAAATAAATGGTATCTAAAATACACTTTCGTTTTCTGATACTTGTGCATTAACCGCATCTTAATGATTAATCCCCAGAAATCGCTTTTAAAGATTCTTAAGTAACTTTTGCAGCATTTATTAGAGAGCATGAGAGAAAATTTCGGTTAAATCACTCTCGCTACATTATCTTGGCGACTTGGCTTTATCAACGCCCTTAGTATATTAATATAGATATTAATATAGATTTAAAACCATTTCTAGACGAAGTATTCACATAATATTCACAGTGAAAATTCAAAGAATTTTTAATACTGGGATTAGATCTGAGCTGTCGTAGTGTAATAATGCATGCATTGTAAGTCTGGAATATTTGCTGGTGTCTGACTAAGTTTTGGGGCATTTGTTAAAGTAAGTCGAAAGATCCTGCCGTTTTTTATAGAGAAATGTTGAATTATTAGGGTGGAACAAAGAACTAACTGAATTTAATGCAGAATTTGATAAAAAGCGTACCAAGCGTACCAATAGGTGAAACAAATTTGCTGTTATTTTTGTTCAAGTAACATAAGATATTTCCTGTTGAATGAACTGTTTTTCGAAACAAGAGATGTACTTAAAATATTGCCGCACAAATGAGAACAGCTAGCAATCGCCGTGGTCTCATTGACAGAGCATCTCATTTCTGATTGGTAGGTCTATAGTTCAAATCCCAGCCACTGTAATTCATCCAAAGATTGGATATTTTTTTTATTATTATTAGAAATATTATCCATCGTTTATCTAAGATCTGGAAGGTTCTAGGTTTTTCTTAAATATTCAAATTAGATTGTTATCGAACATTCTATATATGTATAAAAGCTGAGTCCCATCAATTATGGATAAGTTCTCAGTCTCGTGCTATTATAAGTTGCTTTGTTCTAATAAATCTAATTATTTGTTTTAACTAACGGCGTAGTTCTTTACATTTTCGTGACAATATGATAAGCCTATCGGATGACCAAGTTCATCTAAGACACGTGAGTTGTTGAAAAAAAGTGCATGATTCCATCGCAAAAAACACTATGATGCAAAAAACAATGATGAAGGAGTCTTAAGCTTCAACAAAGAAAAATTCTAACCATTCTGTTTAAAAATTTTTGAAACAAAACTCTCTGCTATATTTGTTCTATATTCCAGCGGGGGAGCCTCATGTCTGAGAATGAGTAACTTCTGGTATAGTAGTTAGTTCTTGCTACTCGGGTGCGTACAGAAATGGTGGGGGGTCCACCTCATTGATGGGACGTACTCCCACGGGTGGGATTGTACCGTGACCTGTGATGGCCCTTAGGACTTAACTTCAGTTCCCGCCAATGCTATGGCGGCTTTCCGGTCATTCAGATTTTTCAGTATGTCACAAGGCTGTTCGGAGTAGTGAACTTGTGATACGTTTGTTCCATACATTTTAACAGACGAATAAAAATCAAAAAGAAGTGTTAATTGCGAAGCCAATGGTTTTTACCTTTTAAAAGTGTTTCTCAAAATTTTTAGAAGTTGACATGATAGGTGATGAAATGTAGCATCTTCAATGTGATCCTAATACATAGGAATGGAAGTAAAATAACACAGCAGAAACTTTAAAAAAATTCATTCCAAATTTAAACACTGCTTATTTTAATCTTTAATAATAAGGATATTATTTAAAAGAAATTTATGCTAACTAGAAAAGCAACTACTGATGAGTATTTTTTTAATGTTTTGATGCGTTTAACCACCAAAATTGGTAGCTTTCATCCAAAATATTACGATGAAAGCAATTGGTGCATGTAGCATAATGCTTTCAGCCACATCTACATTATTATTCGCTGATTTTCGTTAAAAAAAATGTAAGTGATTTGTATCTCGCTCCGTATTTACCTGATTTAGCACCCTACGACTTTTCTTTATTCTCAAACAAGTTAAAAAGGTATTATTTTATTGATTTCTCGAACTTACAAACAGTTTTGATACGTGCTTTAGTGTTGATTCTAAAAAGTGAAGCATAGCAGCCATTCAAGTATTTACTAAATTGATGTTATAAGTAAAGTGAAAAAGACAGGACTTTTTAAAATTAAAAAAAATAAAAATTTTCAATTTCTGCTTCATTTTACAGAGTGAGTTAAAAATTCTTTGAAAATGTTCAAAATAGCATAATAAAACTATCGAAGTTATTTGAAAATAAAAATTGACCCACATAAAAAATACCTTCTTTGTCCTATTATCTAATAGATTCTCCATTATTTTATTTTAAAACTGAAAGATTGTGGGAACATTTAGGCTTACGCATCGTTTTTACTATATTAAAATGTTGTCATACTGGAAACCACATAGAGGACGCATACAAAATTTTGCCATAAAAAGTGACATAAGACATTTTGTGACAACATACAACAAATTCAAAGAAGATGTAGCTAATCTATGCATATATTTAGCATCAATAAAATGATTTGACATAAAACATTTTAATATAGCAGTCACGACATATTTATATAAAATTATAAATTTCGGAGAAAATAATTCTAAAATTGTCCGCAAAGATTTAATGTTTTTCAATTGAAATAAATAATTACAATGACAAGTAGTATGCTAATACAATTACTGTGAGAATTGCGTATTTTTTTTAAATGTATCGATTTCAAGTTTTCTTTTTCTAAATTTAATTGAAAATACTTCGCTTATTTAATTTAGTTTCAGTGCTTCAATACTTATTCCTTTTTTTAGACTATTTCCCACATTTTTATCTTATATATTATTTGTATGGTTTCGTTGTTAAAAAAAGAAAGGAACAATTTCGAATAATTTCATTGTTTAGTACTTCAATTTATTTTAATTAGGGATGTTCGAATAAAAAATGTTTATTAACGAATAACACTTCAGTATTCATTTTATAACTAAACACTAGTTTATATATTTTATCATTTTCAGTTTATTTATCTTCAATTTATGCATTCATTCTTTCCCCCTCCCTCTTTCAACTAATTTGATAAATTATTTCTCCGTTTCTAGACAAATTAGTTTTAGAAAAATGGTCAAAATTCTGAAAATTTTTGCATGAATATTGAATTAGTGTCAATTATAAAAATAATATAAAATGAAATCTACGATCACAAATTTCAAGTTATCAGGTGAGAACAATATTATTTTTAAGTCACTATTTGTTTTAATTAATTTAAGTCATTAACCCGTTTAAATCGGTTTACGAGAGCTCCAAAGAGAGCATTAAAACCTTTTTGCCAGTCAAGAAAAAAGTGAAAATGAAAATTGCCATTTATGCTTTATTCATTGCCTACGCGAATTCGAGCTTCGAAACCCCCTAACCAAAACAATATCATGTTCTTACAAAAAGGAATGCTATGTTTGGAAGCTGAATAACGAGCTTTTCCGTCGCAACGCGATTTCCAAATGATAAATTATTTAGCAATAAGTTTAAAATATATTAATTTATATAGAATTTTTATGAAAGCAATATTTTTGTAAACACAAACTGCTATTCTCGAATTTCCGAGATCATAAAACAGTTTCATAATGGATTAATTTTAGAACAGGAGTCGAATCCTTCAATGTTTCCCACTTAAGAGTGAATGAAGTGATATTTCTCCATTGGGGAAAGAGAAAATACTTTTATCAAACTGTTATTAAACGCGATGTTTTTTGAACGTATTATAAAAATTAAATTATTTAATTTCCTCAGAAAAAAAAATTACATTCCATGAAAATAACAGCTATGATGTCATAGTTCTACGTCAGCCTTTTAAAAACGCATCTGCTGTCAAAGAAGCATACGTAATAATAAAGCAATACTGGTAAAAGCAGGTCAACTTTTTAAGAACGCATCTGCTTTCAAAGACGCATACATAATTTATAATGCAATACTGGTAAAAGCAGGTAAAAAAATATATGCGATTAAAAGATGATGATGAAAATTGCCGTTTATGCTTTATTCATTATGTCTACGCGATTTCAAGCTTCCAAATCTCCTAACCAAAACAGCGTCATGTTCTGACATGATTAGAAAAAAAATCTTCCAAATTGATTAAAGATATTTCATAGGAAATTTCTGGAACGATATTTCTGTGAAGAATCTATATTGTAATAAAAATCACATCAAAAGCAAAATATATATTTAAAAACATTTAAAGTTCGAAATTTTTTCGGAACATAATAAAGTTGCGGTAGAAATCAGGTAATTAAAGAGCAGTATTTCAAAAGGAGAAGAGACAAAAGATATCTCTGAATACTTTTTCCAATCATGTGATTTCTAAATGCCTTTTAAATAAGCAGGTGTCTAGACTTCAAAAGCGAAGCAAGAAGCAAACGATAATTTCCTGATATTGCGATTTTTAAAAAAAACGGAAGGAGAAATAAAATCCTGCTGTATTTTTAAAAATTAATTGTCTTCAATAAAAAGCGTCGCTTTTAAATCTTTAAATCTGAAGCATAATTATATAAATTTTTACATTTATCTCCTCCCTTTCCCCCACCTCCACTTTTTTAAATTTTTATTACCTTTCGATTAAAGAAGAAAGAAGTGAAAAAGCAATAATGAATAAAAATTTCTTTTAAAAGATATTTCTGATTCTTCAGTCATTAAGCAAATTGCAGATCCCGGAACTCAATTTTTTTTAGGAGTGGTCCAAAAATAATTCGAAAAGGACTGCACTAAAAACAGGTGGCGGTATGATTGAGGAGAGTGTTAGAAAGGAAGTGTTTTAATAGCTTCTGCCTTTATTAAAGCTTTCTCTATTGAAAAATTCTCGTAAAATAATAAAATATCCATTAGAATTTAATTAAGGACCATGGAAGGTTTTTTTTTTATCATTTGTGAGAAAATGAAATCATTAGCTAATAATGTAAAGTATACGGAAAAAGGAAAAATTTTTGAGGCAATTATTTTTTGATGGTTTGCATTTTTTGTTGCGAATAAAAAAAAAAGCAATGGAAATTTTTCAAAACGTTTGAAAGAAAATAATTCATTTTCTTTCAGAGTATCACTTTTTATATCTCATTTCCCTATTATTAGTTAATATATTTTCGTCTAATATCCTCTGAATGTAATAAAACTATTTGTGAAATCATGTATGTCTGAAGTTGACGACGTAAAAACGAAATAAGCTAAAAGCGTGAGAAACATCATAAATGTCAAATTGTAACAAATCTGTATACACGAATAAAATAACTATAAAATGCAAGAGGCTAGATGAATGACATTTGGTGTATAATGCATGAATTGACGTTGCTATCTCTCTATCATTAACAGTTTCAATAATATTTCCATGTGTTTAATTATGCAAATTTCAGACCTATTTTTTTTTTTTTTTATTTAATTAAATCAGATTTCATGGAATCTCCTATGGTATTCAGTTTTATAATATAAACTGAAAATTATTAAATATATTTAATTACATCAGATTTATAGAATCTCCCATGATATTAAATCTTTTAGTGTAGATTAAAAATTATTTTTTCTATTTAATTCAATCAAATTTATAGAATCTTCCATGATATTCATTTTTTTAGTGCAGACTGAAAATTAATTTTTTTTTCTATTTAATTAAATCAGATTTGTTAGAATCTCCCATGATGTTCAATTTTATAACATATAATGAAAATTATTTTTCCTATTTAATTAAATCAGGTTTATAGAATATTCCATAATATTCAATTTTTTAATGTAGGCAGAAAATTATGTCTTAATTTACTCACTCATCTATACTTATAATAAAGCTCAATGTGTGTGTGTGTGTGTGTGTTGGCGCTCTACAGACCAGACCATTCAACCTACAGCTACCAAATTTGGCACGTGTATACCTTGGAGGCCGGGAATGTGCACCTGGGGGTTATTTTTTCGAATTTTTAACTAGAATTTTATTTATTTAAAAATTAAGCGAAATTTTGACGTGTTTCTGCTATAACTGCCGAAAATATTACCGCACAAAAAAGATTTTTACATGAAGTTAAAGATAAAAAATTTATCTTTTAAATGATACTACTGTTTTAATCTTAAAATTAAATTTCTATTTTTAATGAATTTTTAAATAAATATTTTAACTATGTTTTTCAATAATTTTTTTCGTTAAAAATAAAAATGAGGATTAAGCACGTTTCGCATTCATGAGAAAAAAATAGCTTTTTTCAAAGTGTTGCCATCACATTGATTAAAGCTCTAACTGAAAATAAATTAAATCTTTTTGAAAATGAAATCTGCAAAAATATAATTTTTGGCAAGTGTCTGTAGGAAATGAAACAAATATGAAATATTATTTTTTCTAAAAAATAAATTCAAGAAAAATTATTTTATGATCTTTTACACTCTCTATACAGGGTGTTTATTCAGTCCCGGATCCATTTTGATATTTAATGACTCATAAAATAATGAAGATGTAAACAAACTTATGGCATTTATTGATGGAATAACTCATATATTTTCCTTTTCAGGTTTGAATATTTTTACTTTTGTAAATATCGTCTGCGCGTGTTTTTAATTTCAGATAATTTCATTTTCCAGTCTAAATATCTCTACTTTTCTAAATATCGTCTGCTTATTAATTGCATTTTTCTCTCTTTTGTTTTTGGCAACTATTGAAATGTTATGTTTACTTTTGATGTGTTTGTTCTAAGTAGTACTTTTGTATGTGATGTTTTATTCGATCGGATATTAAGGAGAATGCATACACCACAAGAGAAAGCACAGATTTTATGATGGTCATAGAGTTAATTTCCAATCACATAAATCACTGACTTTTAAGAGTTAATTTCAAATCACTTAAACTGACTGATTTATGAAGATTTGAATATCACTATTCAATAAAAAAAGGATAATTTTAGATTTTTCATCGATCGTTTCAAAGAAAATACGCCAATAAGCGCGCAGGTTTCTCAAGATTAATTGGCCTAAGATTATGAAAATGGTGAGTTTTTCTAAATTTTTAACATTTAAAATTTCATAAATAAGTCTTAGTTGATCGTGGAAAATAGAAACATTCATTCATTTATTTAAAATTTGGTGTGTCCATAATATTTATCAGAATATGATACCTTACTGCATTAAATTTAGACTTCATAATTTTTTAAATATATTTATAAGCAGGAACAAAATATTATTATTGATTTCATTTCAATCCTTTTGAAAGCAAAACTAAAAACTGAATTTTATACTGAATCTCAGAAATTTTTGTTGAATTATTGTTTGAGATATTACATAAACTATGAAAAATATTTTGTAGTTAACATAAGACTTAAATACCGAGCAATTCTGTTTGCAATACTCATATTCAATAAAAATAATAATTAATAAATAACAATAAAGATGATAAATAAAATAAAACGCTTGGTTTTATTAAAAAATATCTTAATATTAATTGCAATTTCGTCATTTACATTTTTAATTAAAGTTGAAGTTTTACCGGAAATGGCAACAAATTAGCAAAATATGTATAGTAAATTGAACGAAACGATCTAAACGATATAAGTTTGGTATGACTATCAAAATTTGAAGATTAAAAATGTTTTGTTTGAGAATCCTTTCAGAGACCAGTTACTTAAAATATTTAATTGAAAATTGTAGCGAGCGGTAATACTGGCGAACCGGCTGGTCGCCAAAGGCGGCTAGTTAGAAAATAAAAGGAAGTTTTAAAATAATTTAATATACATAATTCACTTTTCAATAAAAATGTCATTTAATACTGTTACCATAGCATATCAGGAATAAATTGAGACATTTCAGTATAGATAATAGCAGAGGCACTACAACCATCGGCTTCTTTCAACAAAAAGTTCAATGCCCTTTCACGGTGACCATTACCAGTTAAAAAAAGAATACATTTTGTTTCTAGTTTGAAAGGATAATTTCCATTGTCCGTCATGCAAGGCTCACTTGTTCCACGTTCATGGGTTTTCCTTTGGAAATCCAAACATCATAGCCGTGATCAATTTTCTTTTTTTTCTAGAATTCCTACTTTTTTCCGATTGTTGATTGACTGCTCTGCAGTTAGCGCACGCAACCAAATCGAAGTGCAGAAAGAACTTGCTTTAAATTCGTCATCGAGTTCATCAGAAAAACTTGCAAAACAGTTCATCTTATCCTTTAAAAAAAAGGCAGCAGTTCACAGAATTATTGTGCTTTGCCGCCATTTGAAACTGAGCTCCACATAAGCCCTTCCAAAAAGTAGAAACAGGATCCTATTCAATGAGTTTATCAACAAAAAATTAGATATAAAATAAACAGACGATTTTTTTTTTTTTAAACTCAGAAAGAAAATTTATGTGACGGAAAAAAATGATGTTAAGCAAAATATTTCAAACAAATTAAGTAAATCTTTTAAGCTTAAAATAAAATAAGAATGAATAAAAAATAATTTTATAAAGCGCCCATTTTAGCGATTACGACATGATGTGCTATAATAAATGTAAAAATTCAATTTTTTTTTAAACTTTTAGTTGAAAGAACAATTGATTATTTTTCGTAACCAAATTCTTTATCAAAAAAAATAGTGCTTATTGTTTAATTGAAATTTGATATTTTAATTTCTTATATCTTTAATTTACGACAGGAATCTACTCTGAAATCTTCTTAATTTATAACTAATTAAACTAGGCTAAATAGATATTACTTTTATTGAAGAGAACTATAACATGAATGATTGTTTAGTGCGAAAAGTAAGTTTCACATTATTACTTTACATTAAGTATATGTTATATTAATCAGATTTTATTGTAAAAGGGCTTTAATCTTTAATATAAAGTGAAAATAAAATGGAAAAATTAAACATATAATACATGTTTCATAAAACTATCTGAACAATTCTATGCTGTATTCACAAGTTCAAAATACTTTTTCGCGTTCTCCCTTTCCTGCTTTATGTCTTTCTATTTAAAAGAAAAACCTTGATAACCTTTCTTTAAAAGAAAAACCTTGATAACAAACAAACATTGGACTATTTAGTTAAATCCCGAAGAATTAAATTTGTTAAGCTGTTTTATTTTTAGAATTGATAGATTATTTTAACCACATGTAAATATCATAGTTCTACATCCTTGTCAAGTTTTGAGCTAAAACAATCAAAAAGTACACATTCTCTTTATTTCTAATAAATGTGTGTGTTTTGGTAGGATAGACGTTTGACTTACAGCTACTGAATTCAGTACATATAGATTTTAGAGGGTGGAAATATGCACTGCGGAGCAATTTCTTAAAGTTTAATTAGAATTTTAATTAATTGAAAAGTAAGCGAATTTTCGTCCTTTTTTCCTGGGTAGCTTTCGAAAATATTGTTGCACAAAAAATAAATTGAATTCTGTTTCAAAATTATTATTATTTTTTTAATTTCATCTTTAACTGCACCCATTTAAAAGTTGTGCAAACTTTTCCTGAATTTTAGCAAAATGTTTTGCTCTATTTCTAAAAATATTTTACATTGCTGTCCTGAAATTCAAGTCGTTTTCATTATCGCGTATCTGATGGCGTGATTTTTTATTGTTGAAAGTTAAAGAAGAAGGTTTCATTTTATAACTGTGTATTTTGTAATAACTGTGTAGTTTGTAAGACGAATAAAAAAGTGGAAATATAATACTACAAAATTTAGAAGATGGATGAATCACTGTTTAACTTTTTTAGTAGAGCTTTGATGTCATGGGATTAGATTCCATTGGAAAGGTTCATGTAGGAATGAATAGAATTTTTGATGGATAATTAAAATAATTCGGCTTTATTGTTTGACAATTCGAGAGAATCAAGGACATGGAGTTATATCTTAATGATTTAACTGAAATTAAATATAATCAATATCTCCCCAGAAAACCAGTTGCTAGCCAAAGGTATATCACAAATAAGGATGGATCTGTGAGTGTGTCTGTAACGGGGGGAGATGTTCGAACTCTAGAGGATAGACTTGAGCGACAAAAAATGATCCAGATATTCTTTGGAAGTGCATATCGGTATGGTTGTTTCCTCAATTTTAAATTAATTAACCAATTTTTTAATGATATTAATATAATTGTTGAACAGTCTTCTTTCTTTTTTTCAGAATTTAGTTATTTTTTGCATAATTTTCAACTTGTTAAACTGAAATTCATACCCTTTTCATTATTTCGCTAAATATTTAATCACTTGAGTTTCATTCATTGTTGAAAGATAAGGGAGGAGAACTCTGTTTAATATCTGAGCAATTTGCATCCGGGCGATCTGTATTTTTAGTGTTAACGTTGTCAGGGATTCTTGTCGGAATAATTTTACTAGATGCTGTCTTAGGGATGTCTATAATTAGACCTCTTCTAAGACTATCTGGTCTGTACGAATAGAAAAGAGTCTTGGTTGAGTTGAGAAGATGATCTTCTGAATCAAGAAAAGTCACCTGAAAGATCTAAAATTCTGATGTGGAAGAAGGAAGAATGTTAGGCCAATTTATTTATTTATTTTTTAAGGTCTTTGAAATTCCACTGAATAAATGGCATTCAGAAAATGTCACACACAGGCATAAACAAAAAGACAGAGAAAGCTTTGAAGAAAGAAAAGATTGAAACGGAAAAGGAAAAGTAAACCCCGCTTAAAGAAGTAAGGAAAAATTTAAAGACGAAAAAAAGAAAGGAAATCTTTTTAATGGAAAACGAAGTTCAAGATTCATCGGTATATTTGGCAAGGTTTTTAAGTGCTTTTTTCTTCTGACTGGGACTCTATTTTTTCACCCTGGTTAAATGTTTTAAAAAATTTCTAGAAGAGTCTCAACTGTTCTTTCAAACATTTCAGAGATAACTTTTGATTACTGTGCCATTCTTCCATCAATAGTTTGAATAATAGAGTCATTAAGTGTTTTTTTCGATCTCGATAATTGACTCATTTGCTTTGATGGCTGTAGAATGCTTTTTTAATGTTGATTGATTAAAATTCTACACGCCTCACCTGTTGTTATGTGATTTCGGTATTTTAGTTCCAAACATATGTATAAGGGACAAGCCTCCCCCATAGCTGAGTTCGCACTTTGACAAATGATGCATTTTTGGTGACAGGTATTCTACATCATGAGATATGTCTCAGAAGTAACACACTTTTGCTTTATCGCAAGCTTATATCAGATAGACAAAAAAAGAACCATATAGTACATTGCCTTAAACTAGACGGTCGATAAACGGTTGGATTTTTTTAAATTTGTGAACTAGATTTTCATTTAATCTGGCAAGAAAGTTCCATGAATGGTGATAAGAACAGATGAAATTTCTGGTTTCTCATTTTATTTAAAAGATCGGTCACCGGAGATTTCTATATAATTATGTTTGTTTATTTATTCTGCTATTTCTTAAAGTGGTATTTTGGTAAGCATATCAAATAAAAGAATACGAGATGTTGTATTCTCCCATGTTGCATCCTTTGTGAAGGTATATTTCAGTTATGCAGCACAAACTGGATCTGGCGTTGTAAGATCAATTTCATATTGGAGTATCGGTTAATTTTTCCCTTAATATATGCTTACAATAGTAAAGGATTCCTTTGAAAGATCTTAAACTTAGCATCAGAATTAGATATGATTTTTTTTTCCAAACTTAGAACAAGTTCGTTTGTGGGTTTAGCACTTTAAAAATTTTTTTCAATGACTTGTGGATGCTTTTTTCAATTTATCAGTGACTGAATTTAATGTGAGAAAATCGTTATAGAGATCTTTTACACTCAAAATTGTGTGTTTCGGCTTGGCCAAAAGAAGAAAAGATCAAAGTTGGAAAGAATGGACAAGTGAATTCGAAATTTCCGTTTGTCAGTAAAATAAAAACAAACAACCTAAACCGCATTCAAAATTCGAATTAAAAAAAAACATTTTTAATGTTATGATAAATTTCAAATTTATCAATCAAAATATTCAAACTTGTACTTTTGCCATTGTTAAAATTAAGATTTAAAAAAAAATGGCTTACTTTGAGCAATAACTCAGAAATAGGATTTTTTGCTTCCGCTTTTATTTAGTAAAATATGCATTTTTTAAATGTCCACTTCCAGTTATTTATAAAATATTGATTCAATATTAATTTATGTTTTTCAATCCAATCAAATCGAAAGCCGAATTTTTTTTTTAAAGAATGTATTCTATATTAATCACTTAATAACCTAAAAAGGCAATAATCTTGGACGAACAAACTGGTCGGTGAAGATAACGTATTCAAAATAATAAAATAAAAATGCTATAAAAATCCTAGATCATAAAATTTTATATGGATCATACGAGAATTCTCTTGAAAAAAAGGAATAACACATGTGTGAAACATCAGTGTACAGTATGCCAATGCCCAATGTCAGTTCAACACATTCTAATTGATTGCCCACAATTTATTTCACAACGCATCCGTAACTTTCAGTCTTCCTTATCATTTTAAAAGACATTCTTCACAAAGTTAATCATCCATATCTTTACTTTCTTAATAATTATTGGCTTTTATGATTTGATCTAATTAAAAATGATTATTCTATTCTAATTCTATTTTGAAGCTTTAATACAGCATTTTACTGCATACCATAAAAGTTGACAAGTCATGACAACTGAAAAGATTATATCTAAAAGTTCATAAAACAAAATTTTAATTCATACCATCGTTTGGCGCAGCAAAATTAAGAATGCTTTTTTGACCACTAAATTCCACTTAATCAATCTTCAATCATGATTTATCAACTGTACATGAACTTTTATTTTTTTTCAATTGAAAACACAATAACTGAAAACAGCAATTTTCATTCCAACAATCTATTAAATGAATTGAGGAAGCCTTACAAATAACAACATAAGAAAACAACTTAAAATTTCTTAATTATACTTCACTTTACATTCGAATATTTCGTTCACTGTGTCGTCTGTATATGGAAAATATTCAGACAGAACGTTTCCAAATCTTTATTTTGAATTCTCGATTCTCGGAATCGTCTGCGAAGCCGTAGAACAACTGCGATGGAAAATGATTTGTGGTTGTTCGTCTTTCCACGTAAAACCTCGCAATAAAAATCGTCATTCGCAAATTTCTTCACTTGTCAACGCGCAGAAGACAATGAAATAAATCTCGCGTGATTGGACGAGAGTGACGTCATGCCGAAAGGCGTAATGTTAGGTATTGGCGATTGTGTAAGTGGCGCTGGAACAGAAGATCTCGTCAGAGTTCTTTCTTCAACAGCATTTGCATTCATTCTCGGAACAAATTTAGAGGAAGCCAAACAATTTTAGGAGGCTTTCTTTTTAAGTCATTAAATGAAATTAAAATTGCTATGTTGAAAGCTTGAAGTTGCAAAATATGTTGCGCATTAACATATGGAAATGATCCATTCTGCTTTGTGGGCTTTCTAAAATGTTTTCTTTTTAACAGAAATGTGTAGAGACTGAATACTATCAATAAATTAATATGTATGAGGAAAAATTGTCGAAAAATGTTTCTACTGCAGACCATTCTACTTGGAACAACCAGCTTCGGGTATTATTTACTTTGGGGATAGAAGCTATCAACTAAGAAAGTGTTTTTCAAAATTATGAAGCTTAGTAACATTTAAATAATCTCAATAATTCGAACTATTTTCATTAAATAGTTTCAATAAAATTTATGAAACATGTAAATTTGATTAGCAAGAAAAAATTGTAATATACAAATTTTTTGTTTTAAAAAAGATGGAATTTCAAACAAGCGCTTTTCGAAATTATTGATATCAGGTAGGAAAAATTTAAAGTTGATTGAATTGTCTTCTCAAAACCATCGTAGTATTACATAGTTTTAAGATAGATTCATTTTCTTATATAATCTTAATAACACTAAATTACATCCGACTAGCTCAGAATTTTTTTAAAAAATTACCTTTGTCACAGTTTAAAAGATAGACATAATGCCACAAATACATTTTTCGAACTCAGGGAAATTTGATTCATCAAAATCTCAAATTCGGATTTTTTTTTTTTTTTTGACGATTAAAGTACTTTCTTAATATTTAGTATACGAAAAAGTAAAAATATTAATGCTTGTATAAATAATATTTTAATAATAATGCATTTAATGCAGCTACGATTGTATTTTTAAAGTTTAACCACAATCTGGTTCGATTTGGTTTGTACCATTTTTAGTACTACTTTAAATTACTGCTCGAACATTTTAAAATCCACATTGAGCCATCTGGAACTTCAAAGATTGCCTTTTGTTTTTCCTTTCACTTATATGGAATATAAATGGAAACAATTCACGAAACGTCACAGTCACATGGCAAATATAATTGCGCTAGCCATCTAACAAGAAACTGGACATTTTCTTTTGACAAACTGTACGAATGTTTTTGTGCTGAAAGATCTATATCGGATTACACAATGAAGTTGGCGTGTATAATAAACAGGAATGATTAAATCATTGTTGTTTGAAATTAAACTTTATTTTTGTTTATCAGTTGCATTTAATTATATTAAAATTATATTCAGAACTATTTAATGCGAAGAAATAATTCATTACCTTTTCCAATTAATCAATCTTAAATGTCAAACTGTTTCTTACTGTATACGAAATATTTTAATATAGATTTTTATTTATTTCATATCTTCCAGTTACTTTTCTGTCATAAACATATTTGTTACTATCTTTTCTTTCCCTCTTTATTTTGTTTTTCATTATTCTTTTTTATTTTATTCTTGTTTTACATTTTGTTTAACTTCAACCGTGAAAGTTAAATAAATGGAAGAGGTCAGAGAATTTTTAAGAATAATGTGATTTTATTGGAGGGGGGAAAAACCGTTTTTCGGAAACTTTTTTTTTCTTACCTTTTATTAATTAATTTATTTATTCTTCTTTCCAGAAACGAATAGAAGAAAATTTTCATTCTCACAAGTTGAAATCGTTTATGTATTCATTAAATATCGAAGATTTCAAAACAATTCAAAAGAATGTTTACTCTATTTATGACATATGTGTACAAAAACTCTTCGGCGTTGAGTTTTTTTTTTTTTTTTTCTTCCTAAATCTAAGCAAAGTTTACAAAAGATTTTTGTAAAAGAACAAAAATGAGGATAGATATTTTGCAATTGTTACTTATTTGATTAATAAATAAAAAATGATAAAAAATCGGTTGAAATAACAAAATGAAAATTGAGATTTTTTTATTTGCGACTTTTTCGTTTTTTCATATTATGGTAGCAGTCTTGTCAGTTTAATTAGTGCTCGATTGATTGGATAGAATATTATTTCTATTTAATTTTAATTAAATATATTAAGTATTTCTTCATATTCATGATCTTATCACTGATTTATTTTTGGCATTGACTTATGAGATAAATTCAAGCTTTGTTATTTTAATATACCTGATATATTTTTCTTACATTTATCCTAATACATTTTTCTTACGTCTATTTTATTTATTGTGTACATGAACATTTGAACATTCCTAATGGAGTCAACTCCCATAATATCATAGTGCCATAGTTAGGTGAATCTGAGTCTTCATTTTTTCAACATTTTTGGAACTTTCGAAAAGTCTCAACTCGATATTAATGCAGGTTTAAATAAGAAGTAATGGAATAGAACAGTTCTTCCACTATACATGGTGATTCAAATTAAATTATCCATGTTTGGAACGCCCTGGCAAGAGAATCTGCAGATGTAACGCCTTCATATTTGGAGGATATACATTTCAGGCAATGGTAAATTGATTGGTGCAATAAAAAAAGTGGTTCAAAAAAGACCGCTAGGTGAAATGAGGCACTGCTCTAGGTTTAAGGCAATGAATATGAAACATGACACCAGCAATATAGGGCAGAATACCAGGTATCTGCAGTAATCTCCGTTATTTCACTAATGCACAAATTTCGCTAGCTAAATGAAAATTCGAATATACAACATTGTGAGCTGTACTGGGGAACAAAATTTGCTTAACAGGCGAAGAAATGGATGTTCATAACAGATAAAAATCTATGCGTTCAAGTTCCGAGCATTCTTAGGCCACGACGATGGTTCTCTCTTTGACGGAGTGTGCGTTGATACTAAAGTTATTTTACCAAAACAGCAATAGCGCTGCCAAAGGACTTCACTTACACCGAAGGCAGAAATCTTTGCATACGAGTACAATAACACCTTGCGTCCTGTGGTCAAACGTTTTGAGGGAACAGGCAGATTTTTTTTTGTTAAAGCAGACTGCGGATGAAAATGTGCGGGTAGCCGAAGACGTCGTCGTAACATTTGTCGTTGAGCAAGTCAATTCGAACACAGCAGGGACATCTAGTAATCGCGCCCTATCAAGACAACAGGAGTTGCCATACACTACAATATGGAGGTGCACGCGAGTAATACTCGAATACTATCCGTATAAGATCCCTCGCTTGCAAGAGTTCAATTCAGCCAATAACGATGTGCGTGAAACGTTCGCTTTAACTTTCTTGGCACGGATGGAGGTGGAACAGAATTGACCGTGGAACATCCTGTTTACCAATGAGGCTCACTTTCACATTGCGTAACAAAATTGCTATAGCGAATCCTCGACAGGTTCAACAAACGTCCTTGCATACACAGCAAGTTACTGTTTGGATCGGCTTCACCGCAACCATTTTGATGGGACCATTTTTCCTTGAGAAATCGACCAACAACCTGTAACCGCAGGACATTTTTGGGATATGTTGCAAACTTTTGTCATTCCAGAACTCCAGCAGCTCACTACAACAATATTCCAACTAGATGGTTCTCCTCCTCACATAGCACATGTAGTTCAACAATTGCTGCGACGTCATTTTTACTGAGGATCGCATTGTCAGTCGTGCTTTTCCTACAAGATGGCCTCCACGTTCACCTGACTTAGCCCTTGTGATTTTTGGCTTGGGATAAAGTTTATTGAGGATAGATTAAGTTTATTAAGGAAACATAAGAAATCTGGTGGATTTGAAGAACCATATCCTCTTCATGACTAACATGCAACATCGAACCCGATCTGTTACATGCCACTGTGAATCATGTTATAATATGGTGTAGCATGTTAGTCATGAAGCAATGTGGGCGCATTGAAAACCACCTGTTAAACTTTTGTTTGCTGTTTTTGACGTCTTTCGTTTGTTTCTGTCATTGAAATTTCAGTAGTAACGAAAGTTTGTGTTGTGTAGTAAAGTTCATTACATTTTACCTCGCATTCTGTCCTTTATTGTTGGTGTCATGTTTCATATTCATTAACTTAAACTAGGCGCGAAGCCACATTTCACCTAGCGGCGCCTTTTTTAAAAACTAATTTTGTTATTGCACCAATCAATTTCCCTTTCCTGAAATGTATATCTTCCAAATATGAAGGCTTAAGTCGACTGGTTCTCTTGCCAGGGTGTCCCAAACAGGGTTTTAGTTTAGTTTAGTTAAATAGGCTATTTTGGGACGGATATCATAAGTTTGAACGCGGTAAGATGACGAGGACGACACCTGAGCTGGCACCTCCTCTCCAAATTTCCACACCACACCGGCGGGAGTACATCCCAAATAAGGATACTTTAATTTGAATCCCCCTGTATATGTTGCGATAAATGTGATAAATCCAGTGTCTGTGTACAATTACGGGCGATTATTTGTTTTCACCACTCAACTTGGTAAAATGCGATAATTTTTTTTATTTATCAAATTTACCGATTTGTTTATAAAATCTTCAACTCGTAATAGGGAATGCTTATAACTGTAAATAAAAGTTTATAACTTAACAAAAATTCTTTCAAATTTTATTTTATTGTTAGCAGTTTTGATCATTTTGTACTTTTCAATACCTTTTACGACATATATTATGCTATTATCTATCTGTTCTATATAACGAGAGTAAAGTGTAAAAACCCCACATTTATTTAGTTTTTTAAATTGAAATATCATTGCACGTTTTAATAGCTATGATGCTCTTCTAATTCTTAACAATTTGTGTTGTTTGAAAATATTTCTTTTTTGGAATAAAGACTTCTTATTTTTAAAAAATAATTTGAATTTATTACATTTCCCATTATGAGTTGAGGATTTTATAAACTAACCGCTAAATTTGATAAATATTTGATAATATATCATATTTACTTAATGATGATGATAAAAAAATCATATGATTAATCTTATTTACGTAATATATACAATATCAGTATCCAATAATCTCTAAACAAATTGGCCATAAATAAATAAATAATTCAATAAACAATGAATTACCACAGAGAAAAATATAACTAATATAATAATAAACTAATCCTCGAACTAATAATTAATTAATTATTTTTATGTATTAAAAATTATGACTAAGATATAATTAAGATTATATTGGACGAAAAGCATTGTCTCTTTTATTGATTGAAAAGATTACACAAGCTTTAAATTATTTTTTTGTTGTCTTCAAGGTGTAAATTGCTTTAATTAAATTTTGCATTGCTATTTAAAAATTCCTAGTATATTTTAAACAGAATAAAGATTCGACCATATTTCAAAAATCGTTTCTTTATCACATTTTTAATTTACAAGCTAATATTTTAGATTAAATTTTAAAAATCTGTCCATAAGAGGTGATTAAGATTATATTAAACGAAAATATTATTTTATTTTAGTATTTTCTCTCCTATTGATTGAAACGATTATACAGGCTTTAAATGATGATTATTATTTATATTTTTGTCTCCAAAGTGTAAATTGCTTTAATTAAATTTTGTATCTCTCTTTAAAAATTGTTAACACATTTTCAACAGAATAAGATTTCGCCATTTTTAAAAATAATTTGATATAGTCTGCTGTTTATCACATTTTTAGTTTACAAGCTGATATTCTAGATTAAATTTAAAAATGCCGCTCATAAGAGGATTTTGTTTGATACAGGGTGTTTATTTAGTCCTGGACCTATTTTGATGTTTAATAACTCATAAAATAATGAAGATATAAACAAACTTATGGCATTTATTGATAGAATAACTCATATATTTTCCTTTTCAGGTTTGAATATTTTTACTTTTGTAAATATCGTCTGCGCGCGTGGTTAATTTCAGATAATTTCATTTTCCAGTCTAAATATCTGTTCTTTTCTAAATATCGTCTGCTTATTAATTGCATTTTTCTCTCTTTTGTTTTTGGCAACTATTGCAATGTTATGTTTATTTTTGATGTGTTTGTTCTATGTAGTACTTTTGTATGTGATGTTTTATTCGAGCGGATATTAAGGAGAATGCATACACCACAAGAGAAAGCACAGATTTTATGGTGGTTCATAGAAACGAAATTGATAGTGCAAGCACAGAGAAATTTCAGAAGAATTTACCAAGATCCTCCATCCAAAAACAGCATCTTGCGGTGGAAAAAGAATTTTCTAGAAATTGGAAGTATCGCAGATAAGAAACGTTGCGGACCTCCTTGCACAAGTGATTTTGATGTTGAGCGTCTCAGAGAGACATTTTTACACAATCCTAGAATATCTGTGAGATCAGCGGTTCACTTTCATTGACAAGTTCATTGACAAGGGTCATGAAACTTTTTGAGTCTATTTAACCATTTATGTTACTAATTTTAATCTATCTTTATTATTTTATGAGTTATTAAACATCAAAATGGGTCCGAGACTAAATAAACACCCTGTATTATATTTTATATTAAAAAATAACACTATTTTAAATATTAACGCATTATATATATGTGTGGGTATAAGAGAGAGAGAGAAAGAAAGAGATATATCTCCATATCAACTTCAATTTTTAATCAAAGAATTAAAATTTAAAGCAACACGAAAATATTTTTATCCAGAGCAAGTTAGTAAATATATGTTTAAGCAAATTATTCTTAGCTAATTAAAAAGATTTAAAGGGTAGAAAGTTAAGTAATGTTTAAATTCCAAAAATTCATTACCACCTTTTATCGATTCATTTTTATTTTTAATTAACATGATAATATTTATATGTTGGCATACTATACGTAAAAAGAACGATGAGTCACGCTTTAGGAGGAAAAAAATCGTTAAAAGCGTCGTACAAACAGAGAACTAGAGCCACCAAATTTGGCATGTAGTTACTTCTTTGACAGTGAGGAATTTTTTTTAAAAAAAATTATTGTTATAAATTCAAATTTAATTAAACTTTTCATGTCTTTTCTTTAATAACTCTGGAGCATATTATCACCCAAAAATAATTTTTACACAGTTTTAAAATTTAGAAATAGCTTTTTATTGAAATCAATTATATTTCATTTTAATTTTTTCCTCTTATTTTAACCGTATTGCAGCAATACTTTTTATTGTTTTAGCTGCTAAATTTATATCACAAATATATTTTTATGCTAATGTTATCACTGCTGTTGAAAATAATATAAAGCATTATTATTTTACGATTATGAAAATAATATAAAGCATTATTATTTTACGATATTTCAGAATAGATATTGAAAACAATTTTAAACTTTTGTGTGAATTATAAATATGCTAACAACATCAACACTTTCTTTTTAAACTTGCTTCAATTCAAAGATAAAAAATTATCTATTATACCAAATATGAGGAAACATTTCGCTTATTATTTGTTACAGGTTCGTAGAAAAAAAAATAGATAAAAAAGATGAGTTCTTGGAAGACAGACGAAAAAGGTGAGGTTAGTTCGCTGTAAAGAATGATAAAGTTTGATCATTGTTTTCTTATGCTTGTAAAGGATCTCTGATTAATTCTTGTGGTTTTTTTTCTCTCACTTTTATCGTTTGTTAACCCTTTTGATAATATTGACAGTCGCTGTTTCCTGTGATATTATTCTTCATTATTTTGCTTCTAACAATGCATTCGGAATCAAAAAGGAAAGAAACCTTGCATCACTTTTTCTCGATTGTTTTGAAAGTCCATTGAGGTACTGATTGATTTGTAAAATTATGAACTTTGATATAGGGCATAAGACATATTAAATGATTAATAAAGCATTATTATTTATTTAACCACAACTATCCACACGATATCAAAACTACCAAATATACTAACTCACCCAACTTTATGAAGATAAAAGTTATTTTTTAGGAAAAATTCGTCTGATGGGTATGTGGTAAAAAATCCGTTGATAACCACAAAAGGCTACACCTGAAGGCTATTCTTAAGGTATTCGAATAAATATTAATGACCAGAATATCGCGATAGTATTGGCGGGAACTGTGGTTAATTCCTAAGTGTCTAATTTAGTTTAATTTAGTTATATTAACATACCGTTTTTAAAGCAACACTAGGGCTATTTTGGGACGGACGTCGTAATTTTGAACCGAGGTCAGATGACGAGGACGACATCTGAGTTGGCACCCCCCCCCCTCTCCGCACCACGCCACACAGCAGGAGGACGTTTGGCCAGGACGTTTAACGTGCACCAGACCCGCTTACACGATGGTTCTTTGGTAGAATCGGGTCTCGAAACTGAAACCCTGCGGTTCAGAAGCCGAGACCTTACCATCAGGCCACCGCGGCCCAAGTCCTAAGAGTCATCACTGGCCAACCCATACAACCTTTCAGTAGGGCCCCTTCATCGGTGAGGGCGCCATAGGCGGGGCACAGTTATAGATGAAGGCTACTTCATCCGTTAAAGCATTCGTATAAATCTGGATGATTTATACGAATGCTTTAACGGATTTCGACAGTATTGACGAAAACTATAGTTGGGCCCTGGACACCAACAGTGGGCGGCCCACACAATCCCTCCCGTAGGAGGCACGTTCCGTTATATGTGAGGGGTAACCAATACCATAACATTTATGTATTATCGGGACGGCGAGAACTAACCACTATACTGAACTTCTCATCTAGTGGCTACTGGGGGGGGGATTCAATAATGAATACCGACGCTTAATTCTATACGAAAACACAGCCGAAACGTATACAATACAGAAATTATAGAAAGCAGCATCACACAAACAACAAATTGCTATTAATCAACTGCAATAGCACAGTATGATCACAGAGAATTCGCTAAAAATAAACAACAACAAAAACCTTTGCATCGCGGGTCCATCTTGTTTTTAAGAGGATTTATTCAGAAACAGCTCTTAAGAACCTCCATAATAAACGCAAAATTGAAAAGAAAAGAGAATAATTTACAGGTAGGTGTGAACAAGTTATTTTAAACTAAACTAACAGAAAAGAGTCTCTTATAATGCTGGGAATATGTTCGTGTTATATGAAATCGCGTTATATGCGACATCGCACTACCGTGTGAATGTAAACAAATTCAAATATGCCTCTTATTTATAATATTACTATTGATGTTTTTTGTTGTACTTTTTTGTGTACGACTCAAACAAAAAAAAATATATTGCAATCGTTGAACATTTCAATCACGAGGTTTTAACGAATTTCCATGTTTTAGACCTCTTTAAGTCCGAAAAACACATTTTATAAAAATTATGTTTCTCTGTCTGTGAATAGGATAAGACAGAAACATTTTGCGTTAGACTGATGAAATTTGGTATGAGGATTTTACACCAAAATTATAGATTTCTGTCAAATTTTCAACAAAATCTGTTGAAATCAAGCCTACATGTTTGGCTGTTCAATTTTACGATAACTGCAAAACATAAAGTGCTAGACAAAAAGAATTTGGTACACAGGTTTAGAATTTAAAGTATAGATGCTTTTCAAATTTTGAAGCAAATTCGTCGAAGTGTTGACAGTCTGTCGGTCTGTACTTTCGAATGTGCATAACTCAAAAAGGGCTATGACTTATTGAAATAAAACTGCATATGCTATTTTTTTAAGACTATTGTTCAGTATTAAATTTTGGTGTCAATAAGTCGAAAAAAAATGTGTCCAAAATGTATATTGGACTTTCTTCAGAAAATTACGAAGTACGAAACGTTCATGAGCGGAACTCTGAAAATAAAAACATTTGAGCACACTTGGCTCTCATAATCTTGTCCAAAATCCTCAGTTTTATTTGGGACGAATAACAATTTTATTAAAAAAGTGATCAAAATCCGATGTCCGCATTTTTTATGTGGAGCAATGGAGGATGATAGCACCACTATTTCAGAGAATTTGAGAATATTTTGAGGCGATTACCTCCGTTAGTTAAGTTACACTGTGCGTATATAAGCAAAAAGAATGTATAGATTTGTTTTTCAAAACAAAAACCAATTATGGAAATATTAAATTTAACTTTCATATTATACTGAACTTTTATCTTCCTGTATGAGAACTAGTCACAATTTTTTCAGAGTGTTATACAAACCCACTTTACACAAGAGGGAGTTATTCGAGAATATTCTGTATTCCATCATTATTTTTCAAAATAAATATCCATAAAATTTATTAGAGAAAGAAATTTTTACTTTTTCTCACAACGCCAATGATGGCATAGACAGGCTGTATAGTCTTGAGATTAGTATTATTACACCTTACACTGATCTCTGACTTTTGGAAACGGTCTCTTTGGAATAAAAGTGATTTAATTTACAAAAAATAAAGACCAAAAACCAAACGTGTAAAGAAATAGAAACGCTATATATAGATATTAGTACTGAATGTTTGTTAAAATATTAAAGGTATATTAATTTCAAATGCATTTATTAATTAAGGAGATTTTCAGAAAAAATAATTTAAACATAATTATGGATATCAAATCTCTTACAAAAATGCCGCAGAATTTTTTATTGCTTATTAAATTTTAAGAATATTAATAAAAAAATAAAACAGAATTCGCGAGATATTCATACTTCTTGAAAATAATATGCATAGCTTAATTATCATAAAAAGCAAAAGCATAAAAATAATAATTCTGCGGAACGATTGTTTGAAGAATAAGAATTTTATTAGAATTAAAAAGCAATAAAAATATTCTAATTCAGGATTAATTAACAGCATCTTATTCTGAGAATAATGATGTTTAAAAGCTAAAAAAGATTAAACTTATTCAATTTATTTAATCACGTCTTTTACAATTTTCTCAGAATCAGGAGCGGCATCTATTTGTTAATCAGGCAATAAAAAGAGAATTTAAGAAAAAAGAATCCGTTGAATATATTTTTTTAAAAAATCGTTTTCATTTTCTCGTCTTCTTCATTATTATATATTCTAATGAAGTTCTCTCTGTTTCTTTCTCAATGTTATTGTCTTACGTTCTTTAGAAGTATAATTAGAAACATGTGTAGGATATGGTTTAAATACTAAAAGTCGTCTGGAAAACAGAATTTAATAACATACATTTAAAATATTTTTTTATTAAAAACGCTTCTTTGCGGATACACTGAATTTTAACAGAAAAAAGTTTTTATGATGTACATATATTTTTAATTCTTATTTATCTGCTATAAAATTTTAAAACTTTAAAAATCTTATTCTCTGATAGTGGTAATAGTATAGTGGTATAGTGTTCTCTTATAGTGGTAATAATATCTCAATTTCTAAAATAAATTACAATTTATTAGGTTTATTCAGTTTTAAATTCTTCAAAAACAAATTTGCACATGCTAGTGTATAGAGGAAGGTTGCCTCTGTCAAAAATAAATGAAAAACAATGCCATCCTTTTAAAAACAACTGAAATCCTTTTTCAAATAACTTTTACCTAATTTCAACTGATATATTTATATAATTAGGTGACTACGTTAAAAAGTTTATTTTTTTGTGTGAAATTATGATTTTTTTTAAAAATTTGATACTCTTAACGTTTAAACAGTTTTTTTTTTAATAAAACCGTTAGAATTTTGCTTCTAAGATTATTTCTTTGGAAATTACACAGACTTTTATATTTGTAATTACATACGTTTTAATGCTATTATTACATCTGTAGATATTATTTTCTCAAATATAGAATACAATAGAATTTTTTTTTTCGAAAAACTTCATAAATTAAAATACAAGGCAGATTTCATGTCCAAAATTAGTATAATAATTTCCCAATATGTTCTGTAGTTCCTGAACTAGAGAATAAGTAATCTATTCATTTAGAAATATTTTATGGTTTTTTTCAGTGCTTCAGAATATGTAAAAAATGGAAAATTTCGTGTTATTAACAATCGAACGCCAATATTTAGAAAATGAACAGAAATACAGATTATTTTTTTGTTCAGGAGCTAGATAATATATTCCTTAATCTATCTGCAAAATTTGAAGAAATCAATCTAAACTAGAAGAATTTTGTTTTATACCTCTTTATAGCAAAAAAAAGGTCCTTTTTTTCCACTTTTTAAAAAACTTTTGTCTTTTAACTAGTATATGTTGGTTTCATAGATGTTTTTTCAGTCTTTTTTATGCAAATATTTAAAAATATAATAATTTTTAAGCATTTCTCAAAAAAGTCACATATTTTAAAGTAACCTAAATAGAGATGTTACGAATTTTTTAGTTGATTTTTAAAGATGCCATTTATGTGTATAATATTTATAAGGAAATCGGCTGAAATGCGTTGTTACCTTTTGCTTTGTTTAATTTAGATAAAAGGTAAGTCATTAACAAATAAATAAACCGCACAGAATTCGCCAAAAAACAAAATTTTCAAAATCAAATTTTCTCGGAAGTTTTATCAGAATAAAATGACTCGAATTTCACTTTTCTGCGATGCGTGTTGTTTCGACACTTTTCGATTGCCTTTTTGGCCTTATCAAATGCTGAATCGTAAGATAATGTAAGTTTTCTCTGAAAGATAAATGAAAAGGGATAGCATTATCTCTAAAAGGTGTGACGGTATTTCCTAGAACAATATTTTTTTTTTCTCGCAATTCAAAGGCCCTGAAAATTTCAAAGAAAACTGATAAAAACTACCAATTAATGAGGCTAAAACAGCTAAAAGATAGTGCTGATTGTTTGGATTTTTTTCCTTATCTTTATTTCCAACAGTTTTGCTCTATAAAATTCTTTTTATCTTACTTAAATAAAACCCGTGCATCCGTGCAAATTTAAGAATATTTTTTTTTTTAAAGAATCAGCGAATGATATTTTTTTTAATGAATAGCATCGATTTACCACGAAGTTGTATGAAATAAATTTTTTAATATATTTATATACAAATATATATTGTGTATAAATATTCTTGCATAAGTATTTATTAATTTTATTTTTGTTAGAATAATTCTTTTTCTAGAAAATTATCGTTTGCATGTTAAAATTCAGCTGCTTTTATTTTCATTTAAAATTAACTTCATTGTAAACGATAACGTCAACTTGAAAATATTACGTCAATTGTTCAGATTAACGTACAGAATCGTTTCAAAGACAATTATTTCTATCTGAAATGTTATGAAATTTAATAATAAATGGTTTAATCCTTGATAGCGAATTGTGGATATTGTTATTGCTGACATCTGCTTTCAGCAGTCTTGTTTCCAAGCAAATTTATAGAAAATAAGCAATTTAAAAATGAATAAAAAATTTTTGCTAGGAGTCCTTTTACAAGCGAGAAAATGATAGCAAGATTCAGTTTTATAAATATTATAAAATTATATTACAAAACAGTAATATATATATTATATGTCATGTTTATGATGGTAAAGATCTTCTAAAAATTTGAGTTGATGGAAAGACTACATTTTTTGAGAAAGTTTGGAGTTAATTTGCTCCCATTTCTCATCCTTTGCACATCATATCTTTCCAAAAGCAGTAGCATTTTATAATTAGCATAATTAAATATTAACTATTGGAATATAATAAGCAATATTTTATACTAAAGGAAAGAAATAATATTAATTAATTAAAATTAGAAAGTTTTTAATAATTACATTAAATTATTCATTGTACTCTATTAAATGCTTTAGGTTTTAAAAACAACTGCATAGTTCAGTGCAATTAATACAGAGAAAATAAATATAAGGGTTGCAATTTCAGCAAGAAGAGTTACAGTTATTATCCTCTAAGTTAATATTTTCAAATTCCTTCTAATACTTAAACAGAAAAAAAAAGCAAATATTGCATATTGAAGCAACATATATAATTATTTTGTTATAGCTTAATTCAGCGTTTATTGGAAAATAAATTATGTTAAAGTGACAAATATTATAAAAATAATACAAACAGGTTTGTATTTATACATCTATATTTTATATAAAAAAATAAATTGTATATATTTAACACACACAATTTTTCAATATATTATTGAGAGGCTTTAAAGTTTTTTTTAAGTAAATGCAAAGGATTCAATACGCTGACAGAAACTAAAAATCTATCGTCAGCATTTTAAAAATATTTGTAGAAACTGATTGTCATTTGACGTTATTCTTCTTTCAATTACATAGCGGAGAACTTAATGATACAAATCAAAAATTCATCGTTTGATTTTTCAATGATATTGGGGAAAAGATAACGTCTGCTTTTTTTCTTTACTCTTGGAATTGAAGTTTTATCTGTTGTATTTTTGTATATTTCAATTAAGATTATTAATTGGAACAAAAAGAAATATGTCATTCAATTTTAAAACATATTTGTGCTAAGCCTCCTATATCGGTTGTCTTTTTTTTTAGTACAGTATACTTTAAAATGGCAGGTATCAGACTAGCAAACTGCCAGATTAACAAAAAAGAAATAATCATTAAAAAAAGAGAGAGAAAAATTTTAAAAATATATATTTTCCTAACAAAAATAGCTAAAAATATACAAAATTATAGAGAAAATTATTCTACACGCAATGAATATTACAAAATATAAATAAAAATTTGAGCAGCAATCTGTTTTACGCCTTAACAAGGTCATTTAAGGTCATTTATATGCGTTCAGTAAATTAGATGGCCATTATGATAAGCATTTTCTTTCAATAGAAATTTATTAAATTGTTTCATTAATGTTTAATCATATTTAAATAAACAGTCTATTACCCAAAAAATAAACACATACCAAATTTCAAGTTTCTGATGCTAATGGTTACGGTAGTTTTCTCTTTTATGAATAAAACAAAATTTTAGAAAATAATTTGGTTTATTTCAAAGGGGGAAAAGATGAAATAAACATATTCACACTCTTTCTTTGAAAACAAAGGTGATAATAAAATACATTCAAAACAACGAAACCAAGAGTAGTTTCTGGAAATGATTATTTTACAAATTGTTGTCAGTAAATATTTCACCTTTCGTATTTGAATATAATTAGTTTTCTTCGAGTTATTGAATTGTTGTCCGCGTTCTTTTTCCGCAATTTCAAAGTAAGATAAAGAAGAAAAAAATAAACAGATCTTTTTTATTTATTTTTTTATTCCAAAACTTGCAGCATAGATGTTGTTAAAAATAGTCCTAGTTCAAATTAAAAATCTATTTTTATCTCTCTAACTTCTAAGCAATAGCCGCTATCGAAAAACTGTTAATTAACTGTTATCTTATTCAGTCAGCAATTCGGGCTAATTTGATTTATTTTTTATCGTTCAGTTGTCTGGAAGTTACGGGGTAGTCATATCACTGACTCTCCGACCCGCCCGAAGGCACACGGATAAAGAAAACTGAATAACTGGTCTACCGCAATAGCTACAGTGGCGAGAATTGTGGTTTAGTCCTAAGGGCCCTCACCGGCAACGGTTCAACCCTCCCCGAGGGAAGTACGTCCCATCACGACGGGAGGAGCCAGATCCCCCACCTATTTATGTACCCAACAGGGTGGCGAAATCCAATCACCATACCGGAAGCCTCTCATCCTCTTTTCGAGGTAGTCCTCCCCCGGAGGATAAGTTATGGGGAAAGTAAACCATCTGACTCTCCGACCCGCCACGAAGGCACACGGATTTAAACCATAAAACTGAATGATCGGACAGCCGCAACAGCAACAATGGCGAGAACTGTGGTTGAGTCCTAAGGACCATCACCGGCCACGGTACATCCCTCCTCGAAGGAAGTACGTTCCGTCATCGATGGGAGGAGTCAGATCCCCCACCTATTTGTGCAATCTCCAGGGTAGCAAGATCCAACCACCATGCCGTAAGCATCTCATCCTCATTTCGAGGTGCCCCCCCCCCCTCCCGAGGGACAAGTTATGGGGAAATAGAAATTTCAACTCCTCCACCTTTAACTAAACAGCTCATCTGCGAATTCATTTGGGAATTTTATTTCTTTCACAATATATCCTAGATCGGTTAAATTCAATCAAAATTACTCTTTGTATTGTATTAGCAAATAATACGGATACTTACTTACATTTGCGTTTTGGCACTCTTTAAGCCAAACTGCTGACCTAAAGTTTCCAAATTTAGAACATATTTACATATATATATCGCGTTTTTCCGCAATAGCCAATAAAAATATTACAGCAAAAAAATTGTTTTTAAATCATTTTAAAGTTCAAAAAAATTATCTTTCAGATAATCAAATTTTCCGTCATTGTATTAATTAATTAATATTTTTTATAGCTTTTTAAAAATATATTTTATATTTTTAATTAATTTTTAAAAAGTATTTTAAGTATATTTCCAACAATATGTTTCATATGAAATAAAAAAATAAAATTTAACTGGCATGAGCCCCTATGAGAAAAATTAGCTCTTATAAACGGGTTGCCATCACGATTTCAAAAGTTTTAATTAAAGTATTAATTTAACTCTCACTGTAAATTAAACTTAGAAAACTATAATTTACACGTGTCTGTAGGAAATGAAAAAAATATAAAATATATTTTCTAGAAAAATAAATGCAAGAAAAAGTTTTTTTGTGAGTTTTTAATATATCTATAAATATTTTTTTATATCTTTCCTTACCCTCCAATTTATATGTTTTAAAATATCTATATTATTACTTACAATATTTACAGGATTACCATTTTAATTTAACACGAGAAATGGTCTAAATGAAGTAAGGAATTATATTTTATACATTTTTAAGTCAATTCATCTTTTGATGAATTACGAATTTTTAATTTTTATACAGGCTTTCAATCCTTTGAGAAATATTTAATAAAATATTCTTCAGACATTAATATTTTAAATAAAAACAGTTCCACATTTTTGAGATTAAAAATGGCTGAGTTATAAAAATCTGAATAATATTATTTTATGAAAATGCTCAATTTTGACCGTTTCGAAGAAAATACTTCTATCAGTAGCCGGAGTTTCACAAAAGCTCTTTGACTAAAAATAAAGAAATAGTTGACTATCTTATATTAACGATATTCAAAGCTTCATTTTTTTTTACCATATATAATCACAAAATAATATATATATTTTTTAATTTAAATAAAAAAGGGACTTTAAGCTCGAACGAATTTGACTAAAGGCTTTCATGGACAACCGAAACAAATTCATTAATGCGGACCCACTTGAAATACAACAATTAATTGTGAAATCCAAGTTGGAAGACATTTTAATGTGAAATTATTAATTATTTTAATTTATTAAAATTTAAAAAAATCTTTGAGATGCATATTCCCTCAGTCCAAAGTATATAAGGGCAAAATTTGATAACTTTAAATCAGATGACCAGGCCTATAGAGGCAAACACATACACGCTCTTACAATCATCTCTATTATCACAGTAGATACGAATGTGTGGGTGCAATGCTTGAAATAAATTGTAGGCAATCTATACAAAAGACAGATAGAAACTTCCCCATTAGGAGAATGCCTACTACAATAAATAGAACGGTTCAAAGCTTTAAAAATAATACAAGTTATATGACTATCAAAATTTGAGATCAAAAATATTTTACTGAATAAGCCATTAAGATCAAGTTTTCTAAAATAGTTTTAAAAATTTTTTTAACTCTTACTGTCCGTTAACGATTTCGCTGAATATGTGCAAAAATTTTCCCAAACTTGTGTCTCCAGAACCGTTGCAATAGTTAGTCTGTCTTAACATTGTTATAAAAAAATGGCAGTGTAGCAGTTGCATTACACTTATCTTATATAATTACACTTATTGCATTACACTTATCTTATCTTATACACTTATCTTATGGATACTAAATGGCGATACCTGATTAAGCCATCCCATATGTAATCCCATAATGCATTGCGATTGTAATGAGAAGGAGATGTGACGCTGAACTGTGAAGCGCGCGCGTGAATGTCTTGTCTTTGTGTTTGTAATTGTTTAGTGTGTGAATGTGATTATTAAAGAAATGTTTCCAACAACATTCGTCCTGTTGCTTCCTGCACAGATCATAATAATCTACATACCACCACAGTAGTCCTTTTATGAGGTAAATTCAAAAAATCAAGCTAAAAAATATTTTTAATAAAAAGAATTTTTTTTAAAGCCTTAGTCTTGGATTAAATTTCATTTGTTTAAATCTGAAAATGAAAATTATAATGCTATTCAAAGTGAACTATCAAACCGTTTTCTGTATTTAATTTTTAAAATGTGAAACCTAAAATTGCAAATACGTATTGATGAATGTTCCATATTCAATACTGATATCATTTTTTTAAATAACTATAAGTACACGTTTAGTCTATTTCTTTTTCTTTATTATAAAGAAAATAGTTTTTAAAACTTTTTTTCAAAATATTAATAGTACAAATGCAGCAAAAGCAAGTGCTTGCTTTAACAACGAACCGATATATAAAAAAAATTATATATATATATATATATATATATCAAAAATTAATGCTAAAATTAAACTTTAGAAAAGTGTTTTAATGTCGTTCAAATTTATCGAGTTGTTTCCAGGAAAAGGAGAATACACATGCGAAAATAGCAAGAGAAACTAATTAAATTAAAATATCTAAGTGTTTTTTTACCCCACTTTGTGAACAATTTAAAATTCTAAAATATGGCAAACATGCCCAAATTCCCTTTCAAATATCACTTTCCTTCAAGCGAAAATATCAAAACATTTTCCATTTTCTCTCATGACTTTTAATTTGCGTATTAAGTGCGAGAATCAATGAAGGGAAATATTTTTGTTTTCGTTCTTTACTAGAAAGCAACTAAACAAATCCCCATAATGTTTTTTTTATTTTTAATCTCTAGAAGCAAAAATCATTAATTAAATTTAATTAGATTGCTTCTAATTGACTTATAAGTAATTTTATTATTAATGATAAATAATCGCATTAATATTGAAGCAGCGAATCAAAATATTATCTAAGTAATTTAGATTATAGTTTAGATAATAGTTAATTTAGATTATACATTGTGATTATAGCAAACAATTTAATTAACTAGTTTGATAATAGGATAAAAAGATATTTATATATTTATCAGAAATTTACCTTTAAAAATCATCTTCACATTGGAAAATGTATATAATTGCGATATTTCTTGGAATTTAGTTTTTACATTCGTAGCAGTTCCGTGTTTTCGAATTCAAAAATCGTTTGTGTGACGTTTGTGTGACAATACGTTTAATTTCACATAAAACTGAACTGAACAGGACTATGAGGCTTTCTGAATCAACATGTTCCATGAGGGACATTTCTATTTACCACTGGACTACACCTGTATTTCTTAAATAAGACACCTGACCTCGCATTCATGGCTATCAGAATTGAATCCACATAGCAAAAACGATGGGCTTCCAACTAGGCAGCTGCCTACAGGCCGATTGCTAAAACGTTATCACTCAAGATTCCAAACAAATAAATTTGAAAAAAAATTTAATCTATATGTAGTATAAAATGAGTCTCCTGAAAGCGTCTGTATGTTTGAAAGAGAAAAACTCGAGAAATACTTAACTGATACTGGAGATATTTGTACCATTTTGTAGGGCATTTATTGGGGAAGGTTTTGGTATATTGAAATCATATTAAAATTAAAATAAAGGAGTTTTATAATTACGATTTTAATTATTTTCTTACTACGATTGCATGCGTAAAACAGCAGTATGTGTTTTGCACTTATCCGCGCATGGGCAAAAACCTCAAACTGCGCATGCGCAAATAGCAAGAGCTGTGGTAAGCATATGAGATACATTTCTTTGTTTACGTCTGATTTTAAACAGCTATTCAAAACTCATGATGTCCCAAAAAAAAAATCCAACCTTGGTCGGAGCACATTAAATGCCAAAACTCTTCTTCGCTTGTTGCGCGATAATGAAAATGTAGAGGAAAGAAACGGTCGGTTAGCGAATATCAGAGAAAGAATGTCCGCACTTACGGAAGCAGAGAAATAATCGTCTCTCTTCAAATCTCACTGCAATTGAATTATAGAGACAGAATGAATCCCATGAGAGGCGAAGCAATCGCCTAGCCAATATAATTTACAAAGAAAATTATGAAGCAAGCTGAATTTTATTTTCATATCTTATTGTACAGAGTTCATAAACAAATGTGGTACAGTGCGTACAATGACTTATTTGTATATTTTTAAATTTTAAAATAGCTTTTCTATTGCATATTTTTAGCATTGTATGTTTGTTTATGAACATATCATATTTTTACCTTCTTAACAGTCTAAATATTTCTGAATATGTGCTATAAAAATTATTTGCTAGTTATTTTTGATGATTTCTAAATGTATTTTTATGTTTGTTTGATGCTGCGTGACATGCCCACGTCATATCGGGTGGATTTTAGACTTAAGTTTAAAGCTAGTTTTTCTTATTGAACGTTATGCCACGGAGAACGCTGTGCGGGTATTGTTAGTTGTATAATAAACTATTAAAATAATATTAGTATCTTGTCATAATTTGTCCTTTTCCTATCTATTTCCCTATATTCACTTATTTTCTATAGTACATGCAGACTCCAAACTCTGTTTACATGTGCACTGAAGTAACAAAAGCCAAGGAATAGCAATATACAAATATATTGTTAGCAGTGATATCTTCTACAAAATGCATAACAATAATATAAATGTATAAACATTTGTAAATAACATGCTTTATATTCATTTTAAAGCGAGTAAAAATAGCTTTAGTTTATTGAAATCGTGTGGAAAACTATCAAAACGTTTTATCCCTTTCACCCGCATAAAATTTTTAACCTTGGGAAAGGTCGCGAAAGCCTTGCGCGGCATTAGCGAACCATAGTTTTGAAATACTGATCTTTGGCGTGTATTTAGAAATTTTACTAAATCTATCGTCTCATTTTTTGATGATTTCTTTGTCCTGACATGCGATAATAGTGTCCAAAAATAGAATCTGTATTTTTGACACAAAACCAAAATTTTACAAAACCTTTACGAAATTTAATATAATGTCTTCATGTTTTTCCACAATCGCTTTTGTCTGCTCGTGAAAGAACGGACCGACAGAAAGACCAGGTTTTGATGGCTTTTGTTCCCAATTTGATAGGTATCTTCAATTTAGATGTGAAATCTATGTACAAAATCTTACCCATCTTGGTTCCTTTTTTTTGTAGTGTTGTTTTTACTTATATTGGGGCAACTGAATAGACAGACTTCCCCTGAACGGATTTCATTCAACATTTGACAAAAATCTACAAATTTGGTGTAATGACCCTATACCAAATTTCATCCATTTAGCTCAAATCGTTTTGAGTTATCTTTGTCACAGAGAGACAGTCGTAATGCCAAAATTGTGTTTCTCCAATTCAGTGAGGCTGAAATGTGGAAATTCGTCGAAATCTCCAGTTTGAATTTTTTTACTTTTGTAATATTTCTTTATACCTCACATACTTTTCTGCACTTCAAATACGAGATAAAAAAAAATTGTGAAAAAGAAAATAAAGGAACTTTATACAAAGTTTATAGTGAATAAATTCCATGTCAATGTTTTTGAAAAGATTTCTATTTCTTATTTTTATAGCTGGAAAATCGAATACATTCACAGAAAAGTTTTTGATATTTTTTTGCCAGTAATCCAGTTTTAGTCAAATTTTATGCAAAGGTAGAGTGAAGAATCTTCAGGTATAACCTTTTCGGTAATATTTTTAGAATTTATTCAAACTAATTCTAAAAGTCTTTATGGTAGAAAAATTATATTCCATATACAAATTTTATATGAAAGAAAGTAAAAATCCATATAAAATGTTCAGAAATATGAAGGTTTTAAAATCAATAAACGAATTTGAAGTCGAGATACTGATTTATTTTCATGTTATAGACATCTCTGAGTCGGAAATATATATTCTTGGAAACCGTCTGTTTTTGAACCTAATAGCAGAGCGCTTGATAGCAAAAAGGAGTTGAGCTAGATAAATGAAATCTGGTAGACCATCTTTTCACCGAATTTATAGATTTTCATCAAATTTTTAACAAAATCTATTTATACGATGTTTGCTCATTTCCATGTGAATAATATAAATGAAAAAACGTGAGGAGCTAGTTGTATGAAATTTGGTACTTCGTTTTATCATGAGAATCGTAGACATAAAAAAAAATCATGGGCTATCCGTCACTGAATAGAACTATTTATCGTTCTGTAAATTTACCTGTAAGTAAAGGCGGTAATTCAAAATACGCTAAGATCAGTGAAATTTAAAGAGGTCTTTTAAATAATATTATCAAATTATTGACCTAATCGATAGAAAAATTGTTACCTTCGAGCCTTTGCTGCCTTCCATTTTATCTTTCATGATAAATTCCGGGAGTACCGGATAAGCACTTATATATCGTCTAAGTATACCAGAAAGTAAAGTACATTTCCATAGTTTACCTTGGAGGATGCCATCTAAAAATATAAAAACCACCAAAAATGAGATTGATATACTAATCAAAAATATTATCAAAAATTCTGTGAAAATCACTAAAAAAATTATTATTGCATCCTTAAAATGATAAAATCGAAACTGCAAGAAAGCATCTTTCCAGGAAAAAATATTTTCTTCAGGAGGCAGAATCATTAACAATCCATTTAAATTTCCTTTCAATTTAATTTCCTTTCAATTTAATTTTAATGAATAATGAATTCAGATGAAATCTTTATTTAATGCAAATCCAATATTATTCCTGTTAATCATCATTAGACGGAGGTTCTACTTTTTTTTTTTTATGTTCCAATGAATTATTGTAGATATAAAACGATCGAAAATAATTCATTGAAATATTAAAAAGAATAAAATTTTATATACATACATACATTACTTATCCTACAATTTGTCCTCAATAATTTGTCCATATTATACAGCTGACTGCCAAATTAATGAAAACGCCATATCAGAGAAGGGTTTTGTTTTCTTTAAAAAAAAAAAAAAAAAATAAAAAAAAAAAAAAAAAACCCTTTATTTTAATAGCAAAATATTTGTTTATGGTATAAAATCTATATACATCTTTTCAAACCCTTTACATTCAAGATGGCGTCTCATATAGTTAGGAAAGCAACATGCATTTATATTAAAGTGACTGTACTGATTCATCGAGACAGGTTTCAACGCTCCTAACGGTGAAAGAAGGAAGTACAAAAAAGAATAGCAATAACTAAGAAAAATAAAGAAAATGGATCAAAAAGTCCATTTAGAAAAATGCACGTTATGCCAAAATAAAAACACAGGAAAAGTTTCCTGGAGTTACCTGTAAAATTGGAGAAAATATTTGCGATTAGAATTATGAACTTTCTGTGAAAAGAAAAAGGACTTGTCCTAAAATTGAAATATGTCTCTTCTTAATTACTTTTCCTATTCATCCATTCATTATGCGATCCGATCATCCGATCATTATGCGATGCATTCATTATACCACCCGGTTCATTCCAAGGCATCGATAATGCCAGAGAATATATTTTTCAATTTTAGGACGAAACCTCTTTTTTTTCAAGGGACGAAAGGCTCATAATTTAAATCGCAAATATCTCTGTTAATTTTACAGATAACTCCATTTTAAAAAAATTTATGTGTTGTTATGTGACATAGAAAACATTTTTCTAATTGCATTGATTGATTAATCTCCTTTATTTTTTCAGTTTTTTTTTTTTTTTTTTTTTTGTAACTTCCATATTTTATTTAATAAATTCAGAACATTCGCTTTAATATAAATGCACCTTATTTCCCTAGATAAACGAAACGCCGTTTTGAATTTAAAGGATCTAAAAGGATTTGACCGATTACTCTCTATATAAAACTTTAACACACGCCCATAGAAATTACTCCTATTATTTATTGTTGAATGGTGACAGTCAAATGTAACCTAACCATCTTACAAATTTCAGACTGATTCGTTTAACGTTTTTACAGCTGCATAAATTCGATGTTTTGATTGATCCAAATACGGAGCTGCAAAAATATTATTAATGCATGCACCGTGATAATATTTTTGGCTCGAGTCATCTAAATTCATTATTTTTTTTAAATTTACTCTTAATGATATAGCAGTGATAATATGCACACACAAAAAATGATTTACTGTGCCGTGATGCGTGTTTATATAAACGCTGTTATTAAAATAATGAAAAGCATTGTTATAATATATAGTTAAAAATATTATAAACATTTATAAAACTTCTAAAACAAAAATTTTGGAAATTAACCTACCATCACAATAAGGAGATTTATAGTGATATAAAGATAATTTTTATGACATTATTGATTGATTTTTGATAAAAATAAAACTTGTATTAGAAATGTAATTACTAGAAAGTACCTATAATCAAAAAAAACAAAATCATGTATCAGTGTTGGCATATTAGTTCAACGGTGTGCTTTGTAAGCGTTTGGATACATTTGCATTGATAATATTTAAGGTAATTTGTCACCCTATAACAATATTATGTTTAAAAAAAAATCTGCATTTTAGTTTGTTTTAGTAAAAACTGTTTCGATTTTCTTTAGTTTCATTAAATAAATATTTCATTTTTTTTATCGCACCATAAAACTATATTTAAAAAGATGGCTGCATTTCTGGAGATTGCTTTAAGATATATTTTACAAACCAATCCAAGCTAAAAAATATATATATATCATTTACTAAATATTTTAATGTTTGGCGAAAAAATAAAAATACGGTTGCAGTGAAAATTCGAATTTTATAGAAAGCATACTTTAAAAAAAAACTGCAGTAAACAAATCCCTATATTTGCAGACGTTTCTCTTTTTCCTTTATATGTATTTCCAATCAATGTAAACATGTGGTAAATTGAAAACGAAATGAATTTTGAATGATAAAAAAAATTTCTGTTTGCATCTTCTTTATCCTTTGTTTTTATTTATTTACTTGTTTCAATGAAGTCAAAAGAAAATATTATTTGAATAGGAAATTGCTATCGGTATTTACATGTGCGTTGTCACAATGCAAATATATATATATATACATTTATGTATAACTAATTGTTATATCCGACGTTGTTCGGGATTAAAGTCCTTTTATGTAAAATATTTTTAACACAAAAATCCCTTTTGTGTAAATTATCATAATATACAAAATCCTTTCATTGTTTCAAACGAGTTTTAATTAAAACTGAATATCGATTGAACCAAACGATATTTTAAAATCGCCGATAATTAATATTTTCCTTCATATTATTAAAATTTGTTGCTTTAATACCGCAAATTTTTATTCAATATCGTCTGCAACTATTCAATTATTTAGCAAATTTGGAAAAAATCAATAAAAAATTGAAAGGAAAAAAAATAACACAGAAGTGAGTTTGGTATCATTAAAAATGTTTTCGCACTCGTAGATAGGTTCTTGTTGATCTTCTGATTCCTCAGTTCGTGTCAAAGCCCATCTCTCATGGCCTAAAAAGCACTCTTCGTACATCTGTTTCGCTTGGTCACAAAATTTTTATTTCCTTCATTTCAGTTTAAGAGTTTGATATAAGCTTGCTTTTATGCATCATTAAATCATTACTTTAAAAGCAATGAATACAAAACAATGCATTACTTTAAAAGCAATAAAATTCATAACATTGTAGAATCAAAATGCTTTGGCCTTAATTTTTTTATTTAAATCGAACATTTCAAAAGAAGAATGCTAAACTGAAAACACTCTCATATTTTTAAACAATGAGAGTAATATCTCAGAAATTTTCTACCATACTTTCCAATAAACTTCATCTCCCTCCCTCCCCCTTCACATATAATTGTGGACCCCTGTGTAAGGCCACGAATGAAGTGGCAAACAATAGTCAGGAAATATAAATCTGCCTTGAGTTCAGCATTTTTAATGAATCTTTTGTACAAATATATATTTTGAACGTCTTTCTTTTTTTAATTGATTCAGTTTGACTTAAACTACAGTAATGGTCACAAAATGATTTACCAAATTTAATTAATTATTATCATTGCTTATTTGAATAGTTGCGTGTACATATATGACCATATACGAACCGACAGAAAACACTAACAGATTTGGTTTAAAGTTTTACAAGATTCTACATTTTAAATGTTAAACCTGTTATCAAAATTTATCTATCGAGCTCTTTGTTTCGTACGATAGTTATTTAGTTCTCTTATACCCAAACAGCCAGAGAGACAGACTTCCTCTGAATGCGACAGAAATTTTCAAATTTGTTTTTAAATCCATATACCAAATTTCATCTATCTACTCAAAGAGTTGTCGAGTGATCGCGTTTTCAGACAGACAAAATTCCCAAATTGTATTTTTCGGATTCATTGAGATATAAAAAGTGAAAATAAGTCAAAATCTTGAATTTGAATCGTTTGACAATTATTACACTTTCTTCACTTCGTATTAAAAAAAAATAATAATAAATTCAAATAAAAGCAAAATCTTTCGATTTTGGAATGTTCACGGCAAGCATTTTTCAGGTCTTTTAAAACAGCCTACCCATATTTTTACTTAAAAACTTAAAAGGTTAAAAACGAAAGTAAAGAAGAAGAAAAATGGATGTCTAAGCCAGAAGAAAGTAAAAAGAGAAACTCTCGCAGAAAGCGAAAACACGATTACCTGATTTCCCCCTTGCGGGAAAACTGTTTTAAAAGCATTTTTAATATTTTCGAGAAATTTTTGCTTAAATAAATAAAAGCATTACAATGGAAATTTCTGAAAATTTTGTGGAAATCAAAAACAAATTAATAAACAAAATTACATATAAAAAAATAACAAGGAATAGAAATAATAAAAGGCGCACGAGTTGATTTCGCGTTAATAATATTTAGAAATTCAGCTCGTTGGATCGCAGCTTGTTCGTAACAAATTTTTATTTCTTGCCCATTTACAGAAAGAACACAAATTTCCAAATGTTATTTATGCTAAAAGAACATTTTAACCAAATTTAATAAATTGAATAAATAATATTTTGAACTTTAGGATAATGTAAAATTGTTTTTCCTTCATATGCTTGTTTCTGAAGTTATCGCTGTAAAGAAAATCATATTATTGAACATGAAAACAGTCAACTGTCAGTAAAAGCTGCAATTTTTGGTTGTTATTGAAAATTTATTTTTGAATGTTATTCATGTTTTTTTTATAATAAAAGCTTAAAATATATATACACTTTACATTTTATTAGTTGGAGCCGTATATTTCAAAATTATACGTGGAAATCAGGAATAAAAAATATTTTGAGCTAGATACAAAAGAAAAGAAAATACATTGTATATTTTTCTCAACATTCTACAGGTTTATTTACGAACTAAGCGAATTGTTTTAACATATGATTATTCTCTCAATATGTTCAATGCAAAAACGAAGTATTAAAAAGTATAAAGTTAAAAGATTCGAACTCAAGATTTTGAAAAATTTTATTTGTCAGGACATTTCTGGAAATATATCTGTCCTTTAAACATGATAATTCACAAACGCTCTTAATAAGACTGATAAAATTTCGCATATAATTTGTACGCTAAATTTGTAAATTTCTAAGCAATTCTGAAGCAAATCATTTAGAAAAAATATAATTCTTTGACTTTCGCCTATAAGTTAATACGGTAACCACAAAAAAAAGAGAGCTAGATAAAATTCAATACACATATTTTATATCTTAAAAAGAGATTCTTTGCTTCCAAAAGAACACAATTTTTCAAAATCTCTCTCTTTTTTTTGGCTAATTTTCAATAATAGATTATATTTCTGCTCTGAAATTCGAACCGTTTACACAGTTTCATGAAATATTTAACCGCATGATTTTGTTTCATTGTTGAAAAACCGAGAAAAAAAGATTCTGTTTTATTCTGCATAACTTACAAGAAATATGAAAATGTGAAGTCGCAATATCATAAAATTTAGAAGACAGATGAACCGGGAATCTTCGTTTTTAATGTCGCTATGATGTTATGGGATTATCGCCATTAGGTAAGTTTATGCGTACGACAAACAAAGCATATGTAAGAGGCATTTAAAATAACACGACTTTAATGGGTAAATATCCGGAATCATGGATATGAAGTTAAATCTAAGTGGTTTATCCGAAATTAAATGTACCCACATTCCGGATGTAATTAAATGAACTAGTTCATAATAATTGATTAAACTAGCTATCTTTGCAACTAGCTGTTCGCAAATAATCCTAAACCGTTCACTACTGACTCGGACCAATCGGCAATGCAAATTCTTTAATGGCGCGCCAATTTCTGTTTCAAACATAGAATAACAATGTAAGCTAGGACATCTTAGTGATAAGTCTTTTTGTATTCTGTATCCCTCGTTTGAAATAGAAACCGGCTTGCCAGGTTAAAATCTGCATGGTCGGTTGAGCCGGATCAGTAGCGAAAAGGTTTAAAACACTAATTTAACTTTTATTTTATTACATGAAATGAAAATACTAGTTTAAATTATTGTGCATGCCTTAGGAAAAATAAAAATTTATGCACTACTTACCAACACACATATTTGTATGCATAAGCAAACATAATACAGCCAAATTTGAGCAAATTTTATAAAAAATAATTTTTAATTAACATCAAAATTGTACGATAAAAACATTTTTTAATAATTTTTATCAGTTGACAGTTTAAATAACCATATCTCATCAATCCACTCAGTAGTACAGTTAAACACTTGGAGCAATCTGATCGACAAATAAATGAGAATTTCGCTTCATAGACAAGCTTTATTGTTGTGACATACTTGGCGATCTCCTAGGTTTGGTTTGGTTTGGTTTAGTTGTATTAACGTCCCGTTTGAAGCAACACTTGGGCTATTTTGGGACGGACCTCGTAATTTTGAACCGCGGTCAGATGACGAGGACGACACCTGAGCTGGCACCCCCCTCTCCACACCGCACCACACCAGCGGGAGGACGTTTGGTCAGGACGGATTTAACGTGCAACTGACCCCCTTACACGACGGTTCTTTGGTGGAATCGGGTCTCGAACCTGAAACCCACCGGTTCCGAAGCCGAGACCTTACCACCAGGCCACCGCGGCCTTAGGCGATCTCCTAGGAGTCACTTAATTATTTAATCGCTCCTTCATTCGAAAGATTGGATTATTGTCTTTTCAACCATTGAAGGCAGTTTTCCTGTTTTTAACCCCTTGCACTCGGAAAAGTAATTCGATGGATGCATAATTATTCACCTATACAATGACTCGTTTATTGCTCTGA
>JAPMOR010114427.1:196735-223617 GCA_026543865.1 Argiope aurantia
TGTGTGTGTGTGTGTGTGTGTGTGTGTGTGTGTGTGTGTGTGTGTGTAATTTGGTACGTGTTTACCTTGGAGATCGAAAATGTGCACCTGGGGCCACTTTTTTTGAAATTTTTATTAGAATCTTAATTATTAATTAAAAACTAACTTTCTCGCCAAAAACTCTTCCTTTCCCCACCGCCAAATGAGTAAGGTTTCAGTTTTTTCCTCACACTAATGAGTAGGCTTAACATTTTTCGGCCGATTATTTCAAAGGATTCTGTTTATTTCCTTAATGTTTGATGCATTTAAAATGAACATTGTTAATTAATCGATCTTTCAGATTCATTCTGAAGTACTTTTGAATTAAAATAAAACAGAATAAAGGAAATTAAAAATTTCTAATCTACATAGCGTTACCCCAACTGGCGTAGAAAAATTCACGCATTTGCGTTACCGTAACTGGCGTTGAACATTCAAGCATGTGCATGTTGTTCTGATTGTTTACATCTATTTTCAACGGAAGCGGACTAGATTTAAATTATTTTTAGGTTAGTTGTATGCTTTTGTAAATAAATTATATTTATGTTAGTTTAAGTTCATCGTTTTTTAAGTAATATTTTTTTACCTGTTTTCGACCGATTATTTTGAACGATTCTGTTTATTTTCTTAGTGTTTGATGCATTTAAAATTAAAAATTGTTAATTCATAGACCTGCTCATGATGAATCTGAAAAAATTTTGTTGACAAATTCTTGAGATATTACATAAATTAAGAAATATATTCTTTAGTGCCCTTAAGGTTTAAATGCTCAGTGACTATGTTTTCAGTAACTATATTACAAAAAAAAATGCTTTGTTTCAGTAAAAAATATTATTATATTAATTGCAGATTAATCCTTTCCACTTTAATTTAAAGCATAAATTCTACGGGAGCTAACAGAAAATTAGAGAGATACAGATTACGTTATGGCTGAAGGCCTTTATAATATTAAGAGTGCATTGAAATTTGAAGTTTTAAAATATTTTAATGAAGATGCTATTAAAGTAGGAATTACATAAAATATTTAATTATTAAAATTTTAACGGGCATTATGTTTGGCGAACCGGCTGGTCGCCAAAGGCGGCTGGCACTTATATAAAGCTCAATATGTGTGCGTGTGTGTGTGTGTGTGTGTGTGTGTGTGTGTGCGTGCGTGTGTGTGTGTGTGTGTGTGTGTGTGTGTGTGCGTGTGTGCGTGTGTGTGTGTGTGTGTGTGTGTGTGTGTGTGTGTGTGTGTGTGTGTGTGTGTGTTGGTGCTCTACAGGCCAGGTCATTTTACCTATAGCTACCAAATGCGGTACATGTATACCTTGGAGGTCGGGAATGTGCACCTGGGGTCCCTTTTTTTGAATTTTTAATTAGAATTGTAATTATTAATTAAAAACTAACTTTCCCGCCAAAAATTTTTTTCCTTTTCTCCACCGCCAAATGAGTAAGACATCAGTTTTTTTTTTTTTTTTAAATATTTTTGAGTAATACTAATGAGTAAGACTTAATATTTTTCGTCTGATTATTTCAAACGATTCTGTTTATTTCCTTAATGTTTGATGCACTTAAAATTAAACATTGTTAATTAATCAATCTTTCATATTCATTCTGGTGTACTTTTGAATTAAAATAAAACAGAATAAATGAAATTAAAAATTTCTAATCTGCATAGCGTTACCTCAACTGGCGTAGAAAAATTCACGCATTTCCGTTACCGTAACTGGCGTTCTTAGTTATATATATTTTTGTATATGTTTATAGTTTTAAGTACATCTGTTTTTAAGTAGTTTTTTTAACCTGTTTTCCACCGATTATTTTAAACGATTCTGTTTATTTTCTGAGTGTTTGATGCATTTAAAATTAAACATTGTTAATTAATTGATCTACTCATAATGAATCTGAGAAAATTTTGTTGACAAATTCTTGAGATATTACATAAATTAAGAAAGATATTCTTTAGTGCCCATAAAGTTTAAACGCTCAGTGACTCTGTTATCAGTAATCATATTATTAAAAAAAATGCTTTGTTTTATTAAAACATATTATTATATTAATTGCAGATTAATCATTTCCACTTTAATTTAAAGCAAAAATTATACGGGAGCTAATAGAAAATTAGAGAAATACATATTACGTTATGTCTGAAGGCTTTTATAATATTATGAGTAAATTATATGACTATCAAAATTTGAAGTTTTAAAATATTTTAATAAAGAAGCTATTAAAGTTGAAATTACATGAAATATTTAATTATTAACATTTTGACGAAGCATTAAGATTGGCGAACCGGCTGATCGCCACAAGCGGCTAGTATGAAATAAATGCTATTTATGTTACAGCGCCATCTATTGGTGAATTTTTGTATTATTTTAATTGATAAATATAAATCGCATCGTCTGAATAATCTGTAGTTCAAATTGTATCTCATTTGGACCAATAGAACGCATTTTAGAGCCCTCGGAATTGGGTAACTTATTTCTTGCTAACCTTGTAAATATGTGATTTCTGGTTTTTGTTTATTAACCACATGCCAGCAATTAACTGCAATCAAATCTTCAAGGTTTCCACCCTAAATTCATACCAAAGATAGATATTTCGTAACTATTGTTCACCAATGCAATGTGATTAAAACACAAGGGGTTGTTTTCTTTATAAACCCCTTATATGTGAAAATGAAAACTTGAGCTCTTGTTGCTATCATGGCTCAAGGTCCACAAATTCATTCAAAGGAAATATATCTTTGTCCAGCTTTCCAAATATAAGTTAAGAGAATAACTGCAAGACCAAGAGAGCCAGATAGATGAAATTTAGTATACTTATCTAACATCTGAGGTGTAGATATTTATCAAATTGGGAACCATAAATTCGCCAACTCATAAACGCAGTGCCTTAAATATATGAAATATGGTATGTGATCTTGTGACTACAATTGTGGTTTTATATCCAAATTCCGTTTTAATCGGTCGGGAAAGAAAATCTAAAATATGCATTCACTGTTCTGGTATTTTGTAATAACCGCCTCCCAGCAATTAATTGCCTCTCAAAAAATATTAGAAGCTTCCCCAAATAGTTCACTATTGTCATGTGATTAATACCTAATACATGTATTATTTGAAAGTATTCGGAAAAGTTTCCGGTTGATCAGTTCCGCAGATTTTCTAATATCTCCATTTTCATTTATTTGGTTTGATTTTTATCACAGACAGTTCTGAACTCGATGGCATTGTCAAGAAGAAAAATAAACAAGCATACGTGGATATCCAATACTATTTTTTTTATTTGACTTTGTTTTCTTAACTTGAGCGTATCACGAACAATTCCATGGTGGTATAATTGTATTGTCAGACACATAATAAACGTTAAACGTGAATAAATATTTCAAGAATTTTTTTTTCTTTCACTTCCTCGTATGCGAAGTATGGAGAAAATATTGTTACAAACCTGCAATTCGGCTTCCCAGCATCGTTTGTTCCATCAACAGAAAGAAAGTTTTACAGTCATCTGAATGGGACTAGCGCGTCGGAGGTCCCAGAGCTTGGCGACAAACTTGGCGACCATTTGGCGACTTGGCGACGAATTTGGCTGTTTTGGCGCCAAAATAGATAATACCCGAAACTTCGAGAATTTTCCCGATCCGTCCTGTAGGAACCGAGATACGCCTCGAACGTTCCTGATTGATTGAGAGGCTTCTAACCCCGCCTCCTGAGACCTATAAAAGGGGCTGCGGCTGCCAGAGAGTCAAATCCGAGTTGGGGGACGACGAAGACAGTAGTCGAAGACGACGAAGTCGGAAGGGAGACGACGGGATAGTCCGAAGACGGAGCGGAAAAGTCAGTATTCCTAGCCAGAGTCGGAGAAGTAGAAGACGGAGTAGTCGGAAGCGACGGAGTCAAGCTCGTGCTGAACTGAGCTGTGCGCTACTGTCTACAGTAGAATCTGGTTGTATGCTGCTGTGTGTGCTGTTGTATGCTACACGTCTCGGGTGAAGATAATCGTCTTCTGTGCTGTATATAGTTGTCGCTTCGTGTAAATAAACGTCGTTGTTTTTATTCTACTTCTGCCTGCTAATTGAGCGTTCTACACACCATATCACTTCCACTATCCAAACGAACCCTGGTAAAGAAAATTCGTAACAATAATGTTATCGTCAAAAAAAAAAATCGAATTTGGGATTTGACATATTTCTATGAGTTTCCTGAGTTCGAAAAACAGATATTTGGAAAATGTCCGTCTGTCTATATATCTTTACAAAGATAACTCATAAAAGACTTCAGTTAGACCGATGAAATTCGGCTTACGGGCTTAAAACCAAATTTGAAATTTTTTTTATCAAATTTTGAGAAAAATCCGTTGAGAAGCAGTCTGTCTGTCCGACTGTTCGAATGTCATTTATATTATTGCTACAAAACGAAAAGAGCTAAATGGGTAAAATTTTGATACCCAGTTTTAACGTTTATAGTATAGACACTTATCAAATTTCGAGTCAAATCTAAAGAGGGGTTGATCGTCTGTCGGTCTGTACTTTCAGAAATATGTAAACGTGATAACTCAAAAATACAGTCACTTAAATATATTAAATTTGGCATGTCGTTTTGTGACTACAAGTGTAGTCTTGCGTCGAATTTTTGTTTCAATCTGTTGGAAGAAACGCATCTAAAAAAAAATTTAATTTTCGGATATTATTGACGTACATTGGGATTTAATCGCCAAATAACTCGCCAAGGATAGCACGGTGGATTGAACAAAAATGCTAAATGAACGCCAAAGGTTAATATTTAACAACTATTGTGTGCCAATGTCATGCAAGGCATTCTCTGGGATAATACCTTTGTTAGAATGTATGCGAGAGAGTTTAGGGAAGACTACCCCTGATGATTTTTAACTGATATAAGCAATATTAACAATGAATTTCAGCAATACACAATAGGTGCTAACGGGGCGAAAGTACGAATGGCTGAATGGGCGCACAAAATATAGTCACACGGGTGCTGTTGTATTCCTTATAAAAGTACAAAACACTAAAAGCAATGCTCTTTTTTAAAACTTAAAATGTAGTGTCCTATTTAGTTGTAGTTGTCGCTATTAGGGTTGCGTGTATTTGTTGTGACTCCAATTATTACGACGTTTTAGAAAAATAATGTTATTTATATTTTAACTAAAGAAATTAAACATTTGATTTTTACGAGCTTCACCGAAGCAGTGCGTTCCGAAGAGAAGGAGAGAATAGCTTTTTTAGAAGCACACCCGGATGAAGATCGGCGAGGCAATTACGTCACACACAGCCTCGACGGAGCTTGTAGTTTACAGATATTTGATATGATTTATGATAGATATATATGATTTATAATAGGTATATATGATTTAGGATAGGCATTCACTACATAGTATTGCTAAAAATGGTAAATTATTTATTGTAAAAATGATTTACTTTACCGACTGAACTCTAATTATCGAAATTAATTGGGAGGAGAGTACCTAAGTACCTAATTAAAGAATTGACGGAAAAAAAACACCAGTGGGAGTGGTCTCCAAAAAACTTTCTCACATACTCTCGGAAAACGCCTTGCATAACATTGGTATACAATAGTTACGAAATATAAACTTTTGGAGTAAATTTAGCATTTTTACTGAATTTATCGTGTCATCCTTGACGAGTTATTTGGCAATTAATCTTGGACATGCGGTTACTTGAATCCGAAAACCGATTTGTGTGTTTTAGATGCATTTTTCTCAATCGATTGAAGCAAAAATTTGGCATAGAATGAATGACATTTGTAGTCATAAAATCACATACCGAATAATTTGATATATCTAAATCATGGCGTTTTTGAGTTATCGCGTTTGAGTTTACATGTTTCTGAAAGCATAGACCGACAGATGGTCAATCCCCTGTTGAATTTGGTTCAATATGCGACTACACCATACATTAAATTTGTGTACTGAATTTCATCTATCTAATTCTCTTCGTTTTATATTTATTGTATTAACTTATATTCGAACAGCCGGATAGACGGGCTCCCACAGAATGTATTTTACTCAAAATTTGAAAGAAATCTAAAAATCTGATATAAAGATCGTATATCAAATTTAATCGGTTTAGCTTAAAGCGTTTTTGAATTTTCTTTTTTTTTTTTACAGATAACCAGAGGGACAGGCATTTTTCAAAAGTGTTTTTTGAACTCAGAAAGGGTTAAAAGTGGAGCTTCGCTAAAATCTCGAGTTTTTTTTTTTTTTTCTTAATGTTTAGAAATATTTTTGCTATACTTCGTTTACGAGAAATTAAATAGAGAAGAAGAAAACACTATTTTATATTTTTATTTTTACATATAAATTTCCATTTCTAAGAATTTCTAGAAACTAGATAGTTAATAAGAATTCAGTTTAAAATATATTCTATAGATAGAATTCTGAATAAAAAAATGGCTTCTCCATTTTCGGCGCATAAAAAAAACTCATTCATAGTAAACAAAATATATATAAAGAATCTCATTTCGTTTATTATTTTATTTATAATGGTGGCAATGTGTAGATACTTAAGAAAAAATTATCGCAACTGAGTACAAGTACATACATTTAAGAATCATTTATTTAGTTATTTTTATTTTGATCAATTTTAATTTGCTAAATTATTCATATTATGGGCGTTTCATTATCTATCAAAATTAAATTATTTTTACTTATTTTTATTACAGTTAAATTATACTGATTTTTTTATATATTACTTACAGTAAGATTTAAAGTTTTAAATGATTTTTGATAAAATTCATTCATATTCAAACATCAATTATTTTGTTATTGTTATTGCATATACGAGAAAATTCAAAATTATTATTTCGTTAAGTAAAAGTGAATCAACCATTGAAGAGTGAAGCTATTAGATAGAAATCTTGGAATGATAAAGTAAAATAAAGCCTCTTTAAATACTTTTTATATTCGTTCTATTTCTTGTATTTATCTATTTTTATTATAAGATAACAATTCTCGGAATTTTGCGCTTAAGAAAATTGGTAATAAGATATCAGAAAAAAAAATGTACAAACATGATTTATGGATTATTGTAAGATTTAATTGTAAACATAATATTCCATTAATAGAAAATTACTGAAAAGAAAAATTGCGATTTCTGGCTAATTTTACTTCTTTTAATTCTTAGAAACAAATCCTTCTCGGAAAAGTTGAAATTCGATATTTTTTAGATGTTATTTTCTACTTAAAGTATGAATACTCTTTCAAAATAAAATAAATGAATAAATATTTAAAATGTGTAAACTTATAGCATAGATTTTTTTTAATTTTGAAACACTATTTGTATGTTTTTATGTATTTCGACGATTATTTGAACCTCATATTGCAAAGCTGTTTATACTCAAATTTTTCTTTTTGCCGCTATTTCAATTAATTTTGAGTACTTTAATCGTTTATCAATGCATAACTTTTTTACATAGTTTATTACATTTTTCACTGGAAGGTAGAAAGTTCTTTTTTTTATTATTATTAAAGAACATTTGGAAGATTGCTAATATTTTTAATTAATTAATTTCAATAAAAAAATTAGCAATTCTTATTTTTAATTAGTAATATTTTTTTGTTTTATTTGTATTTTTTACGCTTATTTGTGTAAGTTTTTACATCCTTTTAAATTAAAAATAATTGACATCTTTTCTGATAGTAGAATTTCAAGAAATGTTACGTATATAAACAACAGCGGTGGAACCGAAGGGTTTCAGATCCGAGAACCGATTCCATGGAAGAACCATCAGGTAAGCGGGTTTGGTGCCCGTTAAATCCATCGGGCCAAACGTTCTCCAGCTGGTTTGATGTGGAGGTTTGGAAAGGGAGTGCCAGCTCATGTGTCTTCCTCGTCATCTGACCACGGTTCAAAATTACCAGTATTGTTTTAAAAAAAGGGACGTTAATACAACTAAACCAAACTGAAAAATTGCATACGTTCTGTCAGTGCATCTTAAATCGTTTAATTAAAGCTCTGTGATATGCAAAAGTTATTTATAAAAAATATAATAATAATGAAAAGTCTTTTTGAAAAACGCTTTTGTCAGTGTATAAAAAGGAAAAAAAATTATCAAAAGTGGAACAAAAATCTCAAAAGCGTGTCCAGCCTCTGATAGAAACGTTAGTATCGTAATTACACCTATAATGTATCTTTATATTTTATGCAATTAATTTTTGGATTTTTTTTGTTTGTTTTTTATCATACTTATTGTCGCTTTTAGCATTCTCTTATAGTTTTCGACTCATCACTCTTTTACAATTTTTGTTTTGACCTCCAGGTTTTTTGATAAATGAGGAATGATTTTTCTTTTTTCCATGCACTGATAAAAGCGGTGATATTGTAGTCGTTATTTGCTAGTTGTTATTTTTTAAATATTGCATTCTTTGCCATTTAAAAAACGATGTAAAGCACCTAAATCTTATCTGGGAATCGAAAGCGATCAAGCTGGCACTTCAACGCTACACAGTGATTGAGTATCGAGTTCTAGAGTCTATTGATAAAAGTTTTATTTATTATGAATCACTATGCAAGGAAAAGTTTTAATTCAACCAAATTTGACAACTTTAACAGATAAATAATCAAAAATTATCTTCAGTAAAAATTAATTTTACTGAAATGTTTTACGATATTAAAAAAATTTATCTGTAGAAAACATGATCTGTAATCTATTTCACGTGTTCTTGCCCAGCTTGTTTCTACTCCCTTCTAAAAAGGATGAATTCTTAATGGGTGACAATTTAGTCTACAAAATCAACAAAAATAGTCTAAATTTGAAGAGTGGCCATATCTTCACTTTTCAACAGTTCTAAAATCGCATAATTCATTTTTTATTTATTTATTTTACTGGAAGGATGTCATAATCTGTAGTAATTATTAACTAATTCTTATATCCTCGTTGAATTTTGAAGCAGATATTTTTCTTAAAAATGCATCGTCGGAATTTCTTCCACTGCTTAAGTCCAAAATATAGCATTTATTTTGAAAATTGCCAAAATGGAATCTCAAAATTCATCAATTATTTTCGAACCATGTATAAAAATTTATGAGCATTGATAAGTATAATTATGCCATTTAGCATTCATTCAACAGCTTATTGGTACTAAGGTACCTTTGAATTCAGACACATTTATCATATATTCATATGTAAAAATATTGAGAACGATGAGAATTTTTTTTTTATTTTTATTATTTCTATATTATTGTAATATTTTAACACACCTGAAGAAACATTTATTGAATTATAATTTATGGTTCGCATTATCCTCTCTATTTATTTCGAAATATTTGACAATAATCTTGCCTCTTTCTAAAATTGTTTAAAAAATTGTCTTGTTTTTTTAAAGTTCTGAAATTGGAAAATTTTAATACATTATTAAGAAATATGAAATTGGTCAAAAAATATTGAAATTTCTTGAAAAAACGCTTAAAGGTGTTTTTTTTCTTTTTTTTTCAAATATATTAAATATATAAGTATCTTTAGACTAAATTTGTCACAATAAAAAAAAAAACATAACTTTCATACCTTGCAATGTACCGTTATTTTCTTGAATTCGAACATGATTTCTATGCTTTTAACATGCAATTCTATTTTTTCAAAGCAAAGTTATTTTTCAGTGTATTTAATCGTTTTCTCGTGTTTTTAAATTCAATTGAAATTTCAATCTGAGATTCCTTTAAAAATCTAAACCCATTTGGTTTGAAGCTTATCCGCAATTCGGAAAAATAATTAAGTTCTGAGTAGTTTAATCAATTAACTGTTTTTGACGAGTATACTTGTCATGGAAAAAGTACATTATTTTGCTTTATGACAAATTATTCGTCAGGAGAAATAAATAGTGACAATTTGCAGTTTGATTTACAATTTTAGTAAACACTCAAACATATTCGCAAATTTCAAGATGTTTAAAATATTTTGAGGCCAAATCAAAATCAAAGGAAGAAATAAAAGATTATTATGCGTTGTACTATGCTTTGCTCAATAACATTCTCTAACAGTAAATTAAAATAATAAATTAATTTTTTACGTTTCTTTTCGTTCATATGAAAAGGTGTATGTTAGTTTAAGTAAATAACTAAATGTGGTTATTGAAATAAAAAAAAAAATAAAAGTCATTTCATTACAACATAATTTTATATTACACATACTCTGTGTTTGACGTATGCTCATCATGGCTAAATTTTTGCGACACGATTTAGATGCGCATTTACTGAAGAGGTCGAAACAGTTCACTGGTTAAAGGGTATAAAACAGAATAGATAAAAATGAATTTATTAAAACTTAAACATTTGCGAAATTAAATTCAGAAGATTCTTTTTTATCTCCATTCCCCCCCCCCCCCCCCTCTCTCTTCAAATCCCTTTTAAATACTATAACCATTATTCTTATCATATTATCTATATTATAATTATCCGATTCTTAAAGATTCACAATATTTTTCTCACTAAAAAAAATTATTTTTATAGTTAAATCAACAAAAAACTGGCTTTACTATTCTTCCAGAATCAAAAAAGATGACATTTCTTTTTAGTAGTTAATATATCGTGTTAAGTTGGATACTTTCGTCGTCTAAGAGAACTCCTCCATACATAAGCATACGACGTATATTGATTTATTTTGCAGAAACCATAAATGCCAGAGGTTCTCCAGAAGAATATTGGGGAAGTTCTTTTCTGCCGCATATTTTTATGACCCCTCTTTAATTTCCTGGTTCTTTATGGAGTAGAAGTTATTATTTCCATTACATGAGCAGCTTCTCTTTCCCTTTGCGTTCCAAATATGGCTCATATAACTCTCGGGATTCAATCAGGGGGGTGATCTTTATTAATTTGTCTTTTTATTTAGCATGCTTACTTGTATTAGATTTTGTTGATAAACAAGTTCCAATATCACTTTGCAGTTCAGCAAATCTCATTATGCACCAAAGAAAAAAATTCTTTATTTTTATTTTTGATTTATCGAAAATGAACTTTTTTTGGTTGTTTATTTTTGTTGTGTATCGCTTCTGAACAGTGTGATTTATAGTATTTCCTTTTAATATGCTGCAAGTAATGATTTCGAACCCCGAATATTTCTTTAAGGAATCGCCTATTTTATTTATTTATTTATTTCAAAATGGTGTCTTTAACAAAAGTAGCGGAAAAATTGAAATGAAAATAAACTTCCAAATGAAGAAGCGCATGAAACTAGCTTAATTGTGTTTTGCCTTAATATTAAAAAAAAACCCCAGTAATTTATTATTTAACCTCAATTTCGAAGTACAAATGCATGTGGACACGTATAAAAAAATTCAGTCCAAAGTATTAAATACTTTTTTAATCGTTTCTTTAAGGTTAATATTGTTCCTTCTTATGCGAAAAAATAGCAATAAATAAAGTTGAAATTAAAATCATCAATTATAAATATAATTCTTTTATACTAATAGAAGCAAATATAAGCTAATAATAAATCCCTAAAAATAAACGTTCTTTAACAAGACCTCACATACAGCCACTCTAAGTAGAACAGTGCAATTGGGAAAATTTTGATGACGTAATAGATGGAATAACCGAATAATTGGCGCCTAATTTGTAATGTCGCGGCATCTTAGGAATATAAACATTTACTTAATCTACATTTGGAGGGATCAATGTATATGAAATTTTTTGATTTTGTCGTTCTATCTTGATAAACGACCTGAATAGCGTTAGGGAAACCTCTGCAAGAATTCATTTATGTCATTCTTATAAGAAAACTGGAAAACCCTGTCACTGTTGTGGAGCGTTGCGGTCTAATCTAATTGGATGTTCCAATTCATCCCAGAAGTGTTAAAGAATTTGATTGGTTTGCTATGAGTCCGGTTCTGAATTCTATAAAATACCTGCAGGATTAAATGGAATATCAAATTCTAGAAACGGCTTGCAATTCCTGCAGAAGGATTTTAGACATTAGTATTTAGCCTTCCTTATCGGGCCGCGATGGCTTGGTGGTGAGGTTCCGGCTTCAAAACCATAGGGTATCAGCTTCAAGACATGATTCTATCGAAGAACCGTCGTGTAAGTGTCCCTGGTTAGCGTTAATCCTTCAGGGCCGTACGTTCTCCAGCTGGTGTGATGCGGAGGCTTTGTGAGGAAGCTGACAACTCAGTTGCCGTCCTCGTCATCCGACCGCGGCTCAAAATTATGAGGTCTGTCCCAAAATAGCCTTAGAGTTGCTTTAAAACGGGACGTTAATATAACTGAACTGTCCGAATATCTTTAATTATATTGTAAATCAAGCTATATCAGTATTTTAATGTCTATGCAAATAATAATGAATAAAAAATATTTTTCTTATTTAAATAATATTTAATTTACTAAATTTATGCTATGTTCTTAATTTATAAATATAAAACGCTTTTAGTATATTTCTAATATTTAGTATATTTCAAACAAAACAATATATTTATTCTAAAATCCAAAATTGAAGAATATTGTTTCGCAGGAAATTTCTCGTTATTTAGCTTCTCTTGGAGAACAATTATAAGCATTGCCGATATCTTTCTGAATCTTAATGCTACTTAACAGGTATTTTTATATAAGTCGAATCATATATATATAAATTTGAAATTGAAAAAAAAAATTGCTATATTTCGCGCATGGGAAGTTAAATATATTTATTAAAAATTTAATTACTCATATTTCCTTGAATATTTGCTAAATTCATTACAATTTCAGAATAATGGTTTGATATTTTTTAAGTGCCGTGTTATTTGGTGGAGATCCCTATAATTTATAAGAAAAAGAAAAAAAAGTGCAGAAAAATTTAAAAAAAAAAGGGATTTAAAAAAAAGGTTTTATATTATACTGAAAGTGTGTAAAAATTTTATATAAATGCATGTTAGTATTTTTCGAAACAAACAAAACCCCTGCTGGAAGTTTTAAATGATTTTCTACCTTCTGTGAAACGGGATGAGTCAAAATCCTTCTCCCCCCCCCCCTTCATCTATTTCTGGCAAACACTCTAAAAGACCACATGATCGAATCTTCCCTTTAAAATGCGAATACAAGTATATTTTTTTACATGATTGAATTTCAAAGACAGCTCATTCAGAATTTTTAGAAATTTATTTTAAAAAATGCATAAATCCAGATATTTTATTTCACATAAGAATATTTTGTAATAAAATGGGGGGAGGGGGACTCGGTGTGGACTCATAACAAATCTGAGATGTGACATCTTTGTAGGAATTATGGAATTCAAATCTTTATATTTTCTGTTTATAACTTCAAAATGTATCTAAAGAGTTCTTTTTTTTCGTGTTATCTTAACCCCTAACTATTTTTTACCCAAGACCGTTTTGCTTTTCTATTATTAACTGATTATTAAAATCCTTTGAACACTTTCTATTTCGAGTATTTGCTCACTTATTGATTCAGTTAAAAATACCTAAAATATTTTAGATATTAGTACGTGGAATTTTTTAATTGTATTATAGCATCTTGGAAGTTTGAGTATATCATTTGAGTTTGCATCTTCTCAAACTTATACATCTTGGAAGTATAAGTTTGAGAAGATGCCGATATGATACATAGGCACGACGATAAGGAGTTTAAATTCGAAGAATGATACAAGATATTCCAAAAGATCGATTACAAACTTCAAGGGTTGGTGAGACAGAGGAGAAAGAGTTAGTTTTGCATTGCAAGACAGAGGCGGCTGTAGCAGGGGGGCAAGGGGTGGCAATTTCCTCCCTGTCGGCAGCCTCTTGCCCCCCCCCCCCCCCCTCCCGTTGGCGAGAGATTGAAAGTTTCGTCGGCAAAAGTGTTCGCTATTTCAGGATGGTTGCAGAGAGTTACGTATTATCAAATATGATTATTTAAAATCCACTTTAAATTTAATATATTGTAAACAGTCGAAATATCCAAGTTACGGTTAAAGTGTTTTGGCTACATTTGGCGAAATAATCGATAGGGTGGTAGGTCAATAATATGACGTATTTTGCGGACAATTTTTGATAGACCGAACTAGGAACTGAATGCAATGGATGTCGAAGACATTAAGTTCGCAGATTTTCAGACATCTGATTCAAATGTCGTTCATTAAGCTTATAATTTGTACTACTTTTGGCAATATAACCGACAAGGTAACAAGTGAATAAGACATCGAAAAGGTGATATTCTCATTTTGCTAGTAATTTTTGGTCGATCGACTATGAACTCAATGCGGTGAGTGCCAAAGATGTTAAATCTGCAGATTTTTAGACGATTGAAATATCGTTCACTTAATTTGTAATTTGCACTAGATTTGGCAATATATCCGACAAATGAATAAGATATCGTAGTCTGCCGATAACTTGTGGGCAGCCGACTATGAACTAAATGTGATGAATGTCGAAGACTATATCCACAGATTTTCAGACATTTGATTCAAATGTCGTTCATCAAGCTTTTAATTTTCACTACTTTTGGCAATATAACCGACAGGGCGACATGTGAATAAGACACAAGACATCTCGTACTTTGTCAAAAAAGTTTGATCGGTTGATTAAGAATTCAAAGCGAATGGATGTCGAAGAGTCCAAATTCTCAGTCATTTTATTTAAATGTCATAATGTCCATTCAGCATATAATTTAAACTATATTTAGCATATTAATCAATAAGCTGGCAAGTGAATAAGATGTCACATTTACCTCGACTAATCTTTGTCCTACGGCTAAGGTTTTTATCATAGATTATGGACAAAAAATATTTTCATTGGGCATTTCGATTACCTGTCAGTGGAATTATTAGAGAAATTGGTACTTTTATGTTATTCATGAGTAGGACGATCGAGATGTTGTCCACAATTCATCATTCAAATCCAAGTTCTAAAATTGATCGTCGTCTTATTCATATAATTGTTACTTCCTCTAGAACGAATTGATAAATTTATTTTATTCATTTCACTATGAGAATAGTCTGACTAAAATCTAGATAATGATTAAACTAAATTTTTTAAAAAAACATTGTTTTTTTTTACACTCTTGTGAATATGCATGCTAAAAAGAGTTATGCCGGCGTCCTGGCATAGGGGTAGCGCGTCTTCCCCGTGATCTGGGCGTCCCGGGTTCGAGTCCCGGTTCGGGCATGGTTGTCCTTCATTTGTTCTATCTGTGAGATGAGTGAATGTGCCCCCCTTTAAAAAGGGGCTGTGCAAGCGAATATGATGCGTGAGTAGCAAAGTCGTACTCTTGGCCCCTAGTTGGCGCTACTAAAATAAGAGACGTTCCCTTTCGGCTTAAAATCGTTGATTTCAAATCAGCGGGCTTACCTATGGCAAGTGCCATTGGAAACAACAACAACAAGAGTTATTTTGCTGTAGCCAAATTATGCGAATTCATTATAAATAACTAAATAAAGTAAGTAAATTGTATAATTGTAAATTAAATTTATTTAAGAGTAAAATATCTGTTTTCTTTGGCAATCTAATTTATCAGGCTACAATTATTACACTAAAGAAATATTACCGACGAAAAAAAATATTTCTGGTGTGTAGGAGTTTTTTAGCTAAATTAAAAGAGTTTATCCAAGTATGCACTAAATTTGTTAAATAAATTATTACCTTCATTCTTCAGATTCTGCATTTAATATTATGAATATGTAATAGGAGAACGTATCGTTATCGTTTTCTTTTAATTACTATTCGCAGCAAAAAATATATAATTTCAGATGCTCCTAAATTTTTAATAGACTTGTATAAAGATGTCTTGATAAAATGATGATTAAAATAGTTATTCATAAATAACACATTAACCCCTTGACATACGAGTTTATTTAACCTCCTAATTAGATGGTAGATCTTATTTGGGACAATTTCAAGTTATTTTTGCATTTTAAATTACTTAATATCTTCAATTCATTGCAGATTTAAAATTAAAAATTCAATAATTCCCTAAACGATTCAGAATCCCCATTGTATACGAAGGGGTTAAGAAAAACAATGCATGCAACTGAGGAGATAAAACTCGCCTTTTGGGAGCTTGCAAAAACTTCGAATTAAAAAAAAAAGTACTTAACAATAAGAGCGCATGCTTAAAAATGAAAATAGGTGAATTCATGTCCAAGATCTAATAGTTTTTTTAATAAAATTAATTGTTTTTCAATCTTAAATATATATAGAACAATAAATACAAGGGGGATCTAACGTTTAAGCAGTCCATTTTTCATAAGAATATCTTACATAAAATAGCAAGTTTGTACATATATTTACAAAATATTTTCTCCGGCCTTCCTAAAAAACAACATGATTGTAGCTTTTCCGCATTCTAAATTTTTCGTCAGCGAACTATAGTAAATTTTTATTGAGTACGTGCACTTATTCGCCTCGGATTCGAAACGCATTTTAGTCTACAAATATTTTAGGTAGGGGACTGCGCAGAAAAATCGGTTTTTGGCGAAATCATCGAATATTTTTTATTGATTATTCTAGATGTTTGAAAAAGTTTCTTTTATAAAACTTTTTGTTTCAACATTCATTTTATATAGTTTCTGATATAAAATAGTAAGGGCATGCATTTCTTCATTCACGTCATTTTGGTGCAATCTACGTTTCTATCTTTATACCACAATGTAGAATGAAATATGAATATATTTTTTCTAAAATTAGAGATCTCAGAGAAATTAAATCTCAAGAGTCTCATAAAGAAATAAACTCAAATATTGAAAAATTTTTGATGGTCAGTAAAGGAAACTGAGAACACTTTTTTTTTTACAAATACCTTTGTAAAGTTTTAACAATGAAAGAAATGATCAGCATCTGAATAAAAAAGAAGTTAAATAATACTTAATTTTCTTTAATAAAATGTAAAATTAATTATTATGAGATTTTGAAGCCAAATTAGAGATATTGTGCTTGCCCCCCTGTCGGTTTTGTCTTGCTCCCCCGTCGGCAAATCTCTGCCGCCGCCTCTGTTGCAAGATAATGTCAGAATTGAAAAGGCATACCGGACTGCTACCATATGGGCTCTTTGATGGATTGAATCAAATAAAATTCAAAGTAGCGCAAGAATCCAGCTGCATGAAAGCATGTGACGTTTTGGACGGCAAGTCCTTTGAACACTTAGTTTAAATACTCCAAGAATTTGTTATTATATCCAAATTCCGCCAATATCCGCCATGCTGTAAACGGCTTGTAATCTTGTAATGCATACAACTCTGTTGTAAATTTGCATTTATTAAATCTGGGTTTTACATTTTCATCTGACATATCCATCTCTTTTACTAAATTGAAGGAGAATCAATGTAAAAGGGTCTCTTCTAGCGGTCTCCCTTTACATTATAAGATCTCATGTTATAAAGTAAAATTAGTTTCTGAACCCCAGATTTATAATTAAAGTTTGTCTCGTGATTTTAGGAACACTCTGTATATAACACATGTGATTGAAATTACAATTTAACTATATTTCTATCGGCATCTCACGCTTTTATGATTTTGCTTTGAATCCCACATATTTTTATTATAATAATTATTTCCTTTTATTAAATAAACTTTTAAAAAAATTTTAAAAAACTTTTTTTCATTCAATATTATTGACAAACTTTTTATCAATCTTCTTTTTAAATTCATTATCATTTTGTAAGAACCATTAATTTTCATCAAAATTAAATTTACTCCTCTGAAGTAAAATTCTGCAGAAATTCTCTTGTAGCTACTGAAAGAAATAACAGTTTAAACTGCAGGGAATTTGTTTGTACCGATTTTAGAAAAACAAACGATTTTTTCTAAAATACCATACGGAGAAGAATTGAATGAAATAATATTATCCGAGAATTTCCGTTGAATTTCTTTCTAAAAATGGATTACCTGTCAAGGAACTATTCTAAAACAAAGAGAGAAAGTTTTGTTCCGAAGTGCAATAATTCTTCCATAGACGTAAGTAATTTATTTGAAATATTTCTTTCCTGTAAGGAAGAAATTGTGAAAAATAGGGCAAATTTAAGAATAGATCTAAATGCCATTTTTCATCGAAGTTTTCTTGTAAAATTGTTATCTATCTCTAGTGGCGTAAGTATGTGTGCGTGTGTCGTATAGGATAGACCAAGATAGAAGTATTCGGTTTAATATCTGTACAGTTAAGATAAATAATAATGAAATGGATAATTGGGAATGGGGATAATTGGGATAATTCCATTTCTAAATTCCAATGGAAAAACAATTGGAATTTAGAAAATGGATTATACAGATACTTAAGTTTTTACTGACCTTATGATGCCATGTAATTCGACTCCATTAGAAAGGTTCACGGTTGCAATAAATAGAAAAGGTATAACGCTTTTCAAAAGACACGGCTTTAATGTCTAACACAATTTAATGATTAAAAATTTTTTTGAAAGATAATCATATATAATAAGTTAAACATAAGGGATTTAATTGAATTTAAAAGCAGCCGTGGGAGACTAAAATGGTTAAAATATGTCGAATTCGATAATAAATTCTTAAATGGAAGATAAAAATGTATAAAATGCAAATTATAAAAAAACATACAGAAATTCTTCAATATTATATTTATTAAAAAATATAAATGCATAAAAACCTAAGACAATAAAATTAAATGCAGTTAAAAATTCCAGTAACTTTTTGAAGTAACATCTTTAAGTTTTGTAAAATTAAGAAAAAAGAGTCAAAAATAAAAAAAATTAAAAAAGAATGGTAATTAATCAAAATATTAGGAACAGTAAAATATTAGGACCATTTTCGTCAAAATTGAGAGTCGTGGGATAAAGTGAATTTATATCAAAAAAGTAAACGAATTAATTTTATATGCATCTCACATAAAGAAAAAAAAAACAACACTAACCGAAATTCGATTTTACAGGATATAATTGGACAATGGGACTTCGAGACTCAGAGTGGCCTTTTCTACACTTTGCACATGAAAAAAAAAAAAAAAAAAATGAAACAGTAACTAAATTTCGCTAATAGTTATTCGCTATAAAATTATCACACTTTAAAAAGTACATTAGCGAAGATAATTAATTCTATAAATGCTGTCCAACTATAGACTGTCAACGGAATTCAGCAGCCTACAAAGAAAATGGGATTTCAGGAAACATTAAGGGTTTTTCTACACATCGCACACGAAACAAAAAGTAAAAAAGGAACTAAATTTCATTAATAGATAATTAACATTATCACGCTTTAAAAAGTACGTCAGAAATTGTAAGTTTTTGTTTGTAATTATGGCAGACAAGTCCCGCTGTTCAGAGACAGCCGATTTAAGCCTGAGGGGGAGCGTCTCTTGTTTTTATAGTAGCGCCAACTAGGGCCAAGAGTACGACTTAGCTACTCAAGCATCACTCATTCGCTTGCACAACCCCTTTTTACAGAAGGGCACATTCACACATCTCACAGAAAGAACAACGAAAGAACAACCATGCCCAAACCGGGACTCGTACCCGGGACGCCCAGATCACGAGGAAGACGCGCTACCCCTATGCCAGGACGCCGGCAGAAATTGTAAGTAAATCCCTAAATGCTATCCAACTGAACTTGTCAACGTCATTTCAGCAACCTGCAAGAAAGATCACCTCATGCGGAACATTTCGTCTTCTTTCTCGGAAATACCGAGTTTTGTCTTTATTCGCAAAGAATCTGTCAACGCCTCCATCAACCAAAAACGAATAAACAAATTCTGAGGAAATAAGACTTACACGACGTTCTGTGGTTTACGATTGTCGCGTTCGAAAAGAAAAAACGGCGGGAAAGTACCGTTACTGTTCTTGATTTCACCCCCCTCCCTCCTGGTGCCACACGCACGGACCTTTTCTTCCGAGATGGCCGATTCCAGTAATTTATTTTGAGAAAGGTGGTTGTAATTGAATGCTTCTGTGTAAACACCTCGGCAGGCAATTCTCCGCATGCGGAAGTCAATATGACTAATGGCTCTCGCTGCGTCAACAGAAGCCATGTGAATGGCACACTCCAGTGGAATCGGTTAAGTGTAGGGGAAGGATTCCTCACGGTGAAAATCGCTTCTTTTTTACTTTCTCGTATAAGTAGTTTAGAGAAAGTATAGTAATCGTCAAAAATTTCGAAATCGAGATGTTGGCGAATTTCCATGTTTAACTCGGGGAGGTCCCTGAGTTCGAAAAACACAATTTTGGAAAATGTCCATAAGTCTGTCTGTAATAAATATAACTCAAAAACGATTTGAGCTAGACGGTTGAAATTTGGCATGCGGTCTTTACACCAAATTTGCAACTTTCCATTTTTGAGAAAAATATGTGCACAGGAAATCCGTTTAGAGGGCTGTTCGTGTATATATAAGTGTACACGACAATTAGAAAACGAAGAGCACTTAATAGATAAAATACGGTGCACAGATTTAACTTCTTTAGTGTAGACCAACGAGTTGAACTTCTGTCCGTCTATACTTTTAGAATCATATAAATGCGATCATTCAAAAATCAATGATTTAATTGTATTAAATTTGGTATGGGATTCTGTAGCTGCAATTTTGGTTTTGGGTCAATTTTGGTTTCAATTGGTTGGGGGAAAAAAACGCGCTTAAATCATGAATTCATCTTTCTTAAAGAGAATGCGAGAACCATTTGGAGATACTACTTTCCCTGGTTTCTCGAGCACTATGGGATTTTATTTAAAAAGTTCAAGTTTTAGAATGATCGCTACCGAAATTTACTATGGAATATCATTAACGAATCGTCCATTGTTGCAATTTTCCTGAATTGTAATAATGGACGATTTAAAATCTAAAAGCTAAATCCGGCTACACATATCTATGAAAAATCACAGAAATTATTGAGACTAGTAATACAGATATATAAATGTTTATCTTCATATATAAGGGGCAATGTCTTCTCTTTAATCTTTTGATTATTAACGGGAAATTACATCCAATTAGTTATAATAGTTAAGTCAGTTAAAATAGCTCTTTGTAAATGTAGGGTGTTTTTTTTGGGGGTGGGGGGGGGGGGGGGGGGGATTTAAGCGTCATATCCCAGTCATTTTTTAAAAAATTCATTTGGGAAAAAACTAGGCACAAACTTTGTTTTATTCTAAATTTATTCTCTTTACTTGCGTACAAAATATTAAGAGAAAGGTATTAAACAATAAGAATCCTAGTCCAAGGTTTTAAGACTACGATTTCTGTCTTATTTTCGCAACTGAATTTCGTAGACACATACTTCTTACAAAAAAAAAAAAAAAAAAAAAAAAAACCTTTCAAACTTAATATTCAATTTATATATTTTTTAAAATTATAAAAATAAAAGCTTTTATAAAAATTATGGAAATTAAGTTCTTGCATTGCTCTCCCCCCATTCCTTATAGTTATATATAGTGTTACGAAATTTTTACCGGGGGGTTCGTTTGGATAGTGGAAGTGATATGGTGTGTAGAACGTTCAATCAGCAGACGGTAGTAGGAAATAAAACAACGACGTTTATTTACACGAAGACACACAGGACAACACAAAAGCGACAACTATATACAGCACAGAAGACGATTATCTTCACCCGAGACGTGTAGCATACAACAGCACACACAGCAGCATACAACCAGAATCTACTGCAGACATTAGCGCACAGCTCAGTTCAGCACTAGTTTGACTCCGTCGCTTCCGACTACTCTGCTCCGTCTTCGGACTTCGACTTCTCCGACTCTCGACTCCCTCTGACTGACTTCGCTGCTCTCGAACTCGGACTACTGGCTTCCCTGCTCTGGCAGCTGCAGCCCCTTTTTCTCAGGAGGCGGGGCTAGAAGCTTCTCAACCAATCAGGAACGTTCGAGGCGTATCTCGGTTCCTACTGGACGGATCGGGGAAATTCTCGATGTTTCGGGTATTATCTATTTTGGGGCCAAAGTCTCTAAATTCGTCGCCAAGTCGCCAAATGATCGCCAAGTTCGTCGCCAAGCTCTGGGACCTCCGACGCGCCATCTGGACTCCGTCCCATTCAGATGACTGTAAAACTTTCTTTCTGTTGATGGAACAAACTATGCTGGGAAGCCGAATTGCAGGTTTGTAACAATAGTAAATGTTTTCACTAACATAATGAATATAACGTAAAAAGTTCGACTTCTGTAGGACAAAAATTGACAGATATTTCATCTTAAATTTTGAGTTGACTCAGTTATGAGAGGTTATAGTACATATTGCTACTAATCAGACCAAGTAGCTGCCTAAGGCCGCTAGACTGAAATGGGACTGTAGCCAAGTCGATAAAATATTTATAATAGCTGTAAAAGAAATAAATTTAAAGAAAAATATTTTAATGAAGCATCAGTTCTACAGAATGCGTACATACTGAATTATTAAAATTACTAATTAAAGTATTAGTATTTGCGTTTTTATAAGGGAATATTAATCATTTATTAACTGATCATTTTATATTCCACTTGAATATCCTTTAAAATAACGATTTTAAGTTATTATATTTATTTAAAATTTATTATTTCTGTAGTTTAGTTTAGTTTTATTAACGTCCCGTTTGAAGCAACACTAGGGCTATTTTGGGACGGACCTCGTAATTTTGAACCGCGGTCAGATGACGAGGACGACACCTGAGCTGGCACCACCCTCTCCACACCACACCACACCAGCGGGAGAACGTTTGGTCAAGACGGATTTAACATGCAACAGACCCCCTTACACGACGGTTCTTCAGTGGAATCGGGTCTCGAACCTTAAACCCTCCGGTTCCGAAGATTATTTCTGTAACTAAACCCTAGAAAATAACCTCGTACATCCGCTAGTCTAACAGACAACACCAGCGAACTTGCTGAGAACAACTAAATCCTTAGTTCGTCTTTTTTTTGGGGGGGGGGAGGGATTCGAATGAACATAATTTTTCCATCGTTCCCCAAATAAATTTTTTTTAATTAAATTTGTTGTGTTGTAATTATTTTATACGGTATTTGTGTATAATTTAATTCGTTTGTAGGAGTAAAAATCTCCTTTTTCTGTTTTAATTGTGTCACTTGCCGATTTAAGGGGTCAGTCCCAGAGTTCTTGAACTCTAGGTTCTTAATCTTCGAACATAACATTGCAGCATTTATTGACTTTTCGGCTACATATCGCAACATTTCCTAATAGCCTCACAGAATAATTAAATGCTTACATTTATAAATAACAAAATCATTAACTAATAACTATCATTCATTGTTTCAAGAATTTTATTATTTTAATTGCCTTTTGTGTGCTGCACATTTTAAAAAATAAAATTTAAAAGCATAGAATTTTATTAAAATAAAAAGATTGCCTGAAATAAATCAATTAAGTATATATCGATTAAGTTAAAAATATGTTGAGAAGCGAAAATAAATCAACTCATTAATAAGAGAAGGATCTCATAACGTACATTGCCTAGGGCCCCAAATTGCTTAAATCCGCCATTGAGTTGCAGATAGTATGCGATTGCTGTTAATATTCTAGTTTGCGTAATCCCGATTTGTATTGTTACAAACCTGCAATTCGGCTTCCCAGCATAGTTGGTTCCATCAATGGAAAGAATGTTTTACAGTCATCTGTATGGGACAGAGTCTGGGCGTCGTGTCGGGGGTCCCAGAGCTTGGCGACAAACTTGGCGACCATTTGGCGACCAATTTGGCGACTTTGGCGCCAAAATAGATTATACCCGAAACTTCGAGAATTTTCCCGATCCGTCCAGTAGGAACCGAGATACGCCTCGAACGTTCCTGATTGGTTGAGAGGCTTCTAGCCCCGCCTCCTGAGACCTATAAAAGGGGGCTGCAGCTGCCAGAGAAGTCAAGTCAGTAATCCAAGCCAGAGTCGGAGAAGTAGAAGACGGAGTAGTCGGAAGCGACGGTGTCAAGCTAGTGCTGAACTGAGCTGTGCGCTACTGTCTGCAGTAGATTCTGATTGTATGCTGCTGTGTGTGCTGTTGTATGCTACACGTCTCGGGAGAAGATAATCGTCTTCTGTGCTGTATATAGTTGTCGCTTTTGTGCTGTCCTGTGTGTCTTCGTGTAAATAAACGTCGTTGTTTTTATTCTACTTCTGCCTGCTGATTGAGCTTTCTACACACCATATCACTTCCACTATCCAAACGAACCCCGGCAGAAAAATTACGTAACAGTATGTTCGTTATTCCCCGCAGGTGGTTTGTAATCGTTTGCCATTTAGCCGGTTCTTCCAGGGCCTTTTTCATTTTCAGATTAGATTAAATTACTTAAATCTCTGACTGCGTAATTTTTTTAAAATCACTATTTAGATGCGATGCTTGCAGATAAATTCAAACATTTCTCAAACAAAGTGAACAGATACTCTATGTTACGCAATAATGATATGATATAATAAAAATATGTAATCCTAAAAATAAACACTCTAAACTGCGGATGCAATAGAAATGAACTGATTGCCAACCCGCGGAAATCGCGAGATGCGCAACTGGAGGGTGCATCTAATCTGAGGGTGCATCTCACAGCTAAACAGGACAGCTGTAAGGCTTCTAAAAAGATTGCATATTTAATATTTACCACACTCTGAGGCGTAAAATATAGTTTATAAATGAATATCCCAACTTTGTAGGGCTATTAACCCTTTAAAAGGCCATTTTTTTGTTTGTTTTTTCCTAGTCATGGCATATTAAAATATTTTTAGGATTGAGATTGGCTGATGAAATGTGGTTAATTTGGCCTATTAGATAAATTTAATTTTATTAATTAATTAATTTGGTAAATTAATAACCAAGTAACAGATCAAGAAATTTTGTGTGAGATAAGGAATTGAAGCATCTCAGTTTCTATCTTAATTTGTCAGAGCTTATACCAACTTACATGACTTCATGCAAAGATTGATGAATTTGGTGGGAAACATACTTCCCATGACCCTAGAAAGGGTTAAAAGAAAACAAAACAGAGTACATCATTGTTGTTCGTCGGAAAATACAAATAATAGTTGAAAGTATACATTCAACACAGTTATACGTAAGTGTGCATTGTAAACCCATTCAACAATACGATGTCAAGATGTTGCAATAACTCATTCCGTACTTTTTCAGCATCTTTCATGTGACGCTTTGAAAGTCTTCAGATTTTCATGTCTTAAGTTTGTCAATTGTTGGTAAAGGAGGAACAAACACCTGCTGCTTGATGCAGCCCTAGAAAAAAAAAGTACACCGTACAAGCATACTTGCATCGTTTCAAATGTTCATTCCAAGCGTGCAGAGAAAATTGTGGGATGAATTATCGTACTGCTTCGATATCATTTGCATTTCTAGAGGGACTCGAATCAAATTATCATTTATAATTGTGTTTATTTAAAATTTGAACTGTTATTTTTGATTTCCGATTAATAACAAGGCTGTTCTTTCTTTTTTTTTTCTTTTAACAGGCCGGCAAAATTGGGATATTCATTTATAACTGGATACTTTACTGAGTAATTATGGATATCGAATCAAATTCAACCACGAACCAGTTAGTATTTCCGAACGAACCAGTTAGTCGGGATATTCATTTATAAACACCCTGTACTTTAAAGAGGAAATCATGAACATCAAATCAAACACAACCAGTAATTCCGAACGAACTAGTTAGTCACCGTAGGCGGCAAGTTTTTATCAAAAGGTGAAGATAACCCCAAAACAAGCCATTTTGAAAAAGTATACCAAAAACTGAGGCGATAACATTCTCTCTCATTTTATTTATAACCGAATTCTCTCAAGGTTTTTTTTTTTTTTTTTTCCCTTGGATAGCTAGCATAAATGAAATCGCGCCAGAATAAATGGCGCAGAAAAAATTCTAGAATATCTTTTAATTTAAAACGGAATCGTGTTCATAAATCTCAATAGAGGATGGAACACAAAGGGATTATCCTTGATATTATGTGCTGCAAAAAATAAAATAAAATAAATAAACGTTAACTTCGATTCCTGATACATACAGAAAATGTCGATATCGGAATCAATTTTCTTCAATTTGAACATAATAATGGTTTTCGAGATTTTTCCTTAAAGAAAATCTAAAGGAAAAGTTCTATTAATGAAAGGTTTATATATAACCAATAAAATGGGTTGTTTTGTATTTAATATCGATGATGATTGTTTGATTGATTTCTAGATGGCCTTGCGATAGTGAGAGAATTATATTTCTTCAATCGATCGATCGGAATTTGTCAATAATTTGAGCTTCTATAATCAAATTCCACGAAATTCCTTCATTATAAAATTATATGATATTAAGAATTACGTCCCTAAGAATGATGTCATTGTAGTGATGGCGAACTTACTTTATAATGTCTGTCTTCCGCTTTAAAAAAAATTATCATTTAGAATAATCAGATATATTTCAATATTTATTTCCCGTAACAAGTAAATAAAGAATAAGTAAGTAAGCAAAGATAAGGAATTGTTATCAAAAAATCCTCAAAAATTCGAACACGTGAATTTGACGACTTTCCATGTTTCTGATTTTCCTAAGTTCCAAAAACACATTATTGAAACCATGTCGATCGCTCTGTGAACACGGTAACTGAAAAACCGTAAGCTAAGCGGATGGTATTTAGTATATGATCTTTTCAATAAGTTTGCATATTTCTATCAAATTTTGAATACGCTTTCAGTAAGTTTGTCGTTCCTTTTCAATTGAACATGAAAAACTATAAAAAGAAAGCTAGATGTATAAAATTTGGCGCGCAAATTTAACATCTAAAGTATATCCGTATTCAATTTAGAATAAAATCTGTTAACTAATTTACCGCCTGTCGATTTGTGCATTTGCATCCTTTTTAAAGCGATAATAAAAAATGCAATGACTTAGATAAATTGAATTCCGTATGCGATTTTATTTAATTAATTTGTAGTAAGGTATCAAATTTTGGTTGTCAAATGATCAAAGAAAAGGCTTCCAAAATCCATACTCAGTTATTCTCACTATACCACAAGACACAAAAT
>JAPMOR010114427.1:223627-245296 GCA_026543865.1 Argiope aurantia
ATTAAAGCATGGTACAGGATAAAAAGAATAAATATCAAAAAATATACTTATTTCCTTTGTTTAGTACTATTAACTCTTCCAGAAAATTTAAAAAGAAAAAGAAGTAAAGTACGTGCTAAACTATCCGGCAGTATGAGATGAAAAGGTAAGCCGAATAACTTAACAAAAGCGTTGGAGTTGTTTCCCCAAAAGTTTCTCACATATTCTTTAATAAAGAGATTATTCTTTAAAGATGTTCTCTGATAAATGCCTATATTTTTGAGTTTTGTAGTTATCGGGCACACTTGTACGTGAATAGCCAAATAGACAAACTTCTTCTGAACGGATTTCGTTCAAAATTTGATCGAAATCTGCAAATTGGGTGCAAAGACCATATACCTAATTTCGTCCATTTGGCTCAAAGTTTTAGCCTCGCGCCTTTTGAATTATCTTTTTCACAGACGGATAGGGAGACATAATATCAAAAATGCATTTTTCGAACTGAGAGCGGTCTGAAATGAGAGGATCAGTCGAATTCTCAAATTCTATTCTAAAGTTTCTAAACTGCTTTCATGTTTCCTTGACAGAATCACAAATAATTCAATACGTATTAACTTTCTTTTATTGAATTCTTTTATCAGAAGAAAGAGATCTTTCATCAAAGAAACATCAGAATGTTCATAAATACACTTCAGATGGAAAGAATTAGAAAAATTTTAGGTCACTCAGAGTTAAAAATAATTTTCTAATTGCGTTTAAATTATTTTCTATGAAAAAAATTTTTTTTAACTTTTTTTGCAACATTGCTCGCTTCTGAGCTGCATCATTGCAAAGTAAGTTGAACTGCACTGAATGCCGTCATTGGTCGAAATCCTGATGTACACATCATTTTTTGGTCAGGCTCCTTAAGTCAGGAGTCTGTATAACAATATCCTCTTATCACCTACCCGAATTCGCTACGCCCTTGGATTGGAGAAATGTGTGTCCCATGTTTTTAATCGCATATCTTAACAGAAACATTAACATAATCAACGGGAGTGGTCTTCCCGAAACATTCTCGCATACTCCCTAATAAAGCTGTTACACTCCTTCCCATGTCCCCCGGAGGGGATACCTCGAAAGGAAAATGAAAAGCTACCTGCTTGGTGGTTGGTTCTTGCCACCCTGGAGGGTACACGAAAGGGTGGGGATCTGGCTCTTCCCATAAATGACGGGATGTACTGTTCGTCAACGGGTTCTGAGGCAACCACATTTCGACGATTCCATCTCGGTAAGGGGTGAGACGCAGGACGATGGGTGCCGGGACGATCCGGTATTCCCTTGGATTTCCCCTATTAGATACTAATAAATGCAAACATCTCCTCTTTTCATGTTTCCTTTCACCCCTATTTTGACGAATTAAACCCATCCTAACGCATGCGCAAAAGCGCGAGAACTTTTGCAATTCGTTGCTGAACAGTACTTCTTTAGGGAAGGGTTGTACCGTGGCCGGCGATGGCCTTAATGACTTAACCATAGTTCTCGCCAGTGTTACTGTTGAGGTGGTCCGGTCATTCAGTAATTTTTATCCGTGTGCCTTCGGACGGGTCGAAGAGTCAGTGATATGGCTTACCCCTTCCTATGCATAAAATCGTGGATAAGAAGGCGAATATCTTGTATGGCATTGGGGAAAAATAGCTACGAAATATAGATCCTTGACTTGAATCTAGCAATTTTAATAAATCTATAGTCAGAATACATATTTTGAAACATTTTTGCCTGCCGATTGACATGAAAATTTGACGCGGAATTACAGTTGTAGCTACAAAATAAGTTTTATTGATTTAAGTCATTGCGTTTATAATTTAGTGTGTGTTAAATGCATGTGAAAGCACAGATAAATAGATATCAATCTTTTGTCAGATTTGTTTGAAATTTTAATAAACATCAATATTTTAGATGTACTAAATATTATCCGTCTAGTTCGTTACGTTTTGCAGTTATTGAGTTCACTTGTACTAGAAAAGCCAGACAGACAGACAGATCTTATCTTAATAGATTTTGTTATTCATAGAAATCTGCAATTTTGACTGTTAATTCCACATACCATATTTCAGCAGTCTAGTTCAAAGCGTTTTCGAGTTATCAAGTTTAAAAAGAGATATAATGTCAAAAATGAGTTATTCCAACTTAGGGAGGTCTAAAACTAAAAATTTGTCAAAAACTCGGGTTTTCTTTTTTAATGGTGATGATGATGATTACAGTAATTTCTGTATATTTCGTACACGAGATTCTATTTCTAATTAAAACTACACATCAATCAAAACGATTTTAAAAATATGTGCAATCTACAATTATATACCATTCCAATTTGCTCTCTTCAGTATTTTCCATTAATATAGTTCATTAAAATTTCATCTGAACGAAATAAAATAAATATGACATTTTCTTGAAAAAGGGGGTCTCTAATTTCTAAAATACTTATATTATTTAATAATTTGTGTTATTTAAGGCAAGCATAATTTAATATATTCAGAATACCTATGCTAATCAGTGCCCAGCAGATAATTCCTAAAACTTTATAATAAGCATATACGTCTAGAAAAAATGGTCTAAATAAAGTAAATTATTGTATTTTATGTTATTTGAACCAATAAATGGTCTGATGAATTACGAATTTTAAATTTTTATACAGGTAGCTTGTGAATTATATTTAAAAAAATATACTTGAGACACTAATATTTTAAACAAAAAGTGTCCATTCTTTCGCGATTAAAACGAACTGAAAGTTATGAAAATTTGAATATCTTTATTCTATAAAAACGCGCTGTTTTACATTCCTCGAACGACCGTCTTGAAAATACGTCAATCACTACCCAGGATTACTCCAAAGCCTAATTGGCACAAAATAAGAAAATGAATGTCTTAAAATAAGGATATTTAAAGCTTTATAATTCGGTCAGATTTGATCGCAGAAGAATGAAACGTGAGATTCTCTAGATTATTGTATTGAATATGATTCAAAAGATCGAAGGATTATATGGATTTTAGATCTCATAATTTTTTCGGAAGCACGTTTATTAACTGAAATACCAAAAACTATTATTATTAACATCTTTTAAATCTTTTTAAAAGTAAAACTAAAAACTGAATTTAATGAGGAATCATAGATAAGTTTTATCTTTCAATTTTTTAAAGATAGTGCATAAATTATACAAAAATATTCTGTAGCGTGTATGAGGTTTTAATGTTGAACGATTGTGTTTTCTCTGTTCATAATTTAAAAAAAAGTTTGGAACTAACAGAAAATTAGAGAGACACATAATAATGAACAGAATATCGCAAGGATGTAATAGTAAGAAATATATGACTATCAAAATTTGAAGCGTAAAAATATTTTGCCGATGAAACTATTAAGAAATGAAGCTACATAAAACAATTAATTGAAGATTTTAAAGAGCATTAATCCTAGCGAGCCAGGTGGTCGTCAAAGGCGGCTAGTAATTAATAATCACAAACTGGCTACTCCGACCCGCCTGAAGTCACACGGAATAACTTGAATGACCGGACCGCCGCAACAGCAACACTGGTGAGAACTGTGGTGGAATCATAAGAGTCATCACCGGACACAGAATAACCCTCTCGTAAGGAAGTAAGTACATCCCATCATCGATGGGAGAAGCCAGCTAAAGCTATAAAATCTCCAATTTTTTTTCTTATTTTGTACTTAATATATTCAATCTATTAAGTATAAAAAGGAAATCACGAAGGTAAATGAGAAAGAAAAAATCTGATTCTTATATTCTTATACAGAGAAAAGAATTTTTTTAATTGCTGCTAATGTAAGATTTTTATTTGTGAAAGAACATCTTTTTTTTTTTTTTTTTTTTTCTCAAGTTAGCAGTACGACTCTTTAGAAGTACGACTTCGGTTTAAATGACAATATAATAGCTCATCCAAATTATTTTAATATCACGGTCGATTGTTAACGTTCTGTTATCTTCTTGCGCCGGGAACATAATTAGTGTCGCGGTGGTCTGTTGGCAAGGCCTCGGCTTCTTTAACGGAGGGCTTCATATTCGAAACCCGATTCTACCGAAGAACCGCAGTCTGGTGCACTTAAATCCGTCAGGGCCAAACGCCCTCCCGCTGGTGTGGTGTGGAGTGGAAGCTTGAAGGGGGGCGTCAGCTTAGATATCGCCCTCGTCATCTGACGGCGGTTCAAAATTACGAGGTCCGTCCCAAAATAGCTCTAGTGTTGTTTTAAAACAGGACGTTAATATAACTAAACTAAACAGGGAACATTATTAAGAAACATATAAACAGCACTTTACTTAGAGTATATGATTCTTAACCCCATACCTGCCTCTATTCCTTTCTGTAGATCTCCTATATTTTCTACTAAATCCTCAATATTTATTTTCTGGGAATATTTCAATCCTTCAAAATAGAAAAATAAAAATAGAAGTGAAGGCAAAATTTTTCCGATTTTCAAAACTTACAATAACACTCATTTTTCACGTCTTCTGAAATGGCCTTCCCCATTCAGAAACCTTAAAAACCTAGAAGGCTGAAAGCAGAGAAAAAAAAATGGATGCCGTCGCCAAAAGACACCGAAATCCGGCGCTGAATCGTCAAGATCGTCAAAAATGGCATTTTTATTCGCTGACAGTCCAGAAATTTACGACTTCCACAAGTGAGATGTTTTTCCCAAAACGAATAAAAAAAGGCGCCATGAGACAATGGAAAGGATTTTGCAATGCATCCGCCTAGTGGGTCACCGGAATGGACATTTGTCATCGAAGCTCGACCTCCGTTGTTTTTGCGCACGATAAGGTTTTAGTTATTGTGCGGGTGGCAATGGAAAGTGGAGATATTTACAACCAAACCTCCATTTCCTTCCTGTTCACGCTTCAGGCTTTAACATTAACCTACATATTTTTTTAGGCTCCAGGGTGATCCTGAAATATTTTGCTGCAGCGAGGCCTCTTTTGTCACATGAGAGTAACCCTTCGGCAATAAATAAGTAAAAATTAAAGCGTTTTCATTCAAAAAGCGTAGCAACGTGAATTTTCTCCTCAAAATTTTCTCGGATACTCTTTAATAAAGGTGTTATTCCACTTCCTTACATAAAATTCTGAACCTTGTGTAAGGCAGCGATTACCCTGCATGACATTGGCGAACAATAGTTACGACATATAGACCTTTGGTGTATGGTTTTTTTTTTTAATTTTTGGCAATTGATGATTAGCATATGGTTTATACACAACACTTGAAAAATATGTATATTGGACGTTTTTCTCCAACCAACTGAAACAAAATTTGACATAGACCAACCACTATCATTGACCATTTATTTCAGGAATTTCCTTTTTGAATTATCACAAATAACTAAACTTGTGTAACAAAAGTGTACTCCTGTATTTTCCAATTATCTTTCCTGCATTTCGCAAACAGTACTTTAATTTTAACCGCACTTTTCAAATTAGTTCTCATTTAAATGCTGTGTATTTTTTTTTAATAAATGTCATTCTGATTTTTTATTTTAAGATGAAACGATTTCTATTTTGATATAATGAATTCACGCGGGTTTCTCTATCTTCCAAAATCTAATGAACGTTTACTTTCAAGAAATAACTCTATCCTAGCTATTTACATTACAAGCCCCGTAAAGTTGCTGCTTCAGTAAAAATACAGTGTTTGCTTCTCTGCAAATGTCAAAGGTGTTATTCCTCTTTCCACATTCTCTTCTCTGCTTTGTCACTTTTCTGTTAACCAAATATCTTAGCTTATTTGCTACGCCTAGAATCAATTAAATAATGAATTTTTTCAGAATCTTCAGGATAAAAATCAGCTATTTTCATTCGCTGCTCTGCTGTTGACAGCTCAACCCACTCTATATTTTGTTGTTCTAAGACTTTTTTGTCTTAGCTTATGTTTTTGCTTGTAGCAGCGAACATTAAATCTTCGAATGAAAATTTTTATCTATCCCATTCTCCAATTGGTTTAAATTTCCTCAATAATGGCTTTTCTTACAAATGGTATATACCGATTGTAGACAAAATTCTGAAATCGAAGGATTCCATTTATTTTTTTAATTACTGCTGGATATGTATTAATTTGTTTTCTTAAACAGTGATATACCTCTTCAAATAATTTCTCTCAATCATTAAGTATTTTAAAATAGGAAAAATTAGATATCCATGATAGCTATAATTATTCGAAAATATTATATAAAGCATTATTATTTCAAAGATAATAGATTCATCGTTCTAATGATTTGGAATAATGATTTTAGTTAATTTAGGTAATGGTCAAGATAATAATTTAAATAATGCAAGCTTCCACAAGTAATTTATTTATATATTTTAAAAGAAAAGGCATGCTTTACAAACTAATTTAGAAATTGCATTATATAATAAACATCAAATACACACTAAAAGAACTTATTGAAACCTTAAGATATTAAAAAACGCATTGGAATTTATACATTTAGTCTAGAAAGCACTATAAGTAATATTAAGAATTTAAAGATTATGAATTCAGAACGTATAAGCATATAAGAGATTCAAAACATATTAGAGATTCAAAAGTTGAATCTATTCAATTTCAAAGGGTGATTAGGAATTTAAAAGTTAAGCACAATCAACTTTAAAAATGACAAAAAGCATGTGATTCCAAAAACAAAATATAAACAATGTTTTTAAAAATATACACCAGAAATTTAAAAAATCAATGCATTCAATTTAAAATATCCTAAAAAGTGCTTTATTTGACTGATATATGCTAAAATTTATACATTAAGTTGGGCATTAACTGGATAATAAATATATAAAATTAGCTCTAACAAAATATTATACAATAAGCATTTATATTCATTGCAAATGTTAAATAAATTGCATTTGGACGCAACAATAAAAACTATGCAATAACAAATATGAGAACATCAATAAACCAGCAAGAATGGTCCCCCCAAAAAAAAACTTTCTTGCATACTCTACAATAAACGTCTAATCCCTCTTCTTTTGTATGAACTGTGGACCTGTTCTTTTGAGTAAGGTCCCGAATCCCTTGCATGGCACTGATGATCAATAAATTCTCAAAATGTAGATCTAGTATTTTGACTGAATCTATCGCGAGAGTATATGCACTGGTGTGCAAAACTTAAGTAACAATGCAAATTCTAAGCAGATAGCCATGAAATTGCAGAAAAGCAGTTCTTGCAATCAGTACAATGAACACGTAATTCAAGAGAAGGGTCATGCGTATGCAAATATCAGGAACAAAACGTCACAGGCGACGTGAGCGTACGCAAAACACGTACGGAAGGCACGCGCAGCTCAACACTACAATAAAAGGAAGGATGGAGACGCAATTAAAGACATTCGCTGCAAGTGCACGTGAGTTAATTCGTGAAATAGAGCTAGCAGAAATCACCTGATCGATTTCAGACGTGGAAGAATGATCGGAAAGCTGGAGGAGGGGCGTAGTGTGACCAGTGTAGCTGAAGAGTTCGGAATCAACAAAAGTGTCGTTTCGCGCGCTTGGAAAGCCTTCCAAACCACAGGTACAACTGTGAGAAAGGTTGGTGGTGGCCGCCCCAGGAAAACAACTGCAGTGGATGACCGATATATCGTCCTGCAGGCGAGAAGAACCCGAAACCAGTCAGCAAGCGCCATTGCTCAGTAACTGTGTGCAGCAACGGGGCGACAAGTGTCGCGTCTTACTGCGTCCAGACGCCTTCACAAAGGTGGCCTATTCGCCTGCCGTCCTCAACGCTGCATCCCTTTGACAGTTTCCCACCGGCGGCACCGTTTAGAGTGGTGCAGGGAGCACAAAAACTGGACATCTCATCAATGGAGTCGTGTCCTCTTTACAGATGAGAGTCGTTTTAGTGCCACAAGTTATTGACAACGTCAGTTGATTTGGAGAGAGGTCGGGACACGGTTTCATCCCAGTAACATCACGGAAAGAGACCGTTTCAGTGGTCCTGGAGTTGCCGTCTGGGGAGGCATTATGATGAACAGGCGGACTGAGCTCCACGTTTTCGACAGAGGTTCTGTAACTGGAGATCGCTATTGTCAGGAGGTGATCCTTCCCCATGTGCGTCTGTTGCGAGGTGCCATTGGATCAGACTTCGTTTTTATGGATGACAATGCACGGCCACACAGGACTCATGCTGTTGAGGAGCTCCTGGAAAGTGAAGATATTACTCGAATGGATTGGCCGGCGTGCTCCCCTGAGCTCCCCTGATTTAAATCCGATAGAACATGTGTGGGATGCCTTGCGGCACGATTACATCCTCCTGGAAAAATCCGACAACTTAAAGAGATGCTGATTGAGGAATGGGAACTCTTACCTCAAGAACTGTTGGACAATCTGGTGCTGAGTATGGGGAGACGGTGCGAAGCAACCATTGCAGTAAGGGGAGGGCATATCCCATACTAATGAACATCTGCTTGCTGTTCTTCCTCTTGGACAGACAATCATGTGTAACGATACTATGAGTTCAATAAAGCCTTTTTTTTTTGTTTGATTCCATACTGTATGCATTGTATTCATTTCTGCGCAACTATGCTTTCGTCATTCTTTCAGAACAAAATGCTGTATCTCATTTCTGAATTTTATGTCTCTCAGATGATTTCTCATGAAATTATGGCAAAAAACATACTTGTTGCTTAAGTTTTGCACACCAGTGTATTTTGGACGTTTTTAAACGCTACCCGATTGACATCAAAACTTGACACAAAATTACAGTTGTAAACACAAGATCACTTACCGATTTTCATTGATTTTAGTCATTGCGTTTATGAGTTAATTGCATTTACATGCATACTAAAGTATAGACCGACATACGGTCAATCGTGTGACGGATTTACTTCATAATTTGATAAGAATCTATATTCTAGATTTTAAAACTTTCTATCAAATTTCATCTACCTAGCTCTTTGCGTTTTATTGTTATCGAGTACGATTTTACTCGAACAAAAAATCAGATAGACCTCTTGTAAATGGACTTCGTTCAAAATTTGATTAAAAAAATTTGCAGTTAATTCCATATAACTAATTTCGGCTCTCTGCTTCAAAGCAGTTCAGATAGAGTGTTCAGATAGATATACAGACTGATAGACAGAACAGACATAATGCTAAAAAAAGTTTTTCAGACTCGAAAAAAAGTAAAACGTGAAGATTTATTAAAATCTCGACACAAATTTTTCCACGATTACAATACTTCCACTATACTTCGTATGTGAGAAAATAAAAATAAGGAGCGGTAAAAAAAAAGGCCTTGTAAGCAAATGATAATACTGAGCAATTACAAATGCATTTCGAATATTAATGATGCACTCACATACAAATTGCTTAGATAAATCACACATCTGCTCTAGTCTTTACAGCTGCCCATCAGTTATTTAGACTAAGTTCACAGACAGCGAAAATAAACTCGCAGTAATTAGTTCTATGGATGACGCGTAAAAGGCGTATTTTTGTATAGTACCATTTGTATTAAGTTTGTCTGGGTGCTTCATTTTATTAAAGTAAGATAAATGATAGCTGCTACGGAAAAGGAATTCCCCCCATTCTGTTTGTTGTAAAGAGAAAAGGGTGGATTAGAATAAAGCCAGTTATCATCACTAGGTTTAATTCTTAATCAAAAGTGAATCAGTCTCCCTTTTAGGAATGAGGGGAAATGTCTGTCCATCGGTCTGTTGTTTTCTACAAGTTAGAGAGTTCAGAGCAACTAAATTTGGCACATGTATATTCCGGGGGACAAAAATGTAAACCTCCCACCAATTTCTTTTTATATTGTTTGAAAAGTGGAGATTGAGTGGATTTTGGCGTTTATTATTACAGATGATTTTCAAAAATGATTTTTCATCATCAAGAAACTTCAAAAAATTATAGTCTAACTCAATTCGTTCTGCTCAGATTTCTGTTTGTTTGAATCTTTTTTCTATTTTTAATAATTTTTCCAAAAAATATTAATAAATTTGGCTGAAAAAAAATTTTTTTTTTATCTCGAAATTTTGATCAATTTTCGAGCTTATTTTGGTCGTTGGGCACACATTGTTTATCTGTGAAGATAGTGACTCAAAAACGATTTGAGTTAAGATAATATTTGAGAGTATTTAAAATCAAATATTATTAAAATAAGCGATAATAGTTAATGATAATATATGATATTTAGCATAATTAATCATATTGAATAATTTGATAATATTTAAAATTTTGATAATATTTGATATTTAATATCAAATTTGAAGAATTCTATCAAATTTTGAACGAAATACATTCAGAAGAAGCATGATAACTGAAGAGTGGAGAGAGCTAACTGTATGGCATTTGACAGTTTTGGTAGCTAAAATGCAGATGCGTTTTTCTATCGATAGATTGTCTGTTGATCGATCTGTACATTCTCATGGTTATAAAGGCGATAACCCAAAACTTAGATACACAAATTTTGATATATAATCTTTATATAAAAATTGTTTCCCTATGTCAAATTATGGTTTCAATATTTCGATTGTTTTAGTATGTATGTCTTGATATGTCAACAAAAAAGGCATATAAAATGTCTCTCGGGTTTTCTTCACTGTTATTACAAAGCACAAACTGTTCATGCGCTCTCAGAAAATAAAAATTTGAGAACCTGTGGCGCCCAAGGCCTTCACCAAGATTGTCATTTTCTATGCGAAGGGGGAGGGGGTGATAACACTTTTGTTAATTAATATGTGAGCAAGTTTCAGAAACAACATTCCAGCTGTGTTTTTTTAATTATTGAAATAAAAGTATAAAATTTTGTTTATTCGCCTCATTTTTTCATATCGGTGTAAGTCAATACGCGCGATCTTGCCATGTTAAAAAAAATCAGTTTTCATTCAATATGCCATTTATTATTACTTCCACTTATACGTTGTATAGAGAAAGTATAGCAATCGTCAAAAAAATTCAAACTCGATATTTTGACAAATCTCCGGGTTTTAGACGTCTCTAAGTTCGAAAAACACTTTTTTTTTTTTGGAAAATATTTGTCTGTCTGTAACACAGATAGCTGAAAACACTTTGAGCTAGACGGTTGAAATTTGGTATACTGTCTGTTCACCGAATTAGCAGATTTCTATCAAATTGTGTGTAAAAATCAGTTCATCTGTTCAAAGGAACTCTGTCCGGCTATTCGAATATAAGTTAACACGATAATAACAAAACGAAGTAAGTTATATGAATAAAATTTGGTACATCTATAGTATAGAGGCTCATCAATCTTTGGGTCAAATCCAACAAGGGGCTTACCGTCTGTCGGTCTGTACTTTCAGAAACATGTAAAAATGATAACTAAAAAACATAATGATTTAAATATATCAAATTTGATGTGGGATTTTGTGACTACAAGCGCAGTTTCGCGTCAAAATTTTGTTTCACTCTCCTGAGAAAAACGTGTCTGGAACACAAATTCGATTTTTTAGGTACTATTAACGCATGCCAGGAATTAAATACTAAATAATTTTCCAAGGGTGACACGATAGATTCAGTAAAAAAGCTAAATTCAGCTCAAAAGTTAATATTTCTTAACTTTTGTACACCAATGCTACGCAAGACTTTCTCTGCCATAATAAGTTTATTAGAGATTAAACGAGAAGGTTTGGAGGAGACCACTCCCGAGTCCCCCGTCCCCCATTATTTTAGACCAAGGAATGAAATTTTACTATTATTCATTCTCTCTCAAACCAATTAGTCGTCGAAGGCAACTAATAATTATTTAAATATTTCAGTTCGATCGGTACCAGATTTGGAGCTTTTTTGTAAGACGACATCAACAGAATTGAGATCATGGATTCTGTCAGGATGTTGATATGCTACACCGTTTTGCAAATCACATGTTCATCAAGAGCTAATTATAATCTAAAATAATAAATGAAAAAGTTGCATTGATGATAGTGACGAAGACAGAGAAGTATCTCGTAAGTCAGAGAATATTTAATTATAATATTTATATGCCTACAACAGAAGACAATGTATTGGATAGAATCTGAATAGAGTGGACCCTCTCTTAACAAGCATAATTAGTTCCCAAATTTTACTCGCATTCAGCGAAACAGTTTTGCACATAGGAAAACAGCAGTTGGCCACCACGAGTCCTGTCGATACTGCTTCGTTTAGTGGTGATCCACTATGCACAAGAAGAAGAGGAATCCGTGAGAAATAGGACAACGAGTCCTCAAACTCAAAACTCAAATAAATTTATAATAATGTAATTTTTGATTTACAATGCATGATTTTCTTTTAAAGGAAATTGTCTAAACACACTTATCTTTGGTTGTGCTTCTAAATTTTTCCAAAACGAAACACAAGATTATCATTAAATGAATTGCAGTGAGCATAGCTATGCTTTCTGTAAGGTGCTGCTCAAGGTAATATGCAATAAATGCTCATTCTTTCGGCATCACCCTCGTTGCACTGAAAGGTTTTTCTCAGTTGAGTCTATTATCTTCTCCTCTCCCGACGAAATCTCCTCCGTAGCTTTTTACGGTAACATAGAAATGAGCTGCATAAATCCTTCGTAGTTCTAGTTATTCCTTCCTCCTCATTGATTTCGTTTCTATTCACCTCGAACACCATAATCTTGGAAAGATGCAAAATTTTATTGAATAAGGTTCTATAAGCATCGTTCAAAACCTTCGGAGTCGCATTCGACAACGCTATTCGGCTAAAGATCCATCTATGCATGAATTATCTTCAATCAAACTCTCATTGTAAGCTGATATAGGCAAATTCAGCATGTGACGTCATGGTATCTCCTCAACACTCATTCTGCAAAACATCGCTCCTTCAGCGAGTCATTTTTGTCTGTTGTTATGCGAGATACTCATCAAACGAGGTTTGATTATAGTATGTGCATAATCATGTTCCAAATTGTTTCTTAGTGGATTCTTCTTCTTACTGAATGAGCTATAGACGCTTTTCAAATTAAATTTTGCCACTGAATGTAAGATGTGATTCTCTACTTGAAGGCCTCTTCAAAAGCAACTAATTTCTCGATGCAGAGTGGGTTCTTCTGCTGGGGGTCACAATAAAAGTGAGCAATTTCTCGACACGAAGTGAACTTTTCTGTCTGGAGATCACTAATGAATCGATCAGTTTAAAATGAAACTCAACATACTGTTGACAAAAGTCATTCACTTTAAAATAAAAATTTTAAAAAAATTCACTGATATCAGTACAATTTCTGCCTATGTGTTCTCTAACATTAATAAAAATTCTAAAGTTCATTTAAACATATTTTACAAAGGCACTCTTTATTGTTGCCGAGACTTATGGTACTTTACAGACCAGCTGACAGTTATCTGTAAGCGATTTAAGCCGAATGAGCGTCTCTTGTTTCTGCAGTAGTGCCAACAGGACGACTTAGCTACTTCATACATCACATTCGTTTGCACAACCCCTTTTTACAGTGGGGCACATACATACCCTCACAGATAGAACACATAAAAAGAACAACCATGCCTGAACCGGGTCTCGAAACCAGGATACTCAGATCACGGCGAAGACGCTCTACTCCGATGCCATGATGCCGGCAGATATTCTTTATTGTTTTAATTTCTGGATTTATACAAAAAAAAAGGCATTAGACTGATATTGACACTTTTTTGTGTATGCACGTCATCGATCATTTCTGGAAGTATGTAAATATATGTAATAAAAATAATTTTTTTTTAAAAAAAATGAAAAAGAGTGCTGAATTAGTCCTGAATTTTAACATGTTGCAATATTTCAAGCCAGAGATTGGATTTATTTTATTTATTTATTTATTAAAACAGATTTTCGATTCGTTAGCGCATGAACTCATTTGAAGAGCCATTAACACACGCATAGGATTATTTTGATCCCAAATTATCAGAAAAATATTCCCAAATTGATGAACTCTTCAGAGTCCTTTAATCATCTAACTATTTTTTATGAATATAAACTAAATTTATGAAACAGATAACAATTTGCAACAAAAATAAAGATTTTTTTTTTCTTTTTTTTTAAAGCTTTTTTCTATCTTTTCTATCTGCTTTATTAATTCTATTCATATGAAATTTAATATAGCAAAATGAATTATTAATTAGCAAAATTAATTTAATATAGCAAAACTATTAATTTTTTTTGCATAAAAATTTGGCAAATAAATTGTAAAAAAAAAAATTATATTTAATTTACATTTTCTAGCATAATTCTAGCAATACACAAATAAATATAAACCCAATCTCCAATAATAATAAAAAAAAAATACTGACTGCACTCTATTTTCTTTCTTATTCTGCTTTAATCGCCCATGGTTTTAGGAAATTCCTTGAATTCTTTAGTAACAGAAATAATAAAGATCCAGGAAGACCCCCTACTTGTGCTTGAGAATTAAAAGTATTGTGATTCATTCATTCGTTGCAAGGGGAATGACATTTGGGAAGAGGGAGGAGGCAACCCTGTATTCAAGGTCAAAATGTTGCCTTTCCTCCAGCAAGGAGGGAATAGAGGGGTTACTTCATTACTAAAACTCTTTTCAGATTTTCCGTTTTCAATCGGTCTGCAAAAATCCGGCCGGCTTTTTGCCAAGAGCCGAGGGTGGTTGATTGAAGAATGGATTCTTTTATAGAATCTGGACAGTTTTCTGGCCGGCCAGATAATTTAATACAATAGGTCTCTCGCCTGAAAGTTTGCCGAATTTTTTGAAGCTCCAGACAAAACCGGTGAAGAGTGAAGCATCCCATTCAATATCAAAACGGTGCATTTTCACCTCGAACTGGGAGGGGGGGGGAGAGAGTTACTCTATCATTTACACTCCGAGTTCATTTTTAATTGCTTCACAAGCGCTTATATTTTTTTCAAATCATCTACAATTTCATTACTTGAATTACTTGGGAAAAAAAGCTTCATGTTCATTGTTCCGAATTTTTTATATCCATGGAGCTTCTATTCTTTAATTTAAACGTAATTCAGTTTTCTGTCATATTCCTATCGTTATTTACAACGGCATTAATTTTAGTTTTAGATAAATTTTAAAATTTAGTCCGGCTGACAATGGCTCTTGCATCAAAATACCTGACAAAACTAACTAAACCATGATGACATCATAAAAGGGAAAGTACTGGAAGAAACGGAAGCCCTGCATTCAAGGTCAAAATGTTGCATTCCCTTCTCAAAGAAAAGAAGATTACTCAGTTATTAAGATTGGTGTCTCGGTCAATTGCTTTGGAAAATTTTTGATTGGTGCCTACTTGACGACTTGTCTTGGAAATTTTTGAAAGCACTGTCAAATTTTTATTGAATTAAGCCTAATTTTAATTCTTTCAAAAGTTGCTTTAATTGACTTTTTCCCCATTTAATAACTATCACACAGGATATTTTTTTATCCTCTCATAATACATAAAGTCATTTTCTTAAGTGTATTAATTAAAATACCGATGTTGTGTTGACAAGTTATACTTAAAAACTGACAAAAATCATTTTTTATTTGACAAAAATCATTTTTATAACATTTTGATTTGGTATTTTCTTCTTAAATTCAGTTTTATATAAGTTCTTTGTAATCAAAACTTCAGTTTTGAACCCTGTTTATGAATATCGGAATCTTTTAAAAGAGGAAAAGTTAATAATGCAAGTGTGACTTAGAAATAGGATTGTAGTTTGTTTCTTCCTCTTTTTATGCAAAACAGCTCGTGTTGTGGGGTCTAAAATTGGTCAATCTTGCTTCTGTAAGCTCACAACATTCAACATTTGTTTCCGGTTCATACTCATTAATTTGAACCATTTCTGTTTAGAAAGAGTAATTTTGAAATTCTTTCTCATAATTATAATTTAAATTTTGAGGTGCGTGTATGTTTTTCGACACCTACAACATCAGAGACTTTAATTGCTAAGATGTAATTCGATAAAAGTATGCTTTTTTTTTCCCTTTGATAACCTTTTGACTTCTCCTTCCTATCACCCTATTGTTATTTTTATCTGACCGATGAGTGCCAGTTTAAACACAACTGGTTTGGTGCAATTTTAAGCTTTTATAAGCCCTTTAACGTGTTTTAGAGACAAAAGAAGATTAACATTTTTCTGATACACACGCAAAAAAAAAAGAAATAGAAATACTTTGACTGACAGAGACGATTCTTAAACCTAGAATGCGTAATTTTTAATTTTATTTATTATTATTATTTTGCCAGAAAAATTAGATGTGCCTTGAATAACTGCATATAATTCAGAAAAATTATTTTTTTAATATTTCAACCTTTTTTTTTAATTTCAAGAAAAAATAAAAATGTTTCAAATGGCTACATTAGGAATTAAACAATATCTCAATAATACAAATTGTATAATAACATTTCTGTAATAAAAGTCCCAATATATTTTTATAATACAAAAAAAATAGTATTTTTAATGGTAGAACTAACTATTCATAAGAGAGCCAGGCTTCGTATATTTCCAAGCTTCCAATTTAAATCTTATCCTAAAACCACTATTGCCATATATCGGTCTTTTCGTCAAATATTTTTAAAAAAAGCATTTAAATAAAGGATTTCCAGTGTTGCTAAATAAAGGATGCTTAGTGTTGCTCTTTAAAACAGTCATGTGAAGCTTATAAATGGAAATAAAAACGTACAGCCAAATGACATGCGCTGTAGGTTTAAGATCATAGAGGTGAAATAGTGATAGAGGGACTGCAACCCTATTTTGATGTAGGACAATATAAAATCACGTGACTTCGGGACAGAATTTGCATTCGCTGTAACCGCATTCCCCATTCCCCAGATTATTTCTCGCTTTAAACTGTCCAATTTTAAAGCTTATTTAAGCCATGGTTAACTATTGCTGTGCAATTGGATGCAAAGAAAAATCTTCTAAGGATTGTCCTGCATCATTTCACAGGTATGTACAATAAACATATTCTATTTATATCCACTTTAAGTCAGTTTAAAATTTCGTAGCTTGGATCATTCAGTGATTTTGATGTTAGAACTGAATAATATTTCATAGTTTGGTTTAGTTATTGTATTTAATTTAGTTAACTTGTCATTAAGCTTCATTTAAACTGATATAACTGCATTATATTTTGCTACTCGCTTTATTTTAATCGAATAATTTTTGAATGTGTTGCAAGCTTGGCTACAAGCTTGGCATCATTTTTTCTCACCAATACAAGTGTATATATAAACATTATTGACCAATTAATAATCTTGTATTTTATTTCATGCAACTAATTTTCCTTATTATTTCCCATATGTGGTTCCTTTTTTACCATAAATATTCGAATTGTATTATACCGTGAAGGATATTAAATCATCATTGTGAATGAAACGGTGAAACTGAAACATAAGTTTTATTGAAAATGTTATATAGTAAAATTTCATAAATGTGCTAGCAGTAATTGCATGTTTTTATAAATTTTAATTAAGATCTAAAAAGAAACTAGTGGATATTCTAAAGATAAGAAACTATTAAAGAAAGAAATGCTATCTTTACAGATAAAAATTTTGTCAGAATGTCAACATTTATTAATAACTTGCGGTATGCACATACCCTAAAATCACCGGTTTCGTAAAAATTTCGAATATCTTTATTATTTTGTATTAAAGTCAACACATTTGAGATAACAAAAATGATTTAATTTTGCGGTAGTTAGAAGCAAAGTTACCGCCAACACTAGAAACCAGAAGCGAAATATTTAAAACTGATATTAACAGGGAGAAGGCTCGAGGTTTAAAATTGAGTTCGGGATGAGATTTTGTGTAATGGTAGCATACATTTAAAATGTTCTATTAATTCTTGGATTATAATTTAATTTTTAGAAAGAAAAATAATTATAAATACGAATGCATTTTTGTTAAATATTCAGAATATTCAGGGAAAAAAAAGACTTAATTCATTTTTATAAAAGTTTTTTTTTATCTGTTTGAGATAATGATATAAGTATTTGAACATGTAATGTAAAATTAAACGATGTTTTTAGATAAATAAAAGAAATAAAATGTGTACTTAAAGAGTAAAAATAATCACTTTTAATTAATGCAAAAAAAATATATATATTTTCGAAACCAGTTTGCTAGTTTTTGCTTAGTAGAATGGTAATCTCAAAACAAGAAAAGAAAAAGAAAAAAATAAATAAATAAACTTTTCAGGAAATGAAAATCTACCGAACGCAATGACGGAAAGCAAAAGATTTCGCGATACATTTTGAGATATGTCGCCAAAATTTGCCATGTGTCGCCAAGAAAGGTATTCTTACTCTCAGATTCTCCCTAAGTCACGTGACTCATGTTGAGTACACTTGTTTTGATAAGAAACATACGACTCGCTCTCTCCATTTATATATCAACTCTATGGTTAAGATGGACTTACATTCAGCCAATTATAAGATTCCAGAAGACTGCGCATATGCAGAAAAATTGCGTCAGCTCTGAAAGAATGGCTAGCAAATGCTTGTCTCAACACGGTAAGTACTTACTGCTGTACTATTTCTGCGCATGCGCGGCCTTACTGGAATGATTGGAGCTGACTGAATTCTAACCCTACTTCACAATGGCAGACAATAAGAGTGTAGTTCACTTTTCTGTCTCAAGGAGAGAGAATTCTTGGATTTCAGCAAATGGCATAAATGAGACAGGAAAGCGACAAAAACAGAAAACGTTTCAGAGATTTTAGGCCTTCTTTCTGCTAAGTAGTTGCGTGTCCCGCGAATTATTGGGAAGTGATGTCACATCAGCAAGTCTTGTTTGCGACCATCTGCGATCAAGTTCTATGGCGCTTAGAGTGGAGATTAAGTCTCAAAAACCGAATATTTGCCTCGTACGCTTGCCTTGTCTTGTCTAAAAAAATAAAAGATGCTGTCATCCTTGGCCTCTCCGTTCAAGTTTAAAGAATCTCTGTCCAGCGCAGTGTACTGCACTTATAATAAACATAGCTTCCAATCCACTCCATGAAGATCTTCTACATGAAATGCTGCAACAGAGACAGAGACCGCCATAATCGACATCATTTCCAGCTCCTACAGGTTGCTGTCATAAAAGCTAAGTGTATTCGCTAACCTGGACAATACTTAAAATCTAAACTTCGTTTTACCTAATCATGTTTATTCCTTTTGTGAATCATTTTTATTTTGCATTTTTATGTCAAAAGGTAAGTTTCATTTGAAACATATTTTCCTAATGCCTTGGTAATATTTATTATTCTCAAACGTAGTTAGCAAATTACTAAAATGCTTAAGTATTTTTGTTAATATTGCAAGATAATATTGAAAGTGAGGTTTTGTTTTGGTATTTACATTCTGTAACTAAGACGGCTCAATTGTGTAACTTCTGTTAAATATTTAATAAGTTACGTCGTATGATATTGTGTGCGAAAAAAAAAATATCAGTTACCTAATTAATTTGCATAAATGTTGAGTCATCATTAAGGTTCAAGTGTAAGCTTACACAAGAAAGTTTAACACAGAAACATCTGCTTAAGAATTAATTTTTTATTTTTTAAATTATTGATGTTTGTTTTTTGATGGCTATTTAAATAGTATTTTTTAGAAGCTGAAAATTAATTAAATAATTAAGGTAAAAACGGTTATTGTTTAAGTATAGTATTTTCATGATTCTCTTAAGAATTCTTTTTGTTGTTGTTGTTGTTATAAAAATGATTGCTAGAAAGGGGTAACTAAAAATGAAATTCTAAAATTGCGATAAATTAAAATTAAAAGACCAATTAAATTTGACTTATAGAAATTATGAGAGCACTTTATTTCAAAATGCTTAAACCATATATTGAAAGTTTAGGCATGTAATGTTACATATGTATATTGTAGGTGAAATATATTATAATTTACTTTACATGTACTTCCTTTTGACATAATAGCTATGTAACTATGTAGGTAACTGTAAATGAGAAATTCTAAAATTGAGTTTAATTGTAGTAACATTAAAGATATGTTTCTTGAAATAAGGGAGACGGAGTGAAAAGTATTGTTGAAATTCTAATAGGATTATTTTTTATTCCATAAAGGATAAATTTCTTTATTTTTATAAATATTAAATTTTATTTTGGACTATCAAACATAATGTATTTGTATTTTAATGCAAATATTGCTTTTATTTTGTACTTAGAGTCTGTTCTATTTAACAATCCGATTCTGGATTTAAGAAAGATTTAATAAAGATTACGGATTTTAAGTAAATTTCCCTTATTTAGCAGAATATCTCCACTGATTGATTCCTTTAATCCTTAATAGCTAACGCACAGAGCACACACTACAAGCTCCCTCCCCCCCCTTCGAAAAACCTTCTTTTTTCACGTCCCAGACTCTTTCTGCTCCCTCCCCTTCTAGGTCCTTCGAAAACATGCTAGATTCACTGACTTGAAGTCTGCCATCTATCGGCAAATGCGAAAAGAACTTTAATTACTGTTCATTCACGGTTTCGAAAACTCTCCGCGCTTTTGTGCATGCGTCAGGATGCGTTTATTTAGTCAAAACAAGGGTGAGAGAAAAAATGAAATGAGGAGATATTTACAATTAACAATCAAGTAAACGTGAATTATTAGTGGACTTCGAAAAAAGAGATTACGGAAAACTCGTAATATTGTGGGAGAAGGAGTCTAATTCACAATAAAACACTTTTGAACAATTTTCATTTATTATAAGGGGTTTAAACATTAAATCATTAAATTATGATGAATAAAAGAAAGATTTCCGTTCTTCAAATTTGATTCACTTTTTTTATACGTTTATATTAATTCTTTTATCGAATCTACCATGTGATCCTTGGCGAGCTTTTTGGCGATTAATCCCTGGCATGCGCTCAATAGTATTAGCTAATCAAATTTGTATTTAGGCCCATTTTTCTCAACCGATTGAAACCAAAATTTGAAGCTGAATTGCAATTATAGTCACAAAATCCCTTACTACATTTGATGCATTTAAGTTATTGTATTTTTGAGTTATCGCTTTTACCTGTTTCTGAAAGTACAGACCAATAGATAGTTAACCCCATGTTGGATTTGTCTCTTTATTTGATATGAGTCTTTAATATGGATGTTAAATATCATATCAAACTATTGCAACTATTTATTTCAATATGTATTATGTGTACTGAATGTTATTCATCTGGTTCTATCGTTTTGTAGTTATCGTATGAACTTAAAATCCAGCAGCCAGATTAGCAGACTTCCAGTGAATAGATTTTACTCGAACTTTGATAGAAATCTATAAAGTTAGTATAAAGACCGTATACCAAAGGTCATCAGTCTAGCTCAAGGCATTTTTGAGTTATCTTTGTCACGGGCAGATAGGCATAATGCAAAAATGCGTTTTTCGAACTCAAGGTAATCTGAAGAGTAGAGATTCATTAATATCCCGAGTTCGAATTTTTTGATGATTACAATGCTTCCTTCATACTTCGGATACGAGAAAATAAAAAGGTGTCAAATTATTTTTCGGTAAATTGAGCATTTATTTATTAAATCTGTCGTTTCTAAGACCTTTCATTACCCATAATCGATTAACCTTTCACATACGAACTGATATTTTAAGTACTTCAACCAACATAAACAATTTCTGCATTTCAAATTGTTACTTCAACTTAATGTCAGATTTCAGAATCAAAAATTATATCCTTCAATGGAAGAATGAAACCTGCCATTGTATACGAATAACCACCACGAGTAATTCAGTTTCGATTTAAATAAATTACCCCCCCCCCC
>JAPMOR010114427.1:248972-276424 GCA_026543865.1 Argiope aurantia
AAGCAGCGAGAGCCAAGTGGAAGAAAAGACTGAAGATCGAATGGAGACCGGTGTCACTGAGAAGGATCTTAGCCATCCGGAGGATGAACCGAAGTTCAATACGGAGAGGCACGAACAGGGAGACTGTCAAATAATGGCGGAGCTGGAACAGTCTTCTCCAAATGAGTCGCCTCAAGTGGAATCGAAAGTGCACAGGTGCTTAGGGATGGAGATGAACTTTCTTCGGACGGGTCCGTCAGTGGCCACTACAACTACTCGACACCAACGACACTGCAGCTTGAGAGTGCCGGTCTTTTATAGTTCCCGGGACGTGGGGCTAGAAGCTTCTAGAACAATCAGGTGTATCTCGGTTCCTAATAGACGGATCGACAAAATTCTCAAAATTTCGAGTATTATCCATTTTGTTGCCAAATGATCGCCAATTTTGTCGCCAAGCTCTGGGATCACTGGCTTGGCCATAGAGCTGATATAAATGGAGGAAGCTAGTCCCTTGTTTCTAGTCTAAACAAGTGTGCGCAACATGAGCCAAGTCACGTGTGAGATATCTGGCCTTTTTTGGCGCCATATCGCAAATCTTGGCATACTCAAACTGCCGCGCAACGTTTTGTTACCCGGCATTGGGTCCGGTCGGTTTTCATTTCTGGTTAACATTTCCTAAATAATTTATATATATATATATATATATATTCATTCTTTGAAAACTAAGCAAACTGGTTCCGAAAATGTTTTCTTTTTTACACCAGTAGCCGAGTTTATTCTTTATTGATTTAAATTGTTTACTTTTTTTGTGCATTAATTAAAAGCGAGTATTTTTCTTCTTTAAGTAGACATGTTCAAATACTTGCATGTTCAAATACTTTTATCATTATCTCATGCAGATAAAAATAAAACTTTTTATAATAAAAGCAGATTATAAAAGTGACCCAGGTCTTTTTTTCCTTGAATATTCTGCATAATATTTATTTTTGCATAAAAAATGAAAAAGATATTAATTAAAACTGTTAATTATTTTGAAATAATTTAGAAAGAGAAAAAAACAAAACTCTAGCTCAGAATCGAACAGGTTTCCTGAATGCTACGCCATTGCCCTAACCACTACACTACTCGAGCGCTCGTTCGTCTAATCCATTATTGGTATATAAGCTAATTTGAAAGTTTTAAGGTTGACTATTGAGTGTTAATATTTTAATTAATAAACATTCTAATGTATACTATCATTATGCGAAATCTCATTCCGAACTCAATTTTAAACCTCCCGCCTTCTCTTTGTTAATATCAGTTTTAAATATTCCGCTTCTGGTTTATAGTGTTGGCGGTACCTTTGCTTCTAACTACCGCAGAAACAATATTAAATCATTTTTGGAATCTTAAATGTGTTGATTTAATACAAAATAATAAGGAAATTCGAAATTTTTACGAAAACGGTGATTTTAGGGTATGTGCATATCGCAAGTTATTAATAAAGTTAACATTCAGACAAAACTTTTATCTGTAAAGATAGCATTTCTTTCTTTAATAGTTTATCTTTAGAATATCCACTAGTTTCTTATTAGATCTTAATTAAAATTTATAAAATCAGGCAATTACTGCTAGCACATTTATGAAATTTTACTATATAACATTTCCAATAAAACGTTTTAGTTTCACGATTTCATTCACAATGCTGATTTAATATCTTTTACTGTATAATACGATTCGAATATTTATGGTAAAAAAAAACATATTCGAAATAATAAGGAAATTTAGTTGCACTAAAATAAATACACAATTATTAATCGGTCAATAGTGTTTTTTTTACCATTATCAATTACCAATAGTGTTTTTATGTAAACACTTGTATTGTCGAGAAAAAATCACGCCAAGCTTGCAGCCAAGCACTTGCAACACATTCTAGATTAAAATAAAGCAAGTAACAAAATATAATGCAGTTACATCAGTTTAAATGAAGCTGAATAACAAATTAAATAAATTTAATACAATAACTAAACCAAACTATGAAATATTATTCAGTTTTAACACCAAAATCACTGAGTGATGGAGGTTACGAAATTTTAAATTGACTGAAAATGGATATAAACAGAACATGTTTATTGTAAATATCTGTAAAATGATACAGGACTATCCTTAGAAGCTTTTTCTTTGCATCCAATTGCACAGCAATAGTTAACCATGGCTTAAATAAGTTTTAAAATCCAACAGTTAAAAGCGAGAAAAAATCTGCCTTTGAAATATAATGGGGAACGGAGAATCTTTCTTATGATGACACTATTCATGCTGGAAAGCAAAATTACACGTTTGTAACAATATATTATCGTTAAAAATTATTAAATTTTTAAATAGCGTCACGTTTTATTTATATTATTAATTGTTTATTTATTAATTATGATTTATTAACTTTGTTGAATGCATCCTTTTTCAGATACAGAAACTCTCTGCACTTTTTAAATGCCCCACGCTGCTTGGATTCCGTCAAAGTACGTGTGAGGTGACAGATGAAGAGGTATTTATCTTTTTATTAAGATGAGGCCGCGGTGGCCTGGTGGTAAGGTCCCGGCTTCGGAACCGGAGGGTTTCAGGTTCGAGACCCGATTCCACCGAAGAACCGTCGTCTAAGGGGGTCTGTTGCACCTTAAATCCGTCCTGACCAAACGTCCTCCCGCTGGTGTGGTGTGGTGTGGAGAGGGGGGTGCCAGCTCAGGTGTCGTCCTCGTCATCTGACCGTGGTTCAAAATTACGAGGTCCGTCCCAAAATAGCCCAAGTGTTGCTTCAAACGGACGTTAATATAACCAAACCAAACCAAACCAAACTATTTATTAAGATATACAAACATGGCACAGTTTTAAATTTTAGATGATTTATGTCGTATATAATCGTAATGTCGTGATATTTTTAGCAGATTATAACGGAAAAACACCAAAATTCGGCTTGATAAAATTTTTTAATGTAAGATTTTAAAGAAAATCATTCTATCTGTGCATCTTTTCTCTCCAAAGTATGTGACATACTTTGGTAACTATGTCATATAGTCTAGCTTGTAGAGTGTGAACATACATATATATATATACACACACACACACACATACATACATTTTTGTTATAAGTAAAAGTAATTATCAAATGAAAAATAATTCAAAATAAATTACTGAGAATTAAGGAGATGCATTTTGCTTCAAAACAAAATCCAAACAGCTTTAACCCTTTCCAGAGCCATGGGAAGTAAGTATTGTTCCCAACAAATTCATAAAAGTTTGAATGAAGTTATGTGAGCTGACATAATTTCTGACAAATTTTTGAATAAATCAGATATTTAAACGCTTCAATTCCTTATCTCAAACAAAATGGTGTATCTTGATTTGTTACTTAATTATTAATTTATTTATTTTTATTTATTTAGTAAGCTAAATGAATCACTTTTCTTAAACTAATCTCACTCTTAAAAAAATTTCAATATATCATGATTAGAAAAAAAAAATGGCTTTTTAAAGGATTAAGAGAAGTTAATTTGTCAGAATTATTTCAATAATGCTATAAAGATGTTTAGCAGATGATTTTACCATCGTTCTCCTTTTAAACAAAGAACAAAGCATATTATACTCGGTTTCCTTTGATCTTCCAGTATGGGATGGATGCATCACATCGACCAAATAATTAAAAAATCTATCTAGTGTGAAAAATGCACGTTTACTTTTATAGCACTCAACTTTCCCTTATCGATTTTTTGCCATCCAATAGCAGCCATTGGAAGAAAAGCAGGATTTGAAATTGTTCCATACCCAGATAAGGATGAAAAAAATACTCCAACATCTGATTTGAACCAGAATAAAGAAGGTTTCACCCAAATCAATAAAAAATAAAATTTTCTTTTTATCCTGAACTGATTTTTACTCCATCTTTTTCGCATTAGACAGCAGTCGTTTTATTTAACATTCTGCCCGATTTGATGCAGCCATCTTCACAACTAAAAAACTGATCGGCGAGCGTGAAACAGGTGCAAACCTGCATGGAACTCCACACAGAAGAATCATCGATGGAAACATAGAGAATTGTTTGTTTGGGTGTTTACTGCCCAAGAGACGTGGTGTTAACTATTGTTCAGCAGCATTCACAAGATCTTCTTGAAACAGGCGTGGTAATTTACAAGAGGCCTTCTATTGCTCGCGAGAGTTGGCCTCTTGTAAACGCTGATTAATGGAAAAATCTGAAAATTCATCTGTAAGTTGTTCGGTGAAAAAGCCCAACAGACTCAATAACTTTGTAACGACAGGTTATTCGACAAACATGTCGAAACATGCGAATATATTGCAGCAAAACACAAACGAAGCATACACAAGAACAACTCTCGCAACAGCACAAAAAGCTCACCCACATTCCCTCGCCTCAGCTCACTATTCGACTACTTACTGCCTGTTTCTCGGCTTTTTATAGTTTCCATAACAAGGCCAAAAGGCTTCCCGAGAAGTCGCTAGAAATCGGAAAGTCCAAGATTTTCAAGTGTTCTAGGTTTTTCATTTTTGTCGCCAAAGTCGAGGGTAACTGACCCAGAATCCGTTAGATTTTTTTTTTCTTTTTCTTTTTTTTTTCTTTAGAGACATACTATGCAATGAAGTACTGTTATAGATTAGTAACATTACGCCGTGCCAGTTTACAAGATTATCGAATTCCCATATGATGCCAATTGTCTAAATAAACTCCATTTTAATATGAAAAAGAAATGCATTACATCAATTTTTCCAGTTTAAACTGAGAGTTTTAGTTGGTATTGGCTAGCTAAAACAGACCTATATATACATGTGTGTGTGTGTGTTCCTGGATATTAGATCTGATGGAGGGGAGAAGATAAGTGAAGAGCTGCGTTCCGTTTTTAAATAAAAAGTGAATATTCCGATAAGAAAAACTTAAATTAAAAAGTTCTAGGTATTAAAAACACATAAAAAAGAGTCCTTCGAATATTAAGATAACTTAATTAAATCAGCATAAATTTAAAAAAAACCAATTTATAAATATATATATTTATTAAAGTCAAATCTATTTAATTATTCTTAAGCCCTTGTTGGGATAGAAGGAAACACCTGTTTAAAATTTCAGACTGATACCTGCAATACTTTTTTTTAAAAATTCAATTTTATCAGGAAGCAAGACCATCGAAAAATTCTAAAAATACTTTTTGGTCTTTTCGAACTCACCAGTCAAACAAAGGGAAAGAAAAAAAAAACATGCAAAGAGTGTTGATGATTTTAGACAATATAATGATTTCATCATTTTTATAATGATTTTCGATTTTCATGAAAAAAATGGGGAAATTAAATCTTAAGGAGGGGGGGGGGACTCAATTTTCTCTGTCACTACTGGTTCATAATAATATTAAACGGACCATTTATTTTTAATGTGGTGCAAGTCCATTTTTTTTCTTACGGCTACCATATAATTCAAAATATCGTAAGATACCATATTCTTTTGGTTTTAAGTTTGATGATATTTCTACTAATTTATCAAAATGTAATTTAATTACATAATTTTCTTTTAGGCGAATTTTTAAAAACATAAATTTATGGGCATATACTTTTATACTTAAAAACAGAAAAACATATATTTAAGGGCTTTAAATGAACTTGCACTATTTTCCTAATTGGGTTACCCGTAAAAGTAATTTGATTTCTCTTGTGAAAAATTAAATATCACTTGAACTATATTTTATATTAATTTAATTTTGATTATAAATAATGGCAGGAAATAAAATGAAAGTATAATATTATTTTTTTATGTTGAATGTTAATTATACTTATTTATTGCTAAACTTAACACGGTACACACTATTTTATGTTTCGATTGTTATAAAGTATTGATTTATTACTTTTTTTATTTGTATCACTATCACATGCTAATATGAAATTATTCAATTTTTGGAAGATAATTAAAGGTAAGGTTACCTTTGAACATAAAATAAAATATAAGCATTGTCGTTCTTTAAGAAATTAAATATTAACAACTTATGAATAAGCCGGCGTACTGGCATAGAGGTAGCGCGTCTTCTCCGTGATCTGGGCATCCCGGGCTCGAGTCCCGGGTCGGGCATGATTGTTCTTCTTCTATGTTCTATCTGTGAGGTGTGTGAATGTACCCCCTCCCCCGTACAAAGGAGTTGTGCAAGCGAATGTGACGCATGAAGTAGCTAAGTCGTATTCTCGTCTTTAGGGCGCTACTGATAAAACAAGACACTCATTAACGACGGGTTTGTAAAGTGCCATAAGTCGCAACAACAACTTATGAATAAAAATCAGCGGGATTGGTCTCTCCAAAACTGTCTCGCATCTTTTCTAATAAAGATGTTATTCCAGAAAACATCTTGCGTGGCATTGGCGTTCAAAAGTCACGAAATATTAACTTTTGACGTGAATTTAGTATTTTTATTGAATCTATCGTATGATCGTATGCACGCATTTTAACAATTAATCCCTATCATGCGGTTAATAGTAACCGAAAATTGAATTGTTTTCCGAACCATTAAACCAAAAATTTAGCTTAGAACTACACTTGTAGTCACAAAATTATTTACCAAATTTGATGCGAATCATCGCGTTTTCTATTATCGAATTTACATGCTTCTGAAAGTACACATCGACAGATAGTCAACCCCTTGTGAGATATGCATCAATATTTCACAGGTATCTACATTATAGTTTTTAAATTTGTGTATCAAATGTTATCCATCTAATTGTTTTATAGTTATCGCATTAACTTGTTTTCGAACAGCCGAATAAATAACTTCCTCTGAACGTATTTTGCTCCAAATTTGATAGAAATCGATGATATTGGTATAAAATTTTGAGCCAAATCCAATCAAGGATTCGCCGTCTGTCGGTCTCTGATTTCAAAAACATGTAAACACGATAATCAAAAGTGCAATGATTTAAATGCTATATCAAATTTGATATGTGGTCATGTGACTAAAATTGCAGCTCTGTGTCGAATTTTGTTTTTCAATCGATTGCGAAAATGCCTTGAAAACGCAAATTCACCTTTATCATAGTCTATGTATTTTCTGTAGGCGGTTCAAGGTCACATTTTCTACCTCGCTATTGGTTGTCTGGTACCAGTAACGCGGTAGAAAATGTGACCTTGAACCGCCTACAGAAAATACACAGACTATAGAGAGAGTATGAGTATTGGGGAGATCACTGCCACTGTTTTATTTTATTTCAATATAAAAGACCGATTTTTCTTTTTTCGTTCCCCCCCCCCTTTTCCTGTCCGGATACAAGCATAGAGGCCTAGTTGGCCAACTCACCAATTTAAGCAATAAAATTGCTGAAATATAATTTCTAAATGCTTTGATATTTATGATAATTTGATCGGACTACAATGGATTAATAAAAAAAAATGCCATAAGCCTAAATTGACTTATTTTACAACATATATGAAACTTCCTAACATACAATCTAATTAATACAGTACACTCCACTTAATACACAATTCTTTGAATTCATAAACGCAATACTTTTTCGCTTCTTTTTTGTTTATATTGATTTTATATTAGTTATTTAGCTTTTATTTAAATTTAATCCATGAAATACTTGTATATATCTAATGTACATATTTTTTTAACAGTTTGCATATTTTTTTCAAGCATGTATATATTATTAATTTGATAAGCTGTGGCGACATCATAGCAGACTGCAAAAAATATCGTTAAAATGATTCTGTGCAATTGAAAGGTTTAGGCACGAATTCAATTTTATGAAAGAGATTCCATTTCAGCCTTTTCTTTTCCTTTAATTTTCTTCTTAAATTTTACTAAATCACAAAATTTATATCAATCTAATCTTTTCTCTAAATTAAACCACACAAAAAACAGCACACTCACCATCTAATTGCACTTTTTCTTTGAGTTTAAGAGTTTTTTTTTTTATTTTAATAAATTCCTGAGAATCAAAATGAAGAGAGAGAGAGAAAATTTTAGAATTCTTATTAATAAGCAAAAAAAAAAAAAAAAAAAAAAAAAGGTTTTCCTTTTTAATTTGTAACAAACGGGAGGAAAGGATTTTTAATCAGGTTTTATAAGTAATCGTAATTCGTCTATAGGTTTAACAAAATAATTAACTATTGGTAATAATTTAGAATCTAACGCAATTCTGTTTAAAGCGGAAAAAAAATTGAGGACAAAAACGCATTTCTTCCATAATAAATCCGTTTTAAAAGATAATTAGTATGGCAATAATCCTATTTTGTTTAACCAAGCAAAAATAAAATACTCACCAAAAAAGAAAGAAAGTCAAAATATTTTAATTGTTCTACGACTCACGTCAGGGATTGTTAACTCTTAATTAAAATCAAGTTTCATTCGTTTTTTATCTTCTTTTCAAGGAAAATTAAGATAGAGTAAAATCCTATTATATTATTTAACTATTTTAGAATGTTCTAAAATGGCATGTTTCTCCTAAATATTTCTTAATATGCGTTCCCATTAATAGTTGAAAATTAATTATAATAATATATTCCAGGATGTCTTTTCTATAAACGAAATGGTTTTGTTTTTTAATCTTACATGCGCATAACATTTTACTTATAAAGTTTCCAAATGAAACTTAATATTTACGGATTAATGAAATGATAATGACTAAAATATTTTTAATGTGAGTACGTTATTGCGTCATTTTTTGCAAGGGGGGGAAAAAAAGGAGGAAACCGGTGGAAGAGGTCTTCCCGAAATGTTCTCATATATTTTCTAATAAATTTTTTATCCCCCTCTCCAAACATTGCATAAAATTATGAACCATGGACGATACCGTGAATGCAATGAGTGCTCCTATTTTTACTTTCAGAGTCCTGTGTATATGAGTTTTGTACTTCTTAGAATAGAAAGAGAACCGATGTTTTTATATTATTAACATATGCCAATTGCGAAAAATATTTACGAAGGGCGCCTATTAGCGTGCGAACTTTGGAGATTTTTGTTGTTGTTGATCTTTGTGATGCGGTTAAAACACAGACATCCGAAAACTGAATATCTTTTAGGCGCCTTTTACCAGAACGTTTGAGACCAAAATATGACTGAACTACAATTGTAATCACACGGCGGATTCCATTTAAGTCATCATTATTTATTTTTTTGGCGTTACCGTGTGTACATTATTATGAAAATATAGATTGACAGACGGTCAACTCTTTAAACAGATGTCATGAAAGATGTTTTAAGCATCTATAATTTACATGCCAAAACTATAGACGTCATTTCATTTTCCTAACTTGTAATATTTTTAAATGATCGCGTTTATATATATGCAAAAGAACAAACCAACAAACGGTCAAATTCTAGGCGGATTTGTTATATTATAAACAGATATTTGTTATTTTATATTGAATTTATTAAAGCATATTATTTTTTTGTATATATTGCCAACGAAATGTGTTATATTTTCATTTCGTTATTTGCTATTTTATAATATATGAATAAATATTACATTTTTCGTAAAAATTGCATGTGAAGTTTACTGCGAAATCGTTATCTTATTTCCTCTTCTGTATAAACCAGATAACTGTTTCAACCTCTTCAGAAAATTCGCATCGAAATGGTGTCGTAAAAATTTAGCGATGACGAGCAAGCACAGAGTATGTGTAATATGAAATTATGTTGTAATGAAATGACTTTTCATGACTGATTTATTTTTCTTATTTCAATGATCATAACATACATTTTTTGCATATAAACGAAAAGAAACAACAAAAAAAAATTAATTTATTATTTCAATTTACTGTTAGAGAATGGTATTGAGCAAAGCATAGTACAACGCATAATAATCTTTTATTTGTTCCCTTTGTTGAGGCTTGGCCTCAAAATATTGAAAAATATTTTCTTGAAATTTACGATTCCGTCTGAGTTTTTACTAAAATTGTAATTCAAACTGCAAATTGTCACTACTTATAACTCTTGACGATTAAACTCGTTATAACGTAAAACGTTGTACTTTTTCCATGACGAATATACTATTCAAAAACAGTTAACCGGTTAGTAAAGTAGTAGACTTTGGAGACCAGTTAATTCCCGGAAGCATTTCATTCTATTTAATTTCAGTTTAATCGCTTACATAGAAATGACCGCCAAATTTCAAAATATTAAAGAATTATTATTTTATTTCTTACATATGTTCCATTAAATTAATTGAAAAATGAATGGTAAACATTGGGATCTTGAAAAAAAAAAAAAGAAAGAACGATTCACCTATGAAATATTCAATGGTGTTAAAATTTCGAGATGCATAAATAATGGATTCATTTCTAAAGCAGTTGAAAATCATGGTCTTTGTTCCTATTTACCTACACCGTTTCAACCTTAAAGCCTACTACTACCGATGTGGTGAAATTATCAATGGTAATATAAAACATTGCATATACTCTTGTCCACATCAGAAGCAATATAGAGATGACAGTATATATATTCTCTGACGTTGTGGGTGAAAAAGAACTGATAATTGAAGTTCAGAGCCAGCTAGCTTGTATACGCCGAATGCCAATTAAATGCATTACTCCAAATTTAAAATTGAAATTTTTATTTAATTTTTTTTTTTTAGTTTATTCATCTTTATTTTATTTACTTATGAGAAAGAAAGGAAATAAATAACTTTATTTTCATCTTACTTTATTACAAATTTAATTTTTTGTGTACCATGTGATCCTGCTTGTGTCCCTTTATGAAGTGCCCGTGTCTTTGTGCCTTTGCACGCAACCTATAATCTATATCTATACTTATAAATAAAGCTCAATGTGTGTGTGTGTGTGTTGGCGCTCTACAGGCCAAGTCATTTGACCTACAGCTACCAAATTTGGTGCATGTATACCTTAGAGGTCGGGAATGTGCACCTGGGGTCCCTTTTTTTGAATTTATAATTAGAATTTTAATTATTAATTAAAAACTAACTTTCCCGTCAAAAAAATCTTCCATTTTCCCCACCGCCAAATGAGTAAGGCTTCAGTTTTTTTCCCCCAACAGTAATGAGGCTAGGGTTAACATTTTTCGGCCGATTATTTCAAACGATTCTGTTTATTTTCTTAATGTTTGATGCATTTAAAATTAAACATTGTTAATTAATCGATCTTTCAGATTCATTCTGGTGTACTTTTGAATTAAAATAACACAGAATGAAGGAAATTAAAAATGTCTAATCTGCATAGCGTTATCCCAACTGGCGTAGAAAAATTCACGCATTTGCGTTACCATAACTGGCGTTGAAAATTCACTCATGCTCATTGTATTCTGATTGTTGTGACTGATTGCGGATTTGATTTAAATTATCTTTAGGTTACTTGCATGCTTTTGTAATTAAATTGTATTTATGTTATATATTTTTTGTATATGCTTATAGTTTTAAGTGCATCGTTTTTTAAGTAGTTTTTTTAAACCTGTTTTCTACCGATTATTTTAAACGATTCATTTTATTTTCTTAGTGTTTGATGCATTTAAAATTAAACATTGTTAATTAATCGATTTGTTCATGATGAATCTGAGAAACTTTTGTTGACAAATTCTTGAGATATTACATAAATTAAGAAATATATTCTTTAGTACCCATAAGGTTTAAACGCTCAGTGACTCTGTTTTCAGTAATCATATTATTAAAAAAAATGCCTTGTTTCAGTAAAAAATATTATTATATTAACTGCAGATTAATCATTTCCACTTTAATTTAAAGCATAAATTCTACGGGAGCTAACAGAAAATTAGAGAGATACATTTTGCGTTATGACTGAAGGCCTTTATAATACTATGAGTGAATTATATGGCTATCAAAATTTGAAGTTTTAAAATATTTTGATGAAGAATCTATTAAAGTATTAATTGCGTAAAATATTTAATTATTAAAATTTAATCGAACATTAAGATTGCCGAACCAGCTGGTCGCCAAAGGCGGCTAGTCAATAAAATAAAACATGCTCTACTCGTTGTGGGCATAAACATTTCTAATAAAGATAAATTCCACAGATATCATAGCTCTAATAAAAATATAAATGACCGGTTCATCTACCTTCTAACATTAGCGGTATTACAACTTTTTTTTTTTTTTTGCTCAGTCTTACAAACTACACAAATATTAATTAAAATCCTTCTTTGTAGCCTTCCTCAATGGACGAAAATCACTACATTAAATATTTGATGAAACGATGAAAATGGTCTGAATTTCATGTTAACAGTGTAATCTATTACTGGAAATGAAGCAGCGTGCAGGTGTAAAAAAAATCATCAAAATTCAGAAAAAATCTGAAGAATATTAAGTAAGTATAGGTGAACAATTATTATTATTAGTTTTAAGAAGACATATAAATCCTTTTTGTGCTGTCATAATTTCGACAGTTATGGTGGGAAAGTATTAAAATGTCACTTAATTTTTAAAATTCTAATTGAAATTTTTTTAAACCCCCTCCGAGGTGCTCATTCCCACCCTCCCAGGTGTACATATGTTAAGATTGGTAGCTCTAAATGAAACGGTTTGGTCTGTGGAATACCAATACACGCACGCACACGCACACACAACTTTATTCTTAGTAGAGATTATGCATATTTTGATGCAACTTTCTTGGGAAAATTGTTGCATTTTCATGAGTTTTTTGTTATTTTATTCAGGAATATAACATTGTTTTGGCCAAATTGCTCGCGAATTTTATTGCGAAATTATTATTTTATATTCTTTTTTATTAATGCATGTTATATTTTTGGGACAAATATCTTGGAAGGCTTGTTTTCTTCTTTTATGTTTAGCATTTGTTATTTTCTATTTTTTTTTCTCTTACATTTGCCTTTTGATATTTAATGGCCTTATTATGCAAATATATTAGTTGAAAATAAAAACTTTGTGCGCAGATTGGATGAAACTTATGTTATTTGGAAAATATATAAGCCTTAATTATAAAATTAGATATTGTAATTTGTATGTATTACTTTGACGTGTCTTTCTCGGCTTATTTCTAAGCCGCGGTGACCTGATGGTAAGATCTCTGCATTGCAACCGGAGAATATCAGATTCGAGACACGATTCCACCGAATAACCGTCGTGTAAGTGCGTCTGGTACATGCTAAACGTCCTCCCGCTGGTGTGGTGTGGAGAGTGGGTGCCGGCTCAGGTGTCGCCCTCGTTATCTGACCACGGTTCAAAATTACGAGGTCCGTCCCAAAATAGCCCTAGTGTTGCTTTGAAACGGGACGTTAATAATGTAACTAAAACTGAACTCGGCTTATTTCTAGATTCATAAAATGTTTTCTTGACAATTGTAAATATTTCATTGCAAAATAAATAACAAATCAAAACAATACCCAAATAATAAAATTTATATAAAAACAGAGTTAGGATCTGGAGAAAGGTAAAAGTTGCAATATAGGCAATAATCAAGACGACATACCAGACTAATATAAACTTTTTTCCCCCCTGAAATAATGTCATAGAAATACAAAAATAAGAATATTGTTTTTCAATCTATTTGTCCGCTGTTCGTTCTCAAACAACAGACATTTAACTTTAGCGTTTTCTTTTTCAATTTATTTCTCAAGAATTCATATAGTTTTCTGGAATTTCTAAGTGTTCCAAGATTTAAGTCAAATGAAAACTCTTTACATAACTATAAAAAAAGGAAGTATAAACTAACTTTACTGTTGTCCAGCGTACAATAACAAACTTTAACAAGGCAATCAATTTAAAGAAACTAATTTAATTAGCCTTTAATAAACTTCTTATCAAAAAAAGTAAAATAAAAGGATTCTAAAAACATTCAGAAATTAATCCATTTAACAGTAAGACAACTAAAAAAACTTTAAATATGTCTCAGAAAAAAGTCAAGTATTCCATTCCCACCGAAAGAACTTTCTAGACAGTTTCTTAATTAATAAGAAAGTCTTGCGCGTTCCTTTAGCTTTACAGCTCTTTCGGGAGGAATTAAAACGTCTGGGATAGTTGGATAGGATTAGTTTTGTTTAAGGTACATCTAAAAATGCCTCACGGCTACTTCATTCTCAGAAAGAGCTCTGGATAAATATTGCAGTTAATGGTTAAAAGATGTAAATGAAATTCTAATTCATGCATGTTCCCTTTTTTGGTTCTTGATATTTTTTTTATAAGGCTTTCCTTTTTACTATCACTAACTGGCTTTGTTGACCAGCTGGTCCGACGCGGATATTGGATGTATATAATTTCTATAAAATTACTTACATAATTTAATGCCCATGATTCCATTAAATTAATTCTGCTTTATTTTAATAACCTTTTATCTGTTCTTTTTATTGTGCGTATGAACTAACCTAATTGAATTTTAAAAATACTATGACATCATAGTACTTTTAAAAATATTAAATATCTGGTTCATCTGTCTTCTTACGCGATACTATAAAATTTTTGTTTCTTATTTCTTGCATAAAATGAAAGGATATTAAATAGAATCCTTGTTTCTTAGCATTTAACAATGGAAGAATATCACGCGATTAAATATTTGACGAAACGATGAAAACGATTTGGGTTTCATTCATAACAATGGAAATATTGTTATAAAATGTACTAAAAATATGTTTAAAAGTTAATTAAATCTAAACCGCAGAATTTTACAACTAAATTAAAATCAATAATAATAATTAAAAAAACGATTTTTTTAATTTGAAAAAAAAAAGGTATAAAAATTCTTTTTGTATGAGAATATTTTTGGAAGTTACCGCGAAAAATCAAAATCTCGTTAAACTTTTAGTTAAAATTTCAAATAAAGTATTCCGAGATTCACATTTCCATCGTCAGAAGTATTTCTGTACAAAATTTGGCAGCTATATGTCATTCGCTGCCTCTACAACGCCAAAATAGGCAGAGATGCATTTATTCTCCTTTATTATTACAACAGATTATTATTATTATTATTTCTATTATGCGGAATATAAAAAAGTGTTACCATTTACAAAAATTCAACTCGGAAATTTTAATAAATCTCCAAGTCGCAAATTTCCCATAATTCTCAAAAAATACTTTTTGTAATTTTGTCTCTCTCTCTCTGTCTGTCTGTCTGTCTGTCTCTCTGTCTGTCTGTCTCTGTCTGTCTGTCTGTCTCTCTCTCTCTGTCTGTGTGTCTGTCTGTCTGTCTGTCTCTCTCTCTCTGTCTGTCTGTGTCTCTCTGCCTGTCTGTCTGTCTGTCTATCTCTCTCTCATACATTTTCATCAAGTTTGCGAAGAAAAGTTTGTTCACTTCTTTGTCATTAAATGTAAAATCGATATCTCAGACGACGGGAATGGTCTCCCTCAAACTTTCTCGCATACTCTCTAATAAAAAAAATATTATATCCGAGAGCAGCTTGTACGGTATTGGTATACAATACCTACGAAATATTAATCTTTGGCTTTAATTTAGTATTTTTGCTGAATTCCTGGCCTAGGTTCATATTATTCCAAAATAGAATTTGGGTTTTGGTTGGTTTTTCTGACCTATTGACACAATCATTTGCTGCAGAACTAAACTTTTAATCACAAAATCATATTTCAAATTTCATATATTTAAGTCAACGCGTTTTTGAGTTACCACGTTTACATGTTTCTGAAAGTACTGACTGACAGACAGACGATCAATCTCTAATTAGATTTGGCTCAAAACTTGACAGGTGTCTACACTGTAGATGTTAAATCTATGTACCGAATTTTATTCATCTAGCCCTCTTCTTATTGTATCTATCGGGTTAACTTGTATTCGAACAGAGGGACAGACAGACTTCTGAACAAATTTTTCTCAAAATTTGATAGCAATCTACTAATTTGATGTAAAGATAGTATACCCAATTTCATCTGTCTAGCTCAAACTGTTTTTTGAATTATCTTTTTCACAGACAGGCAGGCATTTTCCAACAATGTGTTTTTCGAACTCAGGGAGTTCTAAATCGTGGAACCATCTTGATTTCAAATTTTTTGACGATTATAATATTAGTTCTGTAGCGGTTACAATTACTGCCTTCTCCTTTCTTCATAGGTGGCGCTACTAGAGCCACCTGTCAAGAGCCATGTTTGCCCATGATTCCTCATTCTTCTCTCTTGTGTTGTCCTTGCTTGCCGTGTGTATTTGTTCTATGCCTTGTTCTTCAATATGCTTGTGTTAAATGTTTGTGCCGTGGAACTTAACCCGCTAATAAAAAGTAGTTCCTGAAGCTGAACTCATTCTTTCATCCATGGCATAACACATAATAAAGAGTCTCGTCCCTCTACAGTTCTGTAATTCGTATAAGAGAAAATAAAGCTAAATGAATGAACATCTAGCTAAATGAATGAAATTAAAGAAACAATATATTCCTCCAGATATTAAGATTTATATCAGAATATAGATCCAACCCGTCAACCTATCTGTAGATGTATCTATTTATGTATATAAATACAATAATTCAGAAATGCTGCAAATTAGGTGCCTGAATTTTAGTGTGCGATTCTTAAATCGAAATTATAAATGTATATCAAATGTTGGATCAAATTTGCCGACGGATAGGTTGTTTGTCTATCCTCTTTTGTGTATATGAATACAGTAACTTATAATCACAATAATCTTAATACAAATTCGGTACGTTTCTTTTACATTTTCTTTAACAAGTTATTTAAGTCTTGTTAAATTTTGCATTCAATCTAGTCTGTTCCAAATATCATAAGAGGCAGCGACGGTCCACTGAAAAAGTCTTTGTTTCTGGACCGGAGGGTTCCAAATTCGAGACCCGATTCCATCGAATAACTGTCGTGTTGTCGGGTCTGGTGCATGTTAAATGCATCGGGACGAAATATCCTTCCGCTAGCTTGGTACGAAAGTTTGAAGAGGCAGTGCCAACTCTGGTATCGTCTTCGTCATCTAGTCCCGTTCTAGATTATGTCCACTCCCAAATAGCCCTAATGTCGCTTTCAAATGGCACTTGAATATAACTAAACTGAACAGAAAATCATAATCTTTTTTATTATATTACGAAGCTGAAAATAAAATGTGACATTTTATAAAATATACGGAAAAATGAAAAGAAAGCAGTGTTGTGGATTTTTATTTAACACTATTTGTGCTATTTTATCAGTTCGACCATTAAAACAGGCATTCAAGAATGAGATGATTGAAGCGGATTTAAAATTTTTGATCTTTTACATGTGTGCTTTTTCACTTTTGCTCGTTAATATATCATTAAATTATAAAAATGTCACAATGATTTTTTTTTTTTCTTTCAGAAAGATTTGCTTCTTATCAGAAAATTTTGTGGGTGCTTCTCCAAGAGTTTAAATCCATGGATTTCGTTTTGCGGAGATACACAAAGCATAATAAATATAGCACAATGTCAGTTAGAATCAATAAAGCGAAAGCATTCATTTCAAGAGAATGTACTCAAATGATAATAAATTTGATGCCAGTTCCAGTTCCGTACGTTTTTTGTTTTCAATGGGTAACAACTCGACCACTCCAATTTATTAAAATAAATTTATATATATATAAATTAATTTGAATTGCTATTTTAATATATAGCATCAATTGTTTGTTTTATTTTATTTGAGTTATATTAACGTCCCGTTTTTAAAGCAACACTACGGCTATTTTGTAACGGACCTCGTAATTTTGAACCGTAACCAGGTGACGAGGATGACACCTGCATTTGTTTATGATATTGATGTTCAGAGTAGCTATATATTTTTGGGATACCATGTATACGAGTTTTTATGCTCCTTCTATATATATTTATAAGCCAAATAATTTCACAAATTGAATTTAGAAAGTTGTCAAGACAAATTAAAATTTAACAAATTAAGTGCGTTCGACGTGCACGCTCTCATTCCAAATCTTCATTATGGCGCGGTTGATCTGCAATTTTGTGTCTAATAAAAATAAAATCTGATTAGCTTTATTATGATTTTTTTTTTCAAAATTTATTATGCAAAGATTGTATTGCATTCGTCTTGCATATGTGCCATCGCTTGACTTTAAAAAGAGGGACTTAAAAAAAATCCGCAGTTAACTGGTTAAATTAATTTATTATGGGAAAATCCTATCTAAACTTTACTCAGATTAAAAAAAGGACATAATATCGAATCACACGAAAGGTCCTTTGAATTTTTTCCCCTTCTGTATTAATATTAAAAGAAAAGAAAGAAAAAGAAAAGCATTTTTAAAACTTTGGATAACTTTCGTGAATGACTATCCGTTAAAAAAAAAGAAAAGAAAGAGATATTTTTATGTTTATTCATTATTTATTGTCCGTTAGTTCATTTTGCTATTGTTCTATTTTATATATAATTTTATCTTTCCTTTACTTTTGACGTAAAGATTCTGGATCGACACACTCTTCGCTTATTTCTGACGCTTAACCTCATTACGTTCTTTATTTCGAAAAAAAATTATACTATCGATTTAATTGTAATAAAATTATGTGTGCTATTATTAAATACAATAATTCAATTTTATTTATTTATATTTCATTTAGAATTTGTGCTTAGTTATTTTTTATTGATTATACTAGCCGCCTTTGGCGACCAGCCGGTTCGCCAACCTTAATGCTCGTTTAAATTTTAATAATTAAATATTTTACGCAATTCCAACTTTAATAGATTCTTCATCAAAATATTTTAAAACTTCACATTTTAAAAGTCATATAATTCACTCATAATATTATAAAGGCCTTCAGTCATAACGTAATATGTATCTCTCTAATTTTCTGTTACCTCTCGTAGAATTTATGCTTTCAAGTGGAAAGAATTAATCTGCAATTAATATAATAATATTTTTTACTGAAACAAAGTATTTTTTTATAATATGATTACTGATAACAGAGTCAATGAGCGTTTAAACTTTATGTGCACTAAAGAATATCTTTCTTAATTTATGTTTTATCTCAAAAATTTGTCAACAAAATTTTCTCAGATTCATCATGAACAGATCGATTAATTAACAATGTTTAATTTTAAATGCATCAAACACAAAGAAAATAAAATGAATCGTTTAAAATAATCGGTCGAAAACAGGTTTAAAAAAACTACTTAAAAAACGATGTACTTAAAACTATAAGCATATACAAAAAATATATAACTAACCCAAATACAATTTAATTACAAAAGCATGCAACTAACCTAAAAATAATTGAAATCATCCGTTGATAATGGTTGTCGTGTCAACAATCAGAACACAATGCGCATGCGTGAATTTTCAACGCCAGTTACTGTAACGCAATTGCGTGAATTTTTCTACGCCATTTGGGGTAACGCTATGCAGATTAGACATTTTTAATTTCCTTTATTCTGTGCTATTTTAATTCAAAAGTACTTCAGAATGAATCTGAAAGATGGATTAATTAACAATGTTTAATTTTCAATGCATAAAACATTAAGAAAATAAACAAAATCTTTTGAAATAATCGGCCGAAAAATGTTAACCCAGCCTCATTACTGTTGGGGGAAAAAAAGCTGAAGCCTTACTCATTTGGCGGTGGGGAAAATGGAAGATTTTTTTGGCTGGAAAGTTAGTTTTTAATTAATAATTAAAATTCTAATTATAAATTCAAAAAAAGGGACCCCAGGTGCACATTCCCGACCTCTAAGGTACACATGTACCAAATTTGGTAGCTGTAGGTCAAATGACCTGGCCTGTAGAGCGCCAACACACACACACACACACACACACACACACACACATTAAGCTTTATTTATAAGTATAGATTACTATTATTTTATTTTTCTTTACATTTGTGTTGTATTACATTTTGTGTTTTTTTTACGATGATGAAAATCAAAATGTAGCTAATTTGAAAATAGTTTAATTATATAGATGGATTAACTTTAATAAAATTGTGCAAGTTATTATTAATATTAACAAAATAATTTTGTTTTATAATTTGTATTCACTCTAAATTGCTTCTGATATTAATTTGCCCTTTTATTTTTTCTGCTGAGAGGAATGAGATACTTCCGGTACGGTGGTTGGATCTCGACACACTGGAGGGTACACAAAAAGGTAAGGAATCTGGCACCTCTCTTCGATGACGGGACGTACTTCCTTCGGGAAGGGTTGTACCGTGGCCGGTGATGGACCTAAGGGCTCAACCACAGTTCCCCCCAGTATTGCTGTTGCGGCGGTCCGGTCATTCAGTTTTCTTTATCCGTGTGCCTTCGGTCGGTTCGGAAAGTTAGTGATATGCATTATTCTTTCAGGAGAGATTCGAGTTAAAGTACTTCTCTCTGGGACATCTTGGTATGAGAAATAGTGAACATAACGCCTTCATATTTATTGGATATATATAGCAGACAATAAAAAATTAATAGAAGCAAAAAAAAATTCCGCATTTGAAGAAAAATTTGAGAATGACACACTGCAATTGGTTTTAGATTAGGAAAACGTAATATGCCATAACCAATAAATAACTGATTACATGATGACGACAATTAACCTTATTATTAATTTTTTTAAAACTCAAACTGTTGATCTTATAAAAATGTTAGTGATAGCACAAGTGAAAGATAAAACATATAAAAATTTCAGAGGCAACAAGTGACAGCATGGCCTAGAGCGCCAATTTTAAATGTGCGTAGCCGAAAAAAAAAAAAAAAAGACAAATTTGGATTTAACTTCAATTTATTTTTTCACGGGAAGACATGGTTTGTACTCGAGGAACACGTATGCTCGCATCACAATACAAGCGCGACGGTATGAGAAATTTTTCCTTTAATGCTTCTATTAAGATATTATTTTAGGGATTTCTTTAAAACATGCCGATTCAGGAAAGGAAATCTTAGAACATCTTTGAAAGGAATGCATTCCGTAGGAATTTGGATTTTTTATCCTTTCACTCCAAGCGCGAGAATTGCAATAGGCATCAATTTTTTACAGAACGTGTTAGAAATAATTAAATAATAAAAAAGGATTTGGATTGGGAAATAAGATAATTTTAAAATAAAGAAACATGTGCTAATTTAAGATAAAAATTAGAAAATTAATTAGATTTTAAATTAAGACACACCATATATATATTATGCATTTCATTTGTAAATTGAAGTGTTATCGATTTAAATGGTGCTTAAATGGTGTGATATTATTACTTTAATCACCCTTATTTATTATTTAGTTTCTTATTATTTACTATTTATGGTGAATTACTTATTATTTAGCTTGTTATTATTTTGTTCTGCCTTTTACTTTTTTGTGTTTATTAATATTTTTTCTACTTTTTTTTTAGCTAGATACTGCAAGTGGAAATACCCCTCACTAAATAACAGAGGTGCAACTTGAGCACCTCATTTGTAAAATGAGTAATAATATTGCATTAAAATACTGCAATGGCATGGGCTTTTTCTTCAGCAAAAAAAAGGGGGACTTTATTATTTAAACTTTGTTTTTTTTATAGATTTCTAGCATTTCAGATGATGTTTTTATCACTGGTAATTCTTTTTTGCATTTTTTTTTATATTGTTCAGTAAAAATATGAAGTAAGAAAAGAATTTTTTTTTAATACTGCAAGGTGGTAATTGATTAATGTTTTGTTCCTTCCATAACTCTTGAAAATTTTTGCATCCAAATAACTAACTAAACATGCGTTTGTTTCTTTAGGAAATAGTACGTAAATCGATTTTATTTTTCTGATTTAAAGTGTTGAACCGTAAGAAATTGTTGAACAATAATCTGTGCCCCATTTTAATAAACTATATACACGGGAGGCATAATTTCGTACAAAGAATAAGTGGTAAAAAATGGATCAGTCAACATCGCGACACGAGCAGAAGAGACCAAAGTTTTTCCTTTCAGTGTTTTTACTATGATATTTTGATAAGGATTTCTTTGATACATGTAGTCTTATGAAAAGGAAATTTAGTCATCTTTAAAAGAATGTTGTAGGCATTAAAGATTTTTATCTCTTTACTTGGAGCGTAAGAAAACTCTAAGGTGAGCAGTTTTATTGACCGTATGTAGAAATAATAGTAGGAATAAAAGCAGGGAATAAGATACCATTTTAGACTGAAGTTAATGTGGGTTAATCTAGTATAAAATTAGGATTTAAATTATATATATAAGCCAATTAAATCATATCTTAGAAACAAATTTTGAAAAATTTAATAACAATTATCTTAAAAGGGCTGTCACTGTCAAAGTTCTTGTATTTTTTCTCAGTGATGGAATTCTAGATAGGCTGAATAGACAGCTGCCTAGGGTCATTGAGCTGAGGGGACTGCACACAACTCGATAAAAAATGTAATCATTCTAAATGCTGAACAAATAAATTTATAAAAAATACAAATTCTATGCATTATTAATATTAGCTGTCTTTGGCGACCAGTTTGTTCACCTGGAATTTAACATTCTTAGATGTCAAATTAATAATATGGATTGCATTTTTATTTAAATATTATCTTATTACATAATAAAATAGAGAAAATAAGAATTTAATTGAATTAATCTACTACAAATGACTGAATATGTAAATTCAAAAGTGTACACACTGCGAAATGGAACTGGAAATGTAAAACTTATTTCAGAATTAATATCTAAAGCATTTTTTTTAAATTTTGATTTCAGTATTGCAATAGCAGACGATTTAATTGTTTGATAGAGCAATAAAACAAATTTCAATTTCAAAATAACAATGAGAAAGATTGTTACAGATCGTATATCAAATTAAATTAGAGAAAAATTTTCGCTGAAATGATTTTTTTTTTTTATTTTAAAAAAAAGAGGTGGGTGATTGAGTTTTTAAAGCAGTGTAAAATCACTTTTGTAAGGAAGGATTTTCGAAGATGTATCTGAAAAACACTGAAAACTTACGTAATAGTAAATTAATATATTTTAATAAACTTTTGGGGTTTTTTTAAAATTGATTTTGATTTTTCTTTTGTTTTGTGTATCAAATTTCATTAAAGCCGGGGAGAGGGGAAACTAAAGATTTGTATATTTGGAAAACAAATCTGTAGTTTGCAATATTGATCTTTACATCGATTAGAAATATAATGATGTTTACATTGTATTAAAATCATTATTAAATATATATTAAAATATAATTATTTACCTAATTTTATATGCACTGAAAGAATTTCTTTTAATTGCTTGCTTATGTTCACAAGTAACATAAAAAATTGTTAATGTTATATTATTTGCATATAATATAACATATACATATTACTCTGATATGCATATTAAAAAATTAACTTTAGTTTATATTTAATTTTTTTTAATACTCATATCAAATAGAAATTGTTTTCAAATAATAAGCTTATATTCAAAAAATCAGTATCAAAATCAAAAGTACACATACAAAAGATGATATGATACGATTTTGTTTCTATACAACAAGTGAAAGTATTGCTTTCAAAAAATATCAATGAAGTCGTTTATCAAGTTTCCTGGAAATATTTCCTATTCATCATATCATATTAAAAGCTTCTATCAAAAAAATTCAGTCTCTCTTCTTTCTTTTTTTTAAGAGTTAAAAACTTTTTCGAACTTCATATTTTTTGAAATCACGAGGAAAATTGACAAAAGAAATCGTCTGCGGCTATATCATTTTTCAAATATTGTCCAAACGAATCACTAGATAGCTCAAGAACAAAAAATAAATCATTTTTCGTCTCTCGATAGAAAACTTGGATAAACATTTGCTCGCCCAGTCATGTTTATTTAAATTTTTTAATAACTCCGGGAAATTTTTCCTAGAAAATAATATTTTTTCCTTTTTCTCTCTTCAGAATGGAGATTCTTTTCAACGAAATCTTGGACTTGATCGCACTTCTAATCAATTATTTCAAGTCGGTGATTACAGAAATAACCATAAAACTTTGGAAAGAATTCTTCGAATCAATTTAAAAATAATAAGAGAAAAACTTCTTCTTTTTTTTTTGCACATTTTTGTTATTATTTGAATCATTTTTTCTACGCCAAATTGCTGTTCTGTGGAGAGTTGTAAAAATGCTGAATTTCCGACTCTAATTTAAGGATATCTACTGTAACATCAAATATGTCATTATATGGTTGTAGTTCAGGAAAAGATTCGTAAATTGTCTTATTATTATTTTTTTTTCGATAAAAGAGTAATTCATGCAGTTTATTCATAACATGGATGCAGTAACGGTTTTAACAATTTTTATGCTGTGTTTTTCCGTATTGATAAAATATGCTTGTTATGTAAAAATTAATCCATTAAAAAATCCTTTAATTTTTTATTTAATTATCTGTGATTATAATTTAAAAGTCACAGAAATAAAATATTATGTAATAATGTCTATTAAAAAATTTGTTTGATTTTTATAGGAAATATATCTTTATAGGAAATAATAGGAAAGAATATTCCTCCAAAATTCTGGACGGACTTGTTTCTAGAAGTATTTGGAACTGCAGACCTAATTTCAAAAAGATAATTTCTTCCTGAAAGGATAATGACAACAAAATAATATTTTATTAAAGAAAGAATATAACAGCTGCTTTAAATGGGTGAGTGTTCTTTTTATCCCTAAGTAGTTTTATTTTTATGAAATATAAAACCTTTTGTATCATAATTTCTAATTAAATAATTTTTCTGAAAATAATTTTAATGTTTTTTCCCCTAAAAACAAAACGAGCATTGTTATTCGAAGATTAGTTGCAAGAAAGAGAGCAGACGATAACTGCACAAAGCATTTTGCATTTCATTTGCGAAATTTGATTAAATATTTATTGTTTATAACTTATTCAAATAATCACTTATAAATTTATAAACAAAGTTTTCCAGCAAATGAATTTATTCTTTTTCTGTGAAAATTAGATCTAATCTTTTATAAATCCTTTATATTACAGAAACTTTTACGTCTTTATTAATTTTAATAACTTAATAACTTTAATTAATTTTAATAACATCAAAATTATAAATAAATATACACATAAATATCTATGTGTATATTTATTTATAATTTTGATGCCTGTGCAAAATAACAAATTATGTTTTGTTGTGTTCTTGGCAATAAAATTTAAAATATCTTTAAAGAAAGATTTTTCCAAATTAAAAAAAAAAATCTTTAATCTAATTGTTTTCACTCACATTGAATGACATTTTAATTTACGTTTTTGAATATTACATTTATTTATAAATTCTTTTTTTGTGTGTGAGTTGCCCTTCACGTTCAAGTAAGTTCAAGTTCACGTAATATAAGCATTTTATTCGTTATCTTTATTTAGATGCGCGTTCCTATTTCCTTCTGTTAGAATATTAAATGCGAGAAAAAACACTAAAATTGCCCAGACTATTATTTAAGAAATGAATTTAAAAGTCGCAAAATAGTAAAAAAATAATGTGATAGGAGGGATAATTGGAAATTGGGATTAAATCTCAGTCCCTTAGATATTGCAGTCTTAGGGGACATCTAATTTCCAAAATTTCTTCTTCATTGATTTTATTTTAATCTATAAATAAAGAAAAACTATGCAATTAATATTACGAGAAATAGAAACAACGAAAAATTTAACTGTGGACCATCTTCAAGAAAACTGTTTTCTGTATCTGGGGTATCAAAAAGTTTTATTTATAAATTTAAAAAAAAAATGTTTCGAACAAAATGATGGAAACTAGTGGAAACGGTCTTCCCGAAACTTTCTCGCATATTCTCTAAAGAAGGTAGTTTGCCAAAGAACGCTTTGTATGGCTTTGGCGCGCAATAGCTACGAAATATTTGTTTTTGGTGTGAATTTAGAATTTTTATTTAACCTATTGTCATCCTTGGCGAGTCTTTTGGCGATTAATCCCAGGCATCTGGTTAATAGCGTCCGAAAATCGAATCTGCGTTTTCCCCAATCGAATGAAATAGAAAATTGTCAAAGAGCTATAAATGCAGTCACAAAATACTGTACCAAATTTAATATATTTCGATCATTGCGTGTTGGAGTTATCACGTCTTAATATTTCTGAAGATACAAGCCGACAGACGGTCAACCCCTCACTGGAAACTTCACTATAGATGTTTAATCTGTGTACCGCATTTTATCTACGTTTATCTTTGTTATCTTTGTTTTGAATTATCGTATTAACTTACTCAGAGAGGAGTTTGCTAAAAATTTGATAGTAATCTGTAAATTTGGGGTAGATTTTATGCCAAATTTCATCCGTCTAGCTGAAAGCGTTTTTTGAGGCATCTTTGTCACAGGCAGATGGAAGTTTTCCAAAAGTGTGTTTTTCGTGTTCAGGAGGTCTAAAATGTAGAAAATCTGGAGTTCGAATTTTTCTATGATTACAATACATTCTTTATACTACACATACGAGAAAGTAAAAATGCGTATATTTTTCGGCGCAATCTAAAGACTTTTTTGTCAGTTGTCTGGACTTGCAAATAAGTCAAGAAATTGCGGAAAAAGGAAAAGAAAACGATAGAAATATTGATGTATAAGCTATTTAAAAGCATAAAAATAAGTAATAAGGAACAAATTCAGAATTGTTAAGGAAATTTTATTTTAATTGACACAGATTTGAATACACTCATGGTAAATCACTTGGCAACAAGAAATTATTTTATCCTGAAAGTGCAGAAAGAAATGTATCGTGAATAAATATACGATTTTATTTTGAATAAATAGAATCGTAGACATTGTCTGTTTTACATTAGTCTTTGTAAGTAATATACTTGTTTTTAAAAACTAAGGATTCAAAAACCTAGAGAACATTTTCCAAATTTCGAATTCTAGTAATATCAGAGATTGTCGATTAATTATGCTATATAAATACAGAAATGTTTGTTTACCACTTCTTGCTTTCAATTCTCTTTATTTATTTTTATTTATAATAAATGCTTCAACTAAGTTTTGTTATTTCATTTTATGAGAAATAGTATAATTTGGAACAAATCCGATTATTTATCCTTTGTTTATTTTGCATGTAAATTACATTAAATCAGTATCATATCCAGAAAACAATTATTTTGTGAATCTTACTTGTTTAAAAATAAACTAAATATCATTTAAAGTATTCTTCAATTAAAAGTTTACACATGTACATTTCATTAATTTGAATTATCAATTCGGCCCAGCAAGATTTTTTAATAAATATAGTAATATTTAATATAACATATCTTCAATTCTGCGAATTCTTAAATAAATATAAATTATTCAGATTTATGTAATTAAAGAAGCATTTTAAATCATTTGCTCTTATAAAATGATTTGCTACTTGAAAAAAATATATGAATTCTGCTAAAGATGTATATTTTTCTAACGAATACTTTCTCAGAAGTATAATAATTATTTTCGCAGATCGGAAAATAAATATAATTAATCGAATCTCTTTATTATTCATGAAGGGTAAACTCTTTATTACTCTTCGTCAAACAAATTTACAAGTACGGCGAGCAAAATTTAGTTGATTCATTTAAATAAATAACTGAATCAATTAATGACAAATGATTTTGAATAAATTGAATTTTATAGAAATATCGGAATTAGAAGGAACATTTTCCATTCTACTTCTATATATATATATATATATATATATATATATATATATATA
>JAPMOR010114427.1:276524-294066 GCA_026543865.1 Argiope aurantia
ATGTAATGATATTTTAAGTCTAATTTCAATTTAATTAATTTTCAAGATTTTATCTAAATTTAGGTCATAGTAACTTTATTCTAAAATATTCTCTTATTTCGTGATCCAATTCCACTGTCTCTACTTAATTAATTCAAGAGAAGCTTTGTTAAATTGCTGACTCAGCTAAAAGTCGAACTTTCCCACACTCTGCGTGAAGAGGCAAATTCTTTTTTAAAATCTCCCTGTGTTTCCCCTGCCTTCTCCGCGTCTATTGAAATCCCTATTGAAATCTCGTAATATATTAGCACTATGAAGAAATGTTTTCCCTATCAAAATCATAGGTTATATAAGACCAGGGATAAAATGTCCCAGAGCTTTTTCCTCATTCCTTTTCTGTGCCGTTCTGTGTGCTCATCGCTTGTACATATGCCTGCTTCTTAAAAATGAAATAAAACGACGTCACGAAATAGCAAGTCTCTTCACTGTCTTCAAACTGCATTCTGCTTCACATAAAATAATGCTTATATAATAATAATATTTGTGTAGTGAGCTATACGAAAGAAAAAAAATGTAATTACAACGCTTCTTTATAAAATAATAATATGCAAATATGAATAGCAAATCTATCTTTTATTGGCTTTGGTCTAAAATTTTATTCATCGTCAAAATTTCCCCACGTTTTTTCTGCGATATTGTTACGAATTTGTAATGTTGCCTCGTAGCACAGTAAAAGTGGGATTATTTTGGCACGGAACTCGCTATTTTGAACTGCAATCAGATAACGAGGATGGCATTTGAACTGAAGCCTCCTTTTTAAATTTCCACTCCTGCATGGATTGCATGACTTTTTCATACGAGACATATGCATACAAAATATAAAACTATCAGTTAATGGTCGTTTGATAGCCGTTTGTGAAACTGATCAGAAAAAAAAGTTTTTTTAGAAGGGATTAATAATGCAACGTTTTAAATAACTGCAATCGCGAGATGCGGCGAAATTTTTATTAAAATTTGAATTCATTTAGATATTATCGGCATTATGTTTTATAAAATTCCTTGAACTTGAAGAATAACTGATTGAAGTTACTAATGTTGAGATGACTTATTGTATTTCAAGACTGTTATTATATGAAATGGAACCATTAGAATGCACGTTATGATATATCGACTTCAAAATATCAGTCAGCCTACAGAATACCAATTTGCTATTAGAAACCTAAACTTTACTACTTTTCTTTGTAATATTATTTTTAATGGTTTTTGGAAATCAGATAGTGCGTAAATTATTAGTTTGTTGCATAGCTTCTCTTTATTATTCTGAGAACTTATACGAAATGCGAAGTTTTAATTATGCATCTTATATATTTACTTTATATTATATATAATAAATAGAAGATACATAATAACAGACTAGTTGTGCTGAATTCAAGCTTCGTTTTTTTCTGGATGCAATTTTTAACGATAAACGGAATAAATGAAACCAACGAGAATTCTCTTCGAAACTTACTCGCATACTCTCCATTAAGAATCTTATTCCCTACACCCCTTATAAAATTTTGGGCCTGGTGTAAGGCCTTTAATATCTTGCAAGGTATCGGTGAACAATATTTTAAAAGTTTTTGTTCGCGTGTGTGTGTGAATCTAGCATTTTTACTGAATTCATCACGAGAATGTATTTCGGACGCCGTTTTGTCGGCTGATTAACATCAAAATTTGACACGGAATTACAATAGTAGTCACAGGATTTCAATTCACACTTTCATTGATTTAAATCATCGAATTTACATTCATGAGAAAGTACACACCAACAGACGGTCAACTATTTGACGGATTTGCTCAAACTCCTCGATGTCGCATTGGACAACGCTATCCGGTCACAAATTTTTCTATGCAGATATAAGCGATCTTCAAACAAGCAGTCAATATTGATACAAGCCAATCCAGAATGTGACATCGGGTGTCACTCGTTCTGCGAAGTCACATTTTTACATTTATTTATTTATTTGTCCGTTATGCGAGTTGCTTGTTCAGATATGTTTGATTATATATAGATCGACAAATGGTCAGTCTGATGATGGATTTATTTTAATTTGATACTTTATTTAGCTATCGTGTTCGCATTCGGGTAGGCAGACAATTCATTTTCCTTTCGATGATTTTTTCGAAAACATTATATAGACCTACAAATTTGATGGGAAAAACCATATACCAATTTCTGTCTAGCACAAAAGTATTTCAGAGTTATCCTGTTCGTAAAAAAGACACACATAATCAAATAATCCCTTTTGGGGGCAGGGGGAGGACTAAAATAGGTTTACATGTCGAGATGCATCGAAATTTAAAAGTCAAATTTTTGATATTTTTTCCTTGTAATATACTTTGTCTACTAATACTAAATTACTTACTGAAATTAAACAAGTAATATATATATATATAAAATTAATTCAATTCGTCTTAGGTCAACATTTTTTTTTATTTTAGTTACTTTTTATTAAATAATTACAATTAATATAAATATGTATATACATATGACAGAATTACAATATTAAGTGGCTAAATGGAGCTTGGGGACAAATCAGGTGACCATTTGGAGACATGGCGATTGATTTGGCAACTTTGGCGACCAAATAGAAAAAACTGGACAAATTTAATTAATTAATTAATGTTTAAAAAAACTTTATTAACATCAAGTTTCATCCACTACAAGTTTAAAAAAATGTATTGAGTGGATGAATAAAAAGTATTTTATTAACGGTTGAAAATTTGAACAAGATATATATATATATAAAGAGAGAGAGAGAGAGAGAGAGAGAGAGAGAGAGAGCTAATAGTAGGAATTGAAAAAAATAACATATTTGTAATTATTTTATTATATTAAATAAAAGAAGTTTACAAGTTAGAAATATGAATTTTTTTATAGTATGTTATACTTCAGATAAGTTAGAGAAATGAAACTCACTAGTTTAATTGGGGCCACGGTGGCCTGGTGGTAAGGTCTCGGCTTCGGAACCCGAGGGCTTCAGGTTCGAGACCCGAATATACCGAAGAACTGTCGTGTAAGGGGGTCTGTTGCCTGACTAAATCCGTCCTGACTAAACGTCCTCCCGCTGGTGTGGTGTGGAGAGGGGGGTGCCAGTTCAGGTGTCGTCCTCATCATCTGACCACGGTTCAAAATTACGAGATCCGTCCCAAAATAGCCCAAGTAATGCTTCAAAAGGGGAGTTAATATAACTAAACCAAACCAAACCAAACCACTGAGTTTAATTGCCAAGAAAATTTTTAGATTTTAAAATCTAAGGCAACTTGCTCTACAAGGAACCCTAAAAATCTTTTCAAATTATTTTGTAGTTTCTTTTATTCGTATTATTTTATTACCTTATTATCATGTGAGAACATGTTGTTTTGGTTTGAGGTTTTTGAAGCCTCAAAATGCGTAAGCAACAAATTGTTGGAGCCTCAAAATGCGTAAGCAACAAATTGTTGGAGCCTCAAAATGCGTAAGCAACAAATTGTTGGAGCCTCAAAATGCATAAGCAACAAATTGCTGAAGCCTCAAAATGAGTAGGCAACAAACTGGAGATTTATCGCTTTTAGGGTTATTAGAAAATAATGGCAGAAGGTTGTCACATTTGGCAATTTATCGCCAATTAATGTTATAACTTGATTTCCAAATTATTCATTCTCTGAATTCTTACGAATTGTCTTAATCAATTTAAGTCATTAACTAGTTTAAACCGGATTAAAACAATAACGAGACTATCAGATTACGCATACGTCGATATTTAAAAAAACGATAAATTTTTTTTCCCGCATCTCAAAATCGGTCAAGCTTCTAAACTTTGTTAGCTAGCTAGAAAAATTGAAAATGAAAGCTTAAAAAAATTATATCTCTCTTTATATATATATATATATATATATATATATAAAGAGAGAGAGAGAGAGAGAGAGTGGAAGACGGGTGGGGATAGAGACCGATAGAGAAGTCTCGTGATCGTTTCAAACCGGCTTAAACTGGTTAATGACAAATTAATTAAAATAAATAATGATTTAAAAATAATAATGTTCTTACATGATAACTAAATTTTTCGATGATAGATTTCATTTTTTATATTATATTACGTACCTTTATTATTTTAAACTAACTTCAGATAATCGTATTTAGAATTCCTAATAATAAATAGAATCGACTTATTCTCCCTTAAATTTGGAGGCTTAGAGCTTTAGTTATTTTTCTCTTATTAAAAGCAAAAATAGGTTTCGTAGGGAATAATTATTTTTATTGAAGCTAAAAATAATTGGTTTTTCATGACAAAGAGAAACACAAATTTTGTTTCATTTTTTTTATCTTAAAAATTTCAATTAATATCATATTTCATTGATCTTATTATATCGAAATTAAAATAAAAATTATAAAACTAAAATTAAATCATAAAAATAATTGGCGATTTAATTTGGCTTTGTTAAAGTCACATTTTAGTAAACTTTTTTTTTAATAATTACTTTTGTTTTCGAATCTATCTGGACATAGTTTTAGAGGGCTTCGTGGATTTTGAATTTAGATCTGAATTTTACTGAATCCCTGATCAGATCAGAATTTAACTTTTTCAAATTTCAAAATAATTTTTATAAACTTTTCAATTTATAAATACTATATTTAATGTCAATTCAGTAATTACTTTAATGCGGAAAAACCTCGGAATTTTTAAATTCTAGCCGCCTTTGGCACCCCGCTTTTGCCCCAGAGATATTGGTCACATTTACAGTGGTGGACACTTACAGTGGAAAATTGTGGACACTTTTGAAAATCGTTCTGTTTTTATGCTTATAGAAAATGTTACATTTAACAAAATACAAACTCTTACATATAAATTTAAGGGGAATTAAATGCTGATTTTAATATAAAAATCAAAATTTATATATTTGCAATACAAAAAAAGTTATTCTCACTTTAATCTGAATAGGAAACACAGTGATGAAGTGGATTGTAATTTCTAACTTTCCTGACAAATCACTGTTCTTGGAACCAATCAAATGTTAATAAATTCTAGCAGAAGGTGACATCATGTTTAAAGTTGGAACAAGTCATTATTGTACTTTTTTTATAGAAGGAAGACTGTTTTTTATATAATCAAATTGCAAGTTAGAAATTTTGTTAAACTTTTTAATATATAGTTGGAATTTTTGCAAATATTTCTACTATTCAGTCAAGAAGCAATGACATCAAATAAAAGAATAGATTGGACACCTAGAAAGAGAACTAAGATTATTGCGTTACATAAATGTGGTCTTTCTACGCTGAAATTGCAAGACAGGTGAGTGGTTCAGTGACTACATCTGGAGTCCGAAAGTATGCTATCGGGAGACAAATTCAATAAGCATAAAACAAAGCATAAAATGGCTGAAAAAAGTGCACAGCATCTTCTGATGACAGAAGAATAAAAAGACAATGTCTTCAGGATAAAAGAATGTCATTGTTATATATTGAATGAAACAAATATTCGGTAGTGATGACGAAAATATGTAAGACATAGAATAGGCGAAGAACTACATCCTGACTGCATTCAGGCAACTGCGAAGAACTCATTTAGTGTTATGATTTGGTCATGCATGTCAGAAGAAGGTATTGGTTTCCTTCATGTTATCGATGGGACATTAAATGCAAGAAAATACATTGACACTATTCTAGAACAAAAGTAGGATTCAGCTCCTTGCCGCATAGCAAAAATATCGAAAGTGTGGTTTAGTACAAAAAGCATTGAATTGTTATCATGACCTCAAAATTATTGAGAACTTATGGCACCTTTTAAAAACTCTTATATATATGAAGCGTTCATCAAATAAAAGATAATTAATTGAGGCTATAATTGTTTCCTGGCATCAAGCAACAACGAAGGAAGAGCTTAAAACTCTCGTCAGCTCAATAAAACATCAATGGGAAGCTCTGATAAAAATAAAGGCTACCCTACTAAGTACTGATAACTCACTTCAGTCATCAGCATCTAATACATCACGATAATTATTGCCTCTAAATATTTTCATTACAAATATTTGAATTATGCTTTTTTATATTGATACTAGCATTGAATTCTCTTTAAAATGATAAATAGAAGTTTGCATTTTGTGAAGTGTCACATTTTCTATAAGCATACAAAGTTAGAAAACTTTAAAATTTTCAAAAGTGTCCACTATTTTGGCCATAACTGTAATTTCAGTTAAATTTCTTAGACATAATAACTTCATGATTCCACCAACAAAACAGTATGTCTCAAATTGTCATAGCCATTAAAGCCGTTATATTTGAATAATCTTACCCACGTCCCATTCTTTGTGCACACAGACCTTTCTAATGAAAATCAGCTTACTAATATAATCTTTTGATAATTGTTTAAAAATTCAAAGTTTTTCAATAATATAAATTTTGTAACAAGCCTGTTTATATTTTATTTTTTACTAGCTGCCTTTGGCGACCAGCCGTTCGCCAGTATTACCGCTCGCTACAATTTTCAATTAAATATTTTAAGTAACTGGTCGCTTAAAGGATTCTCAAACAAAAAATTTTTAATCTTTAAATTTTGATAGTCATACCAAACTTATACTGTTTAGATCGTTTAGTTCAATTTACTATATATATTTTACTAACTTGTTGTCATTTCCGGTAAAACCTCAACTTTAATTTAAAATGTAAATGATGAAATTGCAATTAATATTAAGATATTTTTTAATAAAACCAAGCGTTTTATTTTATTTATCATCTTTATTGTTATTTATTAATTATTATTATTATTGAATGTGAGTATTGCAAACAGAATCGCTCGGTATTTAAGTCTTATGTGAACTACAAAATATTTTTCATAATTTATGTAATATCTCAAAGAATAATTCAACAAAGATTTCTCAGATTCAGCATAAAATCCAGTTTTTAGTTTTGCTGTCAAAAGGATTGAAATGAAATCAATAATATTTTGTTCCGGCTTATAAATATATTTCAAAAATTATGAAGTCTAAATTTAATGCAGTAAGGTATATTCTGAGAAATATTCTGGACACACCAAATTTTAAATAAATGAATGAATGTTTCTATTTTCCACGATCAACTAAGACTTATTTATAAAGTTTTAAATGTTTAAAATTTAGAAAAACTCAACATTTTCATAATCTTAGGCCAATTAATCTTGAGAAACCTGCGCGTTGATTGGCGTATTTTCTTTGCAGCGATCGATGGAAAATCTAAAATTATCCTTTTTTTATTGAATAGTGATATTCAAGTTTTCATAAATCAGTCAGTTTAAGTGATTGGAAATTAACTCTTAAAAGTCAGTGATTTAGTTGATTGGAAATTAACTCCATTACTCTTGTGGTGTATGCATTCTCCTTAATATCCGCTCGAATAAAACATCCCATACAAAAGTACTACATAGAACAAACACATCAAAAGTAAACATAACATTTCAATAGTTGCCAAAAACAAAAGAGAGAAAAATGCAATTAATTAGCAGACGATATTTAGAAAAGTACAGATATTTAGACTGGAAAATTAAATTATCTGAAATTAACCACACGCGCAGACGATATTTACAAAAGTAAAAATATTTAAACCTGAAAAAGGAAAATATATGAGTTATTCTATCAATAAATGCCATAAGTTTGTTCATATCTTCATTATTTTATGAGTCATTAAACATCAAAATGGGTCCGGGACTGAATAAACACCCTGTATAGAGAGTGTAAAAGATCATAAAATATTTTTTCTTGAATTTAATTTTTAGAAAAAATAATATTTCATATTCGTTTCATTTCCTACAGACACGTGCCAAAAATTATATTTTTGCAGATTTCATTTCCAAAAAGATTTAATTTATTTTTAATTGGAGCTTTAATCAATGTGATGGCAACACTTTGAAAAAAGCTATTTTTTTCCCATGAATGAGAAACGGGCTTAATTTTAATTTTTATTTTTTACGAAAAAAATTATTGAAAAACATAGTTAAAATATTTATTTAAAAATTCATTAAAAATAGAAATTTAATATTAAGATTAAAACATTAGTATCATTTAAAAGATAAATTTTTGATCTCTAACTTCATGTAAAAATCTTTTTTGTGCGGTAATATTTTCGGAAGTAATAGCAGAAACACGCCAAAATTTCGCTTAATTTTTAAATAAATAAAATTCTAGTTAAAAATTCGAAAAAATAACCCCCAGATGCACATTTCCGGCCTCCAAGGTATACACGTGCCAAATTCGGTAGCTGTAGGTTGAATGGTCTGGCCTGTAGAGCGCCAACACACACACACACACACATTCAGCTTTATTATAAGTATGGATAACACTTATTATCTTACTATTATTTATTTTGCAATAAATCCTGAATTGAGTGATAGCATTAAAGCATTTATCTAAGGTTGCTTCAATATGAGATATTTCAATGTTTTCATCTAAGGATTGAAAGGAATTTGAAAACAAAAACTTGGATGGTAAAGAATCTACTTCTGCCATTTCTTTAAAAGAAAAATCTTTTCAAAACATTTGCTCCGATGTGGTCATTTTCACAATCCTGCCAAATATAGTAATTGAAAGTCAAACGATCAGTTCTTGGAGAGTCAAAACACACACACACACACGCACACGCACACACACACACACACACACACACACACACACACACACACACACTTTCGTCTTTATTATTAGTAGATTAATATGAAAAAGTTCTCGACTCTGAAGCTATGTTCAAAAAACGTTATCGAAACACAAACGTGTGCTTAAATGAGTTCGAAACCGAAAATCGTATTCAAAAATATGGCATACATGGCTGACATACTGACATATTAAGGACTGCATTAAGGCAACATACTGACATAAGGCATACTGACATTCTTATTAAGAGAAGGTAGAAATTCCATCTAAAGCACAAATAATTGTCACTTAACAAGCCAAGCCACATGTTTCAAGTTTCCAAAGTTTACAAAAACAAGACAATTTACAAAACAAAACAATTTTTTTCTGTGAACTGATAACGAATATTTGTTTTGATATTAGTATGACCATCAAATAATATTTCACTTTCAGATGTGGCTTTAAAAAAATCAGAAATATTCGTTATTGGTTCGTAAAAAAAAAAAAAAAAATCCAGTATTATTTAGTTTTGGTAAAGCTTAGAATATTGCTGATGCTAAGCTATGAAATTTATTAAAATTACATCCACCTTTGGGGATCAGCTGGTTAGCCAGTTAATGCTCCCTAAAATTTTCAGTTAACTATTTTAAGTAATTTGGTCTCTGAATAGCTTCATCAGCAAAATATTTTTTTAAGTTTCAAATTTTTTAACCATATAACTCATTTTCGGTATTGAAACCTTACACCGTTTTGCTTATAGTACTATGTTTATCTCTAATTTTCTGTTAACCAGTAAAATTTGAACTTTAAATTAAAGTGGAAATGATGAAAGCTCAATTAATACAAAAATATTTTTTTGTTGAAACCAAGTATATTCGCCCCCCCTTAAAAATATGAGTACAGAAAACACAGTCGTTTGACATTGAAGTCGTACATGTACTACAGACATAATTTTCATAATATATGTAATATTTCAACGAATTATTCAATAATATTTTCAGTTTTGCCTTTAAAAGGATTTAAATGCGTAATTAAAGTGAAATGAATCCCTGCGATTCCAATTATTTTGTGAGCGACGTTGAAGTACAACTTTAAGTCTGAATTTTTTTTTTCTAATCTAAATAAATAAAACCAACTTTAAATGAATTTTTGATAACAACCCTTTTTTGTGTGTTTAAATAAGTGGAAATATGACGTTATCGGCAATTATGTATACCTTTTCTTTCTCGCTTCTTTTATTGCTTAAATTTCTATGATTGGTTTTATTAATGCTGTTATCTGATTTCATTCTAAAACAAACATCTATCAGTAACTGGAAACGGGTTTTTAATATTATTAATCATATATTATTAATTAAAAATTATTTTATTAGAAATTTAATTTATAAAATTCCTTTTTGATTAAAGCTAATATTTATCTTCATTCTTTAATTAATTCAAATCAAGAGAAGGATTCAAAATTAGTTAATTATATTAAAATTTTTATATGCTAATTTGGGCAAGTCAAACAAAATAAATAAATAATTAATTTAAAAATCTTTACGAGGAATTTTTTTTTTAACTACTTAGAATTTTTTTTTTCATTTTTTGCAAATTTATATAGAAAATAAGTATAATTTATTTCAAATAACTTTACTATACACGATAAATACTAAATAACTGTACTAGGCATTGTATAAATCATTATTTATAATTGCTTGGGTATTGTTATTTTGAAACAAATTAATTTAGATCATAACGATTGAATACTGATTCACATCACTATTTATCCTTCAATTATGAGTTATTTATTAACAAAAAGTAATTATTCTGATAAAAATTAAATTGTTAAAAACTTTCTAAAAATATATTAATATTCTTATCATAGTATAATTTGTGTGAAAATATTTTAAACTTCTCCCATTTTCCTTGAAATTTAGAATAGCTCGATAAAAACTATTAAAAGTATAAATCAGGTCTTTAATTAAAATTATTTGCTCTGAAATTTTAAAAATGAAATAATATTCAAAATCAATTTCTAAACTTCTAGTTTCCTAAATTCCAACGAAAAATATATTTCATTATATCGCAGAAAAAAATACAAACAAAAATTTATATTTTGAAGTCGCCAGTTTTATTTTAATTTTTTAACTATTCGTGAATATATACCGAGCGACAACATATCTTGGTTATTTATTATTTATTAAGTGCATCATTTATATTTAGAAAAATGAATACTATTCAGATAAATATTTCAGATTATTTAAATTGGGTGTACATCATCAATATTAGACATATATTCTGAATTTTATTGAAACAAACTTGATGTATTCAACTTCATTCGTATAAAATTAATCATGTAAAAAAAAACCCACTAACCGGATATTTATCTGGACGCCAAATGTTTAAATTGGCTGTGTTTTACACAGCCAATTGATGCTAACCGTTGAATAAAAGCCAAAGTAAGAGTTCGACCCTGAGAAGTCTCCTCTATAGCAACCATAAAGGTTTGCTTTCCTTCATTCGAAGCGTTCGGATCAGAATTGTTCGTGACAGAAAGCATTCAGGCGCCTTTTCGCTTTTCTATTTAAAGCATAAGCAGCCAAATATGGCAAACATAGTAAACTAAAAAAAAATCGGTTTGGAGCGTACCTCTAATGCTATGTATTTCAGACACTTCAGAATGAAATTTGACAGAGAATATTGAAATGAATAAATTGATTAAAATTCTGGTCAACTCTATGGAAATTATGATCAATAATTATTAAATTATGGAACGCTTACTAGTATAATTCAGTATAATATGGAATGAAGATTTTAATGTTTCTATAGGAAAGAGTATCAAGTGTTTAAATATATAGTGTTTAGTTTATTTAAATTGTATTCTAAATGCTAACAATTCTAAACTGTTTTCTATAAATGCTAAGGAAAAAAGAACTATTTTAACATTTTATTTTGCGGGAAAATACTCCATTTAAGCAAATTGGCAATAAGAAGATATTCAAAGAGGAATATATAGACTTCCAGAGAATAAATTACTAATATAAACCATTTATTAATAAAACTATTGCAGATGAATACATTTTAATGCAATGAATTTAATTGATGAATAAATTTTAATACAAATGCATACATAAAGGATATAAAATAATTTAAATTTAAATATCCAGACACAAAATAAGTAAAACTGTCAGATTTCAAAATCTATTTCTTTTGCAAGATGCATATTTACTTTTTAAATCGGAATTCAACAAAAAAATATATAATATATTTAATCTTTAAAATTTTTTTAATTATTTGTAGAAATTGTGATTAATTTGTAGAATAATCGTATTATATTTTATAAGCTAACATTTCGCTTTTCATTTCGTAAGTCACATATTTTGATTAGTTAATAGAAAATTTGATTTTAAAAAAAATTCATTTAGGTAAATTATTATATCAAAACAAAATCCTATGTCTAAAATTAATGAATTATAATCCTATGTCTAAATACAATTCTTCGAATCTTTATTAAATACAATTTGCCACGTTGTGTAATTTTTTATTTATTATTAACACATATTTTTGGCAAAACTTATACACTCAACTGAAATATTGCTTTCAATGAAGTAAACAACATTTATTACTTTTGTGTACAATTTTTTAATATGAATTTTTAAAAAAATAAATATTGGGCCATCAATTTAACTATTTAAATAAACGAACGAAATAATAGATAAAAAAAAAAATCTTTCTTCTAAAGCGTGCCAAACATACTTTCAGAACAAACGACGTGAAAATGATTTCAAATTTTCCCTCCATGAAGCATCCAGACAACTTCACACTGGCGAGAAAAATAGTCTATTGATAAATCTAATTTAAAAAAAGACCTAATAAAAAGAAAAAGAAAAAAACTCGTACTACGATATTCTTGAACCGCGAATAGCAATTTCCCCGCATGCAAGCAGGGTTGCAAAGCAAACGAGTATGTCGAATTTCGCCAACACCCTGATGTTCCGAGAACTGCGAAGAGTGCGGCGTTTCTCAGTAAAATCTCCGCGCTAAGAATCAGTGGAAGTGATGAAAGCAGCATAGTGTAGTTTTTATTTCGTGTACGCTGCGCTCATTGTACAGTCAGTCGGCAAGTCAGACGGAGTTCTTACTATTCAGGCGCCTCTTGATAATTTCCAACTGTGATAAAACTTCACAATGTGTATTGGCAACTTGGAAAAACTTCTTTAGTTTGCAAACGATAAATGCCCCGTTTATTTTAAAGGGAAATGAATATATGTTTGCTCTTTCTTGATTGAATTTGCGTTTGTGTTCGTACAAAAATGCTGCGCTTGGATTATTCGGGATATTTTCTTGTTTAATGGGTAAGTTTTAAGAATATTTTTTATTGGATATTTGATTCTCATTTTTATTAACAAAACGGTGCAATTACATTATGCATTTGCGATTTGTTATATGAATAATTCTTAATGCTTTCTGCTTATTATTAGAATAAAATAACTATAATTCTAAGAATTTTCACTTTAGTAAAAAAGTATATTTCGAATGCTTTTTCCCTCTTCTTCATGTTGCATTCAATAATTTACTTCTTAAAATAAGTATTTCATATTTATCATAAAAATATAATTCTTGAATCTATCTGTATATATATATTTTCTTGCAATATATCTCTATTATCTCATATTATTTAAATGACAATCAATTTTACCAGAAACTTAACCGTATTTAATTGATATAAGTACTATATCGTTAAATAATTTTCCATTTTTCGCCTTCTTTTCTGATAGTTTCCTAAGTATAGCTTTCAATTCGACGTTTTAACTAGAATCTTAATTTTTTTATTTAAAGAACTCGGGATATTTCTTTCACTTTTCTCATGAATCTTTTTCTAAAATTGAATTTTTAGAAATTCTGTTAAAATATTAATGTATTGGAATATATATATAAAAAAAAGATTGTATTCAGGCTCTCGTATATTGCTTAAGTTATGGATTCTATATTCACATAAGAATAAATTAAATATGTTCGTGATGCAAATCGTTTGGAATTTTTTTTAATATAAGAATTTTTTTGTAAGAATATAAATATTTCAGAACACACTTTTCTAGTAGAAAATATGTATTTAAACCTAAAAATGATTGAATTTGATCTTCTTGAATATATTTTTTATATTATTAATATTTCGTATCAATTTTCAATCGTATCAATTAATATTTCGTATCAATAGCAATCCACAAAATAACAAATTCTAGTAATATCGTATAACAGGTACAAATTAAGTGCCGTTTTGAACTATTCTTTGTAATTATATTAAAAATTGATGAGAAATAATCTAAATGTACATGCTATTATATTAATTTGTAGTTATTTCTTATTATAATACTTTTTTCCCTATCTCTTGTTTTAAAGAGAGTTTTGAATGAGTTAATTTTACAACCTGTCAAAAAAATATTTAATCTTCAACATACAAATTAAAGTTTGTTTTAGAGATTTTCTTCCTCTAATGCATCTATATTTAAAAAAATACATGAGTTTTATTTTTAAATAAAATTTTTAAAAAAAAAAAATCTCTGGAACAAATTGGTTCGTATGCATTTTCCTCTTTTCTAGCTCATCATCTGTCTCAGCTGGTTTCTATGGCAACCATTTTGAATTATTAATGCTTCGTAAAAATAAAAATTATAAATAGGAAATCTTATTTATTTATTTTTTCCTTCATAAAAAATGAAATTAACGAAGTGGATTGAGTTTTAAAAATGCGCTTTCTAATAAAAGAAATTTCCTAGCAGCTAAATCAGTGCTTAAATATTTTTTTAAATTGTATATTTTAGATTAAATGGCAATATAGATTTTTCTAAAAATGGAAGATATGCATTCTAAATATCAAAAACATATCGAATTTTTTTTTCATTTTAAATGTCTTTAAATTTCATCGTCGTATCTCTTTTCATATAAAAAAGTGCTAATAAGAATTTGTTATGAATAATTAATAAAATATATTTTTAGATAATGAAATAATAATCTATTTTATTTTGCTCTGAAATTTTGGCTTTTATTTTTTGGATAGCTTTATTTGTGATTTCTAATTCATGTCTTTTAGATAAGAAAAATTAACTACCAGTTTATATATTGGCTTTGAATAACTTATATTAGTAATTAAAATAGGTATGTTAGCCGGTAATCAAGCAAGAAACTTTTTGTTTTCTAATAACTTGAAGAAAAACATTCAAAACAAAAATAAAAAGTAATATTTCACCTTTTTTAATTGCGTGTTTGTGTGAGTGTTCTGGACTTGTGGCTGTAAAATATAAGTATTAAGTAACGTTGCTATGGCTGTTATTTTGGACTACTCATCTGAAGGGATGTATCACTATGATTTTATAAACTATTTGTTTTATTGTAAAAATTTTGCATTTTACGTATTTGTTACAAAAATGGAATTTTAAATAAAATCTAGGGTTTAAAAAAAAGCGTGCTTTTTTGGTGATCAAGTGGACTAATCATGTGGATGACGGCCTTTTGCATCTCTTAATGACGTCATTGGCGTAAACGAGTTCAATGCCAGGCGAAGAAGATGCGAGACAGTGATGAAATTGACGACCAGTTGTAACTGATGAAAATTGTTAAGAGGCGACTGTTTTCTTCGTTACTTTTTTTTTTCTTCTGGCAGGGATTACGTTCATTGATAAAAACTCCGCTTCGCTTATTATCGCCTTTTCTCTGAAGCGATCGTTGTCTCGGCTCATTCTCGCTAAGTGCCTCGAAGATTAATTTTTTCGAGAACCTGGAAAATCAAACGATAATGATGGGTTGTCTGAATAGACATATTCAGACAAAAGGATGGCCTGCTCACAGCTTATCTTGGTGATTTTTCTCGGACCTCATTACGCATTATGTAGAATTCTTAAACATTTATGCATGGTTTTTAGAATTAAGGTAGATTGTTTGTGATTAACTTCGAATCTGTAGTGCCTGTAGTACATGCATTCTGTAAATAAACTGTATAGCCATTTTTTTAAACTCATTATTTAAATTTTACAGATATATCCAAATACTGATAAAATTAAATGTCTTTGCTATTTGTGCATCGTTGTAATAGTATGTTATTGTAGTCTGTAGTAGAAAGAGAATATCTTATTCCAAGAAAATGCAATATGTACAGCAATTAAAATATTTCATTTACTGCTAAGTTTCAAAATAATAAAAGAATAATCTCCACTCCAAACTAACAAAGAAACATAGTTTTTTTTTGGGGGGGGGGGAGAATTCATTTTGTTCAGGAATACTTTATAAGGATGTTCTGTATATTTACATATATTAGAAATTTAATTATTTTAAAAATATTAGAAATCTTTCAATTGAAATAACCAGTAAAAAAAATAAACTCTTGAAAATTTATTCTAATCAAGCATATTATTAAATAGTGCTCATATTTCATTTATAAATGCTTGTTTTATGGACCATTAGTAAATAAACTTCAAGGATCTATTTTAGAACAGTGAGTTTTCTGTTGCACAAGGCAATGCTCTTACGAAAGAAGCTTATTTACTTATCTTTATTTTTTTGAGATCAACAATATTCAAACTAAGAAGTTGCTGTTGGCGTAGGCTTTTCTGCTGAATTTTTTTCAGATTAACCTTGAGCTGATGGATGTGCATTGAAATTCTGATAGTCTCTAGGAGTCAATGTTTGGATTATCTTTTGATTGCAACTACATCCTTCACAGAATTGCAGATTTTGAATTGCATTTATTTTCATTTTAAGTGAAATGAGACAACTTGAAATCCAACTTTAACTTCCAGTTAAATTTTCTTGCTTTTAATAGGATTTATTTATTTATTTGCACATATAATCTGTTTTATTTGTTAAACTTAAAATGATTTAAAAAAATCGTGTCAGTCTGGATGCTATTCCTTTTTTTCTTCTCATAAAATAAATAGAAAATGCACGCCAAAAACTGAACACTTTTCCGCAAATCGCTTTTTGAAACGTCTAACCATGTGAATGATTTATATTGCGCCCAACGTCTTTCCATCAAAAGTTGACATGCTGCCATTTTACTCAAGCAAAATTCTAAAGAAACAGGAAGAGTTTTTCCAATTCTTTCCCTTTGTTCTATTATTTATTTTCCTTTTTTTTATTTGTATTGTTAAGACGCGTGTCTGTGTATGAGTGGGACCGAGTGAACCAAAATGCTAGGAACTGGGACACTGATTTCCCATAAATAACGCAAAATTTCTGCCAAGGGAAAAACGTTTTTCAAAGGCATAAACAGTGCCCTTTTCATTTATTGGAATTTCAAAGAATTTTTTTTTTTTTTCATTCAGTTGACTGTTTTGTCTTTTGTCTTATACATACAATAGATTGCGTATTGTATGCGTTAACCGAATAAGCATTTTCTTCCGTACCGTTTTATCAAACTGCAAAAATTGTTTCAATGAATAAAACAGTATGTAGACTATCGCCACTGTTGTAATCTTGCAAGAAACATACAATCTAATCTATGATAAGGCTGTGGAATTTCAATCGTTGTATGGATAAATTTAAATATAGATTATTTTTTATTTTTTTTATAATAGAATAGAATAGTTAATCTGTTAAAATGTATCGCAAATTGTGTAAGATGAAAGTGGATTATAAGTGTATAGAAACTGGGCGTTTCAACGAATTTTAATAAGATTAAAATGACAAATGGATGTGGTGCTAATTTTATTTCGCCCAATGAAAATGAAATAAAGAAATTAAACTGCTACGACAATTTTAAAATTTACAAGCAATATTTTTCAAATTCACCTATAATTCGACATGAATTATGTGTTTAAAAATCAAAATCCAAGGGGAAAAAATGCCTGGTTAAATATTGATTTCATTTGTTTAGAAAAAGAGAGAGAGAGAGAGAAAGAAAAAGGAAGGAAAACTTAAAGCAAAATCTGATAAACGATCAAAAGTTTTTTTTTTTTTTTTTTTTTTTT
>JAPMOR010114430.1:5894-23657 GCA_026543865.1 Argiope aurantia
GATAGTAGGCTAATTTAAAGTAAAATTCATAAAAATAATAATTTTTCTTAAAAAAATGTCCTTATGATTAAAATGTGCTTTTTTTCTTCTTTATAGTAAAAAGCCTGTTCGAGTTTTTAGTGAAGAAATTATCTTTGCAATGAATGCATTCTTCTTATGTTTGTGGCCATACATGAAATTTATCGACTGGCTTGCTACTCGCAAAAAAGAAAATAAAGGTGCCGCTGCTACATCTGGAAAAAAAGATGCTACATCTGTATGCTAATTTAAGTACTTTAAATCATAAAATTATAGTTCACTTTAAAGATTTAAAGAAAAATCACTTCAAATTTTATAAAGTCTGTCATTTTATGTAATATCTTAATTTAAGCATATTGCATTGAATTCTCTTAAGTTTTGCATATTTATTTTCAGTTTTCTACTTATGAATGAAAATACATAAGCAAAACATTTTACTATTGACAGTTATTAGAATATAGTTATTGAAGTCATAATAATTAAAAAAAGAAATGAAAGTTCTGAAAATGAATTGATATACAAGCAAGCAAATCTTGGATGATAAGAATTAAATTAAGTATTCAAGAAAGTTAAAGTTAATTTTATTTAAGGAAGTTAATATATGAGTAAAAAAATAGTTTTATCAGAAAACAACAAATTTTGAAATATATGTAAATGAGTAATTTTTTTTATTAATAAAAATATATATATATTAGTAATTGAAATCCCTGCATTTTTTGACAAATGCTCATTAGAATTATGAGCGAATTGCAAGAGTTTAAAAGATGAACATTAAAATTTTCAATTAAATTCAGACCTGAATTATGTAATTTAATGAATATATTTTTATTTCATAGATATTTGATTAATATCATATGAAATTTTTTTAAAAATTTGCAATTCATTATAATATTGATATTTTCTTTGTTGGATTGCATGGTATAGAATTAACAGTTGAAATTGCTTGAACAACAACAACAAAAAATCTATGTGTTTTGCACTTAGGTATTATTATCAATGTTTTAAACAGTTTTTGTTATATGCTCATATTATATATAGATAGATAGTAGTTTGTTGTAAAGAACAACTTTCATAAATCTGAGATAATATTAATCTTAAAGCTACAACAGTGTTAGATATTAAAGTTTTGACATTCTGAACTGTAATGTGTAATAAATTTTAATCTATTAAAAAATAATGCAATCAACAAAGCATTTTTAAAAAATGAGTGAGTAATAAGGTAAAATAATTCTTTTTAATATTCTATAAGAAGCATTTTTAAATTTGTCTCTTTTTTTAATTTCTATTCAAAGTTCTACACCAAGCAAGTTTTATAATTAAAAATTATATTCAATATGCATAAATCGGTCAAAAATAGTGAACAATCCACCGAAGCTTGATAATGAGAAAAATAGAATTTTAAAGATAGAATGTCTTGGTCAGTTACCATTTCACATATATGTCTACTATTTATGAATTTTGTTGATAGCTACAGTGTACATCTGAATGATCATCTTATTACGCCAAAACCATTGTTTGAAATTCTTTTGGAAAATTATTGAATGATGATTACTTATGACATATCCTTGACAACTTTCATTGTATTAAGTAGCTATGATTTCACAATTTATGGATGGGAACATTGATCCTATGCTATTGACAGGACCTCAAATTGATGGGAACATTCATTTGGAATCACAGATGGGTGATTTTCATAGTCATTTTTGAACAATTTGTAGCATATTTTACAAACAAAAATGCCAGAGTTGCATGCAAAGATCTAGAATAATAAAGCAAACAACATGCTGTACACGTAACAGTTTAGAAGACTGATAATTGATGATAAAATTATCATCCATTATCGAACTAGAAACATTGAATTTCCATCTACTTAGGTGAATAAAAGTTAAAATGTTTTGAAAGTAATTTCAAAATGACAATGTGCTCATTGCATGATTAAACAAATGTTGTAAAACTAATATCAAGAGTTTTACAAACGCCTTCATGTTTTGATGTAGCTATTTCATAAAGATGACTGTAGTGCAACATATCACAAACAGAGTGGATCATGAATTAAAAAATAATTTTATATAAAAGAATATTAATTTATAAAAAGAAAAGGTTATATTCAAATGGGTACAAGGACGTAACAAATACCTCACTTTAGGAATGGTTTACGGCTAGACTCTAAAATGACTGAATGTGGTAATTTTTTTTCAAAAAAATCTAGTATTTTTTAATAATGTGTAACATGTATCTCTATGGTAACATATAAAACTTTTAGTTGAGTTTATTTTCTGTTGAAAGTCAGTATGCTGTATCATGTACACTATCGTTGCTGTTTATATGATCAAAGAGCTTAAAAAGTCATGAGAGAACAAATGAGCAAAAAGCTAGAAAATTACTATGATAAAACTATTCTCATGAAAAATAATAACTATTTTTGATTAACAATAAATAATATGGAGTATTCCTTTTAAATTAACTTTTAAAAAATTTGATTCACTCCTTTAATTGAGACTATTTTTAAAATATCGCAAAGACTATATTAGCATATTGTGTCTTTTGATGATAAATATTAATCAAAATCAATCCAGATGCAGTTGACCATATTTGTCCACAGCTGATTGAAAGCAGAATTCAAAATAAAAGTACGAATAAAATTCAACTAAGTGAAAAACAAAACAATTTCCTAATTTAAATCCTACTATTGAAATATCTATAAAATTCAAGTACCCTTTAATCACGAAGTATTTATAATTCGTCATGTAAACTTACCAATTCTTATGGGGGGGGGAATTCTGAATGATTTTATCATTGATCTTTTTGATTTAGTTACACAATTATTTATGTTTCCTGGAATAAATGTTTTTGAAAATTCAAAGTAGTTTTCTGTACATCGAAATGCAATATAATGTTCGTTTATTTTTTTTCAAAATTGACAAAGCAAATATCTAATGAGTATCTCCTACCTTTTGCTTTCCCTTTCAAAAATAGAGGCATCTGTGAACGGATGCATTCTACTCTTGAAAGAAAAATTTCAGAGCTTCGTTATGAATTTTGTCTTCAAAAGTTTTATGTTGAGTGAAATTCTAGTGATCTTTCCTTTTTAAATTTTTGTTTTAGATGGGTGATAAATCTCCGCGTCGTTGGTTCAGGAAAAAGAAAGGTAAGCATGATCTAGCGGTAGATAAAGCAAATAAGAGTTTTTAAAAGTTTCGTTTCCATGTATTTTAAATCTCTAACATTTATAAAACGAAGTGTTTGCATTGATAAACACTAAAAAAAAAAAACCTTTGACTTAATTATAACTACTATGAATGCACTATCAAAAAATCATTACAGAAAGTGCTATGGCCTGATGGGCCTAAGCAGATTCTTAAAAAAATTATGAAACAGAGAACGGGAGGTTACAAAGCGATAACATGTTTTTTTACCTTCAGTATATCAGTTGTGTGTATGTGGTGGATTTTTATGCATTAGTCCACTTGCATTAGCTTAGTCGTTTTATTTCTTGATTAACAAAAGATAATTATGATGATTTTTACAAGTGAAAATTCAATAATTTATATTACATAAAAATGAACAGTTGATGTTGTTAAAATGGTCTTTCTTATATACGCATGGTACATTGGGCATTTGAAGACGAATTCTTCTACTCAAGAATTCCAGTTTCGGGCTTTTTTAGAGGATCACGTCTTTTCAAGTTCCGATCCCACCCTTCTCGGCTGACATCTCTCTCTCTCTCTTTTGCTGCGAACTCTGACTTCTACACTCTAGCTATCATCGGAAGAATGCAGAGAGCCCTCTCGTGGATGTAATTTTCCACAGTTGTTATATAATAATAATAATAAAAATCATTGCAGCAGTTTACCTCGGAAGCGTTAGATGTATCAGGTTGAAGGCTCTCCCTAAATGCACCCTCCTTATTGCACATTATTTACTATTACAGAATTGATATAATTATTTAATGTGTCCTGGAAGCATACAGTTTTCTCTATAACACCTTAAATCTAAGCTTGACCTTTAGTTTTGGAATGAGTGCGAAAAAAATATCAAAGACTGAACCTTTTATAGTTCTCTGGTATATATTCTTACCGACTGTAAAAATTTTTTTATGAGGGCATAAATAAGTATTTTAAAATGATAAATAGGATAATAAGATGCTTAAATTTAGATTGAGTTACCTTAATAGCTCTGAAATGTATTAAATTTATAGTTAAATATCATTTAAATTCAAAACTGATAAATATGCTTACCACTACCCATTCACGCTGTAAGGATTTTCGTAGCGACATTAAGTTCCAGCATTTGTCAATAAAACTTTTTCCATTGTCAATTTGTCAAAATAACAATGGAAAAAGTTTTGAGACATGAAACACCCCTGTGTTCTCAATATCAACGACATTCTTTTATTTAATTATCATTATTTGTTATTGAATTTGTTTAATTTAAATTCAGCATTCATTTTCAAAAATAAAACTGTTTATGTAGTCGGAATTTCTTAAAAAATGGAATTTTCCTGTTAATTATTTCATGATATTTTGACTTCAATTTTGATGTATTGATTATTTCAATACTGTAGTTTTACGACATTTTAATTTACTTCTTAAAGCAAAACGTGGCTAAGATGTTATTAATAAAATTGCATCAGATTGCAGCAATTTAATTTTTATTCAGTGTAGTAATCCGCCCAGTCAGCCTAATAAAAAGCAAAATAAGCTTCAAATTTTAATGTAAGACATTACTGAATTTGCATTCTATAATTCCTAACCAACCAAAAAAAAAAAAAAAAACTGTATAGAGTTGTTTTAAATTACCTACAATGGAGGGGTAAGTATGCTAACCAATAAACATTCGATGATATTTTTACCCTTAACGCTCAGTGATAAATACGCTTACCACTTTCAGTTTTCCCTGAACGATCTCTGGTAAATATATTTACCACACTTTATTTTATAAATTAAAAGGCAAATCTACGAATTTTCGATGTTTGTATTTAACTCATCTGTTTCTCCTGATATAACTCTAAAAAATCATATTCATCAATGCCCTGGAATTATGCCCTATATTGGGTGAATGCACTCAGGCAGGTTAAAGAACACAATACGAATCTTTTATCTGTATTTATAACGTTTCAAAAGATCGTGGGCAAATTTCGCCCATGCATTCGCATCATAGCGAATGCATTGATAAGCGATTTTAAATTTTTTAATATTTGGAAAATCAACCATTTCAATTTCATAACAATTCAAAATTTTCATATCATTTATTAAAATGAAATTTAAAATTATTAATATGAAAATTCGCTTTGTATTTATGTATTTGTAAGTATTTTTAACGATGACATTTCCACCCATAATGTGTTTTCTAATTTTTCAGTAATTGGTGTTGAGAAGGATTGCCAGCTCAGGTGTCGGCCTCGTCATCTGACGGTGGTTCAAAATTACGAGATCCGTCCCAAAATAGCCCTAGTATTGCTTTAAAACGGGACGTTAATATAACTAAGCTAAACTATCCTCTATTTTATTTTTCTTCTTTCACACCGCCTGCACAATTTTCACATCCTGTAGGTTAAGATTTCTGTTTAAATCGATATTGCAGGCACTTAGCATTTTGTTTTCGACCAGGAACTGATGAGAGTGAACCCGAAACTTCCTCAATGCAAACGGATAAAAAGCAGCATGGAGATAAAAAACGAGGAGGCAAAAAATCACCAGAGGGTCCTCAGCATCCCCCATCTGAGCGGTCTGGTGCAGCTGATGAAGCTAAAAGACAAGGTATCAAATCCGGGCGGTCTTTGAAGAACACACTTAGCGATAGTGCTTTGGAATCCGATCATTACAAATCCAATCCTGATCTTTCTGTCATCGGCAAAGAGTTGGCTACTTGGCAAAAAGGTACTCATAAAATTCAAGCTGTTAAAAAGTAGGTATATTAAACTTTTTGTTAGAGACCAGTTGTTTTTGTATTGTTTTGATTTGAATAAAGTTCATTGTTTATATTTTTATTGGTGTGTGTGAGTGTGTATTATTTGGAAGTAACACATAAAAGAAAATCTATTCATGAATGCGAATGGGTAAAAAAATTCCAAAATTTGTGCTCTAAAAACTTAAATATATTCTAGAGTTTTAGCTAGATTTAACTTTTGGAGTCTTCTGTAAGTCTGTAATTTTAGGTATTCAGGTCACTGTGTTAGTGATACAGATGTCCAAAAATTTTGAATTACTATATTTTGCATGGTATAATAATATTGCACCCATTTTAGCTAAACTGGAAAAAATCATTCCATGTGGAAAATACATAATCCTTCTGACGGTATAATGATTTTGCTTAGGTGGTGAAGACCAAGTACGTTGAGCACATTGAAATAGGTCCAGTTATCATCTACTGATTATATGCGTAGTCATAACTGAAGGAAAAGGAAATCAAATTTGATTTGACTCAGAGTCAAGTTTACTTCTCTGGTTCTGTACCATTGTAAGGTTTTAATGTCGATTTAGTAAAGTCGAATATAACTTTCTCTTTGAGAAAAGTTATAATTACAGTTAAGGCTTATTTTTGATCAAATTTATCAGTTATTATTACCGCTAACTTTATACAGGATATTCCATTAATCAAGAATAGACATTTATGCATCAAACTGTATTTATGAAGGGAATCAAAATAGCAACATATTCCCCGTCTAGCTGAAAACTTATTTCTTGATTTCTGCTTGACTAAGACTTCAAACGTTTCAGTTTTTGTTTTTTAATCGGACCGATTTCTACCCAAAATTTGACATTATATATAAAAATGAAAGATATGGAAATGATTGCAAAAATTCAAAATATTCAGTAGTTTAAAAGCATACAATATTAGAGAAATTCCAGTTAAAGAGATAGTTTAACGTTAAATTTACAAAATTGATTCGGTATTTAGCGACTTCTTAAGTCTAGGGAAAAAATCCTATACAACTGTAAAAAAGTATTTTTCGAAAAAGAAAAATTCTGTGTATAATTAAAGTGGCAAAGATGAACTACGGATTAACGAAGAAATGAGTTTGGCTTATAAGTTTGCAGTAGCCAATCATTAAAAAAAAAAAAATCGGTCTTCCAAGTGAAAAAATAATAATAATAGTAACTTGGGAAGAATGATTTAGACTATGTATGATTAAATACAATGCAAAATTATCTTTAAAAAACGCCAGAAAAGGCAAGTTTATCAAGGGCGTTAAGTCAGATTTCAAGCTTAAGAATATTGATAGCCGATTGCTTAAGTGTCACCAATGTTGAATTTTCACTTTACTGTTTTTAAATAGCTTAAAAATGAGATTAGAACCTTTTTCTCCTCATATATTTGGAATAATATAAAGAGCAAGGCAATCTGTGATACAGTGACATCTTATGCCATGAATCAAACAACATGCAATTATTTTTCTAATTAATCTCTGCTATATCACTGTTAGTGAAACTAAAGATGAATAGGCGCCACATAAAAAAGAATGCCTATAACTAAAATAAAGTTTTAGCCTATAATAAAAATAACTGAAATTATAAGTTTTCTATCGTATAATAAATTATCTTGGGTGTAACATTGTTTCCTATATAGATATCGGAAAGTTTCATTTCGAGACATTGCAAGATTATTACAATGTTGGAAACAGGATAACGCAAAACTTAACATTGCAATAAATGGTTAAACATTGAATGTGGTTTTAGAAGAAATGTTCAAAAAATTTCATTTTTTTTTTTGCAATGATAACAAAACCCCCAGATGTACTGCTAAATATTTTTTTAATGATGCTTATAGGCTAGTATGATATCTGTAAATAGTTATATGCATGAAGAGAAAATCGAACAAGAGGTATCAAATTTAGTATGTAATTATTTTGTGTCCATCACGTGCTTTCCGAGAAAGAAATGTTTGAAATTTTTTATTTGTTTTTTAATTAATTAAAAATGAACTTTTACTTTTAATTAAATATTCTACAGTGTGGATCTTTAGACTTAGAGCTATCAAATTTGGATGCCATTAACTTTTTAAGTTGTAGATGTTCATTAAGTTTTTCAGAATTTGAGGCTAATGAAATTTAAAAAATTAGACCCCAATAATTTTGGAGTGTATAATCGCACAAATACTATTTTTTACATAACTTTAAAATCCACAACAGTGTTTTTTACTAATATCAGTTTTATTTCGCTGTGATTACTTTTCTTTGGTATTAGAAAATACGAAAATGATTTTTTAGCACATTTTACAACAACATTTTTTGCCGTTTTAGTTATTGAATTTTTATTTTAGTGTGTTGCGCCAATATTAAATGCATTATTTGCTTTTAAATTGTCGCTGCATATATAACAAAGAGCAAATTTTAAATCGAATTCGAATCGGACCTAAATTATAAATTTAGATGTTTGTTTTAGACTTAAATTATAAATTTAGTTTTCAAATCAGCTGTTCGAATCTCCTTTAGTTCGGATTTTTTATGCAACAATTTTCTTATCGTTTTTTTTTTTTTTTTTTATGGACAGCATTGATAAATTAAATAAGTTGACGACAGAGGGCGACAGCAGCTCTTACCTTTCTTTTTTCATATATGTAAAGTTGGGATTTTTTATCATTTTTCATTCATTTCATAGGGAACCAGAATTTCGCAATTTTGTACAGTTGAATAATCTCGCTGACAATACACTATTTTAATGTCTTAATTAAAAGTTAATCAGTAGTTTAATTATAAACCATAGGTGGTGTAAAGAGGAAAAATTATTTGAAGTTCAAAAAGTAGATATTAAATTACAAATCGATACATCTTAATTAAATTTATTCTTTTCTCTTGTTATCATTGTTTACATATTGGGCGAAATTTTATAATTTTCGTATTTAAATTCTGTCTAGTTTTAAAATGTAACATCTTTTTTAAAAAATTACAGTATGCAACTGAATAAAAATACTTCCGAGTTTTTATTAGTGTTCTCTTCTGATCAGAAGATAATGCACTCTTTAAAAAAAATGGATCACGAGATTTTGACAAATCTTTCCCAATCTGAAGAAAAAAGAACAAATTTCAATAGTTTTTCCGAAATGTTTGCCTCATGTCTTCCTTCACAAGTGATAGCTCAAAAACACTGCAAACTAGATGAGTGATATTTAATTTATGATTCCCACATCAAAATTATAATTTATGTTTGTGTTAAATTAGTTGACTAGAAGTTTGTTTTTCCGTATATGTGTGAATATTACACTTTAAAATTGCTATGAGCTAGATGGGTGGAATAAAACATTTGGTCTTGCACACCAAGTATTGTTACATTCTAATTTATAGTAGCACTAAGTCGAACACATATTCACAGGGAACACTAATTTTCGTGCATCAGAGTACAAATAAAGTGTATCGGTAGCTATTACTTCTTTTTCTATAAATACGTTCAAACCATTTTGTGATCCCAAAATGAACTAATGAATAACGTGAAATTTTTTAAATATTGCAAGAACTTTTTTAACTTTTATTAAATACGAAGACAAAAATTCACAGACAACAAATACACAACGGAGACGAACACAGACTGCACACTACAACAAACAGTAGCCCACAAGTAGTAATGGGTAGCAATAATAAACACTGCACACAAAGCGGGCAAAGAGAAATCAGCAAAAGGAGAGAATTTTCGAAGCTACTCTTTACGGTTTCTCCAAACGCCTGTAATTCTCGACTAGTTCCTCATTTAGCTGTAACTATTACACGACTAGCTATTCTTCACATGACTCATGCTGCTTCTATAATAAACACCAGGACTCAGCACACAATTCAATACAGCAATCGTTTGAGCTCTACACAACGCTTGCCCTTCCCCCTTACCGATTCAACTATTCTTCCGTCTCTTTCCACGACTGTCTTAGGCTTGAGACTGCCGATCTTGTATAATTCCCGGAGCCGGGCAGAGAAGGCTCTGGAACAATAAGGCATATATCGGTCCCTATTGGCTCTATCGTCAAAATTCTGGAATATTCTAGTATTGTCAATTTTGTCGCCAAATTCGTCACCAAGTTTCACGCCAAGCTCTGAGATCATTGATTCGGCTTCCGACAGAGCTGATAGTAAAGCGGTCTTTCCAGTGTTTGAACTAACCGCGCTGGGAAGTAACATTATAGATTTATAACAATATTGTTGGAAGACGACGAAAGATCCATCGCATATATAGTTCCAATGGGTATCGCAGCAAGTATCTGGCACTGTTTAAAATTTCCAGAAGAGATAAAAACGTTAGAAATGTTGTATTAGATTACTTTAAAGGTGTCAACGTGTCCATATAGATAAATAAATGGTTACAAAATCTTCCACTGATTATTAAAAAAATTATTGTAAGAAACTATCATGATCTGACATATAATTGCTCGGATATATAGTAAAGACGTTTATAAAGTTTTTAATAAAACTATTTACATCAATAAATTTCAATGTGAGTGCCCTTATAAAGCTAAGAATATCAAGGAGGCATTCCATTTCTCACCAAGTATTGTTCAACATTTTAACTGTCACACTAGATCCACCATCTGTGATCAATATCTTGAACTGGAGTTACAAACACTTTGTCCTTTATCTCACCCCAAAATGAACATTGAATAGTAATGCTCGGTTTGAATTTACGGAACCAAAAATGAACGTTTTCCCATATTAATGCCGTTTTGATAACAATAGAATATAAAATCACAATTTTTGCAAAATTTGCACTATTTTTTGAACTAAAACATTTTTAAAACACGAAAATTTCATAGTAAAAGTTTTACAATATTATATTCAATAGTCTTTGTAATCAGAGAAAACTTGATAATTTGATTTGAATATCGGAAGTTAGATATATATAATAGGGGGCTTCGTCCACTTTCGCTTGCCAACACTGTTGTTGTCCTCGAATCATGCATGTTCTCAAGTTAATGGGCTTTCCTGAGGATTGTTTCCCTCTCACCAGATGACAAAAGCAAATAACAAAAAACTGTTTTAAAAATGTCATGAACAAAAGAGTTCAATTCCAATAAAAAAATATTTTAGTATTAGTTAACATTCAGAAGAAATCTCATCGTAATTTTAAATTTTTCGGCAGAAATGAAAAATTAAAATATGGAATTAAAGAAATTTAAATTAAATAAAAACTTTCTTAAAACCGTTAAAAGATACTATAAAAATATTTCATTTTGATTAATTTTGATTAACTAAGAGCACCTTTCAAATCAATATTTTTAATGTTGCCTACCTTAGCGTGGATTTTAATTCCAGTTCTAGATTTCGTTGTGAGACGATGTGAAAATATTTCATTTTTATCATTAATAATCAGACCAGCTTTGTCAAAACTCTGACCTTGTGGTTTAATGATGTATAATGACAAAAGCTAGTCTCACTGGAAATCGCAGCCCTTTCCATATAAATGGCATATATGCATCATTTTTTTCAATCAGTAGTAATACTCGGAGTATGAACAATTGTGCTTTTGTTTTGACCTTCAATACCTCAATATGGAAAGCGCTCAATCTATATGACGACAAACCACGCTAAACGCCTCATTACTATTGTAGGTTGTTTGCGGGCGTTTTAACACAAACTGATGATAAAATTACTATATTCTGAATTTAGTTACAAGATTAATGAATGATGGACGGAACAGGAACAATACAAACACTGAAGTAAACAAAGTTAATTAAGACACCTCGTCTTCTTTAAAGTTATAGAACGTTACGGCTATCGTCTACAGTGGCATCGTCAAAACACGTCTTCTTTCTAGTTATGCAACGAACGTCTTCCGTTGCAAACGCCTTTTACCGCGGCCTATTCTGAACTGGCAGCTACAGTACTTTTGCTGCTAGAGGCGCTGTCATGACGGCACCACATTCTCGGCCGTCCTGGTCTCGGCTGGTCCTCCAGACGACACTGAAACAATAAAAAAACAAAGAAACAGAAAAAATCGAAAATTGACAAAAACAAATGTTTTGGAATTTGGTGTCATCATTCTGCTGGACTTCGTGGGCAGCAATGATCAGCAACACCAGGGTTTCAGAAATTATGTACACGTTGTACTATTAGGTCCTTCATGACTCCCTTCTTTGGTGACGTCATACGTGTTTCCGCCTTTGGCCTTGGAGATCCGGTAGGGTCCCAGATATTTTGGTTTCAACTTCAAGCCTGGTCCAAACTGGGTTCGCTTTATAACGACAAGATCTCCTGTTCTATAAGATTGTTTCGGATCTCTTCTTCTTAAGTTATATGTCCTCCGATTTTCGTCCTGGATTTTGAAGATCTGTTGCTTTGCATGTTTTCTCAATTCTTCTCTTTGAACTTCAAAATGGGCTTGAAATTCAGCCTCGACCAATTCTTTAAGCTTGTCAAGTCCTCCAATATTCATCTTAGTGCCAAAAAGTAATTCAAAGGGTGTATCTATGCTTCGTTGATAGGTGGAATGTATTGTTTGCTGCAGTTCGTTGGTGAACTTATACCACTTTGCAGGATCGTGATAACTTAGAGAGAACAGATATGATCGTCTGATTTATGCGTTCGACTTGCCCATTTGCTCTCGGCAAACCAGTAGTAATTAAATGATGTTTTATCTTTTCTTTCGCACAATATTCGGCAAATTCGTCAGAGCTAAAAGCTGTTCCTCTATCTGAGATTATTTGAGCTGGACTTCCAAACGCAGACTTCTGAATTTCTAACTTTGATATCACTTCTGCAGATGTTGTACTTTTCGTAGGATATATCCACACAAATTTAGTAAAGGCGTCAATGATTGCCAAAACATGCTTATAATTTTTATGAGTACTTTGCAACGGTCCTAGATGATCAATGTGATATGTGTGTAATGGCATATCTTCTTTATGCAATGGATGTAGCAATCCTTCCTTCTTTCCTCTTTTGTGATTCACCAGAATGCAATGCACACAATTGGATATAATACTCTCAGCTTTCTGCCTCAGTTTGGGAATGAAAAAAATAATCTTGAATATACTTCTCAGTATATTTAATTCCAGTATGGCCCCTCTCATGCGCATTCCTTATAATTTCCGTCTGCATAATATCGGGCACAACTACCAGTTCTTTACCCTCAACAAATTTGTATAGTATTCCATTTCTATCACAGTAATCTTCATAGTTAGCGACTCTCAGTAATTCTTTAATTGCTTTGATTGCATCGTCATTGTCTTGCGCAGTCTTCAACCTTGGTAAGATGTTATCAAATGAAATACAACATACGTTTATGGGAGATCTACTTAAAGCATCAACGTGAGCCATACGGGTACCTGAACGATGTTCAATAGTGTAATAAAATTCCTGTAGGAGCAAGGCCCAACGAGCTACGCGAGTTGACAAATCTTTCTTCTGCATTGTTTTCTCTGACGCGGAACAGTCAGTAATGATTTTAAATCGAATTCCTAATAAATATACTCGAAATTTTTTAATGGCTGTTATGACGGCAAGTGCTTCCAGTTCATAACTGCAGTATTTTTTCTCAGCATCTGTAGTTTTCTTACTCATGTAATAGGTAGGGTGAAAATATTGATCGTTAGGAGATTTTTGCATTAGGATAGCACCATAACCTTCTAAACTGGCATCAGTATGCAGTTCTGTTTCATAATTTGGGTTGTATATTCTTAATACAGGTTTCTCAGCTAACAATGATTTAAGTTGATTAAAAGAGCTCATTTCCTTTTCGCCGAATTTAAATTTACAGTCTTTTTTCAACAGATCACTTAATGGTCTAGCAACAATAGAATAATTTGGAATGAATTTTCGAAAGTAGCCTGTAAGTCCTAGAAAACTTTGAACTTGCTTTAAATTGGTTGGCTCTGGAAAATTAAGTACAGCTTTTGTTTTTAGGGTAGAAGGGAAAATTTTACCTTCTTCAACGACATGGCGTAAAAATTCAATTCGCTTCTTCAAAAAATGTGATTTCTTAAAGTTAATCTCTAATCCATATTCACTGGCAATACTTAGAACTCGCTTGACACGTTCGATTCCTTCTTCGTATGAGGAAGACAAAATTATGATGTCATCCATATAGAGCAGCATAACACCATCATTGATCAAAGGTCGAAAAATAGTGTTAATATATCTCTGAAACACAGCTGGGGAATTGCAAAGTCCAAACGGAACCTTAAGAAATTGATATTGACCTTCACTTGTGACGAATGATGTAAATTTTCTACTATCTTTATTAACATCAACATGAAAGAAAGCATTTTTGAGATCGATAGTATTAAACACACGTGATCCTTGTAATCTGTCTAAAATATCTTCGATTAATGGAAGGGGAAATCTGTCCTTCACAATTACTTTGTTTTATCTTCTATAGTCGATGCAAACACGGAGAGTTCCATCTTTCTTTCTAACAATTACAACTGGGCTACTGTACTCTGAAGAACTAGGTTCAACAATTCCGTTTTCTAACCATTCATCTACCTGAGCACGGACAATTTCTTTTTCTGAAAACGGTAATCTACGGGGTTGATGAAATATAGGTTCATTTTTTTTTACCAAAATATTTAGTTCAACACTTGTCGTTTTAGTTATATGCGGTTTATAATTTGAAACTAATTGTACTACTTCATCTTTAACAATGTTAGGAACGTCAGGTTCAATGTTCAATTCAAATTCGTTACAGTTTACATCAATTGATAGGGCGGATAATGTATCGCTTTCTTCTATACGCTGAAATTTATTTTTAATCGTAATTCCGTCTTCATTTATTAGTGTTTCACCTTGCATTAGCACATTAAGTCCAACAATAACATCATAAGACATAACATCATTTTCAACATCAGCATTACACTTGAAATCATCAATTTGAATGTTACCTTTAAAATAACCTAATGGATTTACTTTGCATTTACCAAATCCACTTAAAGTAGAGTTCAATGGAGACAATGTTTCTATGTTTAGTTTATCAAACACTGATTTACGAAGCAATGTCGCTTGGCTTCCTGTATCGATAAGTGGGTTAACATTCACATTATTAATCGTTACCTTATTGTTAAGTTTTTGTTTGAAGTTAACATTTAAATTTGCAACTTCTGGTTTCGGATTTGCTTTTGGGCACTCAGCAGCTTTATGACCAAATTCTCCGCACCCAAAACATTTTAATCCCTTGTCCTTGTGAACACAAAATCTTGATAAATGAGTTGAATCCCCACAGTTATAACAGACTTTATTCTTATGATTCCCAAAATCATTATACTTCATTCTTTCAGCACCACTACTAAATTTAACTTTGCTTTCGTTTCTACCATGAAATCGCTCATTATACTCATGCTTTGGTTTTATTCTATCCGAAGAATTAAATCTATAATTAGAATCATATTTTGGTTTTATCAAAAACAATGGTATTTTTACTTTTAACAGAATCACTCTTTATTATTTCATAAACCTTAAGTTTTTCTTTAAATTCAGATAAACTTTTACAACCATATAAAACAGTTTTGTTTTCATGCCTATCATTAATACCTTTAATTACATAATGCATTAAAGCAGAATCTTCAATTTTACCCGAACTGCTAATTTCTTTCATTTTCAAAAAGTATTCTAAAGCAGATTCAGAATCCTTCATTTTTCTTTTACTTAACATCTCATGCAAATTAGCTGAATTTATCTCAAAAGAAAATTCATCAAGCAAGGCTTGTTTCAGTTTTAACCACGAATTTACATCTGGTTCTGTGCGAACAAACAATTCCGCCGTTCCTCCAAGAGAACGCTTAGCAAAAACAAATTTTTGTAACTCCGACAAACCAAACAATTCAGAAATATTTTCAAAATTATCTACCCACACAGTTACATTTTCATGTGGTTCTGCTTTAAATTTGTTTATAGTACTTTCAATGTCAGCATAATTTATACCAGAATTAAAAATAACAGGATTTCTATCAACGTTACTACCACTTCTAAAATTACTAATACATTCAACATCATAACTCTTATTTTTATTACTTGGAACAGATGTATAATTTTTTCTTATATCAGCACATCTGTGATCAGCACATTGCATGGAAGAATCGTTTATTTTTTCATTTCCTGTTTCGAGCTGAATATTATTGTTTTTATTCAATGAATTCGCATCCGTCAAATTTTGTTCGGTGTCTGACTCATCAGACGAAGCTTTAGAACATTCTTTTGCAAAAGCATCAAGGTCAGAGAGCAGAGAAAGAATTCTTTTTGAAATCTCTTCTTTCGAACCATCAAATGAAATATTGAGCAAATTACAAACAGTAATAAGTTCATTCAAAGAAAAGGCATCGTTAATGTTTTCCAGCTTCTTCTTAAACTCCTCGCTGTCTATCTCTAATACGAATCCGCTGAAATCTCTCAATCGCTTTCGATTTCCTCGATCGCCGTCAATTCCAAACAACAATTTATGGAGTACTTTTATTTTTTCTGGGCGGCAATTCTTTAATGCAATGTTTACTACTTTAATATCATTCAAAATCATTTTGAACAAAATAAAGAAATCAGTACATACCCCTTTTTTCTTTCTTAAAATAATATCGTCGTCGTCCGTCTAAGATCCGTCTGATCTTGTATAACAATATTCACAGTCACTGTCCACTATTTTGACTTTTTGGGCATCTTTATCCCACTTCTGAATAATGTAGGTTGTTTGTGGGCGTTTTAACACATAAAGGATGAGACGGTCAACTGATGATAAAATTACTATATTCTGAATTTAGTTACAAGATTAATGGATGATAGACGGAACAGGAACAATACAAACACTGAAGTAAACAAAGTTAATTAAGACACCTCGTCTTCTTTCAAGTTATAGAACGTTACGGCTATCGTCTACAGTGGCATCGTCAAAACACGTCTTCTTTCTAGTTATGCAACGAACGTCTTCCGTTGCCAACGTCTTTCACCGCGGCCTACTCTCAACTGGCAGCTACAGTACTTTTGCCGCTAGAGGCGCTGGTTTTGGCGCGCTGTCATGACGGCACCACACTATTAAAAAACATTGCAGGGTTAACGCATATATTATTTAGATATTTAGGTATTCAGACGATTGCTAGCCGAGAAATATAAAATTCTTGTTACTCGAAAAAGGTAAACAAAATAAAAAATTTCTTAAAGTCTTTAAAAGGTACTATAAAAATATTTTATGTTGCTTAATTTTTACTAACTAAGAAAACCTTTAAAAACAATATTTTTAATCAATTATCAATAACTAACTATTTGCAAAATAGAAGATCCAAGAACACCAAAATTTTGTTAAATAAACGGTGTAAAGCTCTTTTTTTTGGGGGGGGGGGCTTTATAAAAAATCAAATAGGGGAAAAAATACCCTCTTGCATCTGGGAGAGAAAAACAAAATTGTATGTTTTTATAAATAATTTACTACATTGCGTCGAAATAATTTTTTGGGGTTATTTGTAATTTTTAAATTTCTACAACACATAAAATTTTATATAAACAAACCTAAATATAATTTTAAAATTGTAATATATCTCTGAACATACATTCTAACGTAGCAAAATCATATTAATCTCCCATGCCTTTTCAAATGAGCGCTATTTTGAGATGGATCTCATAGTTTTGAACACTATTGGTGGAGATTACTTCTGAATTGACACACCTCCAAAGTTTTACATTAGCGGCAGGACATCTGGTCGTAGACAATTTTAGATTGAACCTGTTCTTTTTAGATCATGATACTTAAGTTCTACCAATTTTTTGAATTTATTTTATTAGAAATTATTCATTCCCTGCTTTATTTTAGTTTTCATTAATAGGTTGTTGAGATAAGATTTAATATTGAC
>JAPMOR010114433.1:0-73471 GCA_026543865.1 Argiope aurantia
TCTGTCATCCGAGGCATTTGTGCACCTGACAGTAAATCATAGTCTCACATTCAAGGACCCGGATACAGGTGCACACACGAATTCTATCGAAGGGACTTGGGGAGCGGTTAAGAGATCCTTAAAAGGAACAAGGAGAGTGAAAGACGGTATGGACGGCTATTTAGCAGAATATATTTGGAGGCGGTGTCACCGCGCCGGGGATAAATCCATCACCCGGCAATTTTTCGAAGCAATCATTCAAGTGTACCCGCCTGATATCGAAAAAGACTAGTAACCACCATACCGACGAAAGTCACATCCTTCAATCGGGTAAGTTAAAAAAAATTTGTATTGCTATTTTTGTGCATTTTTTTAAATTTCACATTGTTTAATTATTTATAATTCTTCTTTTTGTTATTTTTGTATTATTAATGCCAAATTTTTCTCCTGCCATAGCCCCATGGACTCTGTCATCTTCAGAAAAAAAATTCTTGAAAATAGTCATAACATTGAGATATAGAATTCTCAAGATTACAGCCTCCGCGGGGCTTGGCGAGAAAAAAATTTGGCGCAAAAAGGTACCCGTCTCTAGAACTGTTCCTATACGGCTATGCAATGAGTAAGCCATTGCTTTATGGAGAATTTTTTTGGTTAACTGCAGATGAAATACAGAGTTTTAATTGAGATGATATCTCTCCCGATTCGGATATCGGCTATGTATTAGAAGTAGATTCGGAAATACCTTCATCACAGCATGAGAGACAAAATGATTGGCCTATGGCTCCCGAACATCTTACGATCACTTATGAGATGTTATCTCCATATTCAAAGCAATTGTGCTCTAAATTTAATTTGCCAAGTAAAAAATTAACTCCGAATTTTTCCCCAAAATGAATAACATAACTTATTTAAATCCAAAATTTTATCTCGAACAGGGATTGATTTTGATTCAGAGCTATCAAAGTTCTATACGACCTGCATTATACATACTTTAAAAAATATTATCACAATTCTTGTGAATTACTATATATGGACACGAACTCCTTGTACCTACATATACAATCTGACGATGTGAATATGGACCTAAAAAGGCATTCTTCAGGAATACTGGATTTGATCAATTTTCCTCCAACTCATTTTATGTTTAATGAAACTAATCATGGTAGAACAGGAACATTAAAAAATGAAATTTGTGACCCGGTCAGGGAATTTGTTGGCATAAAACCGAAAATATATTCCATTTTATTTGGCGAAGATTGTTGCAAAAAACTAGTAAAAGGAGTTCGTTTCAGTTCCTTAGCAGCCACAATACATATGCAGTATAAAACTGTTCTTCAAGAAGAATAAGAAATGCGCCATATGCAATATTCTCTATTGTTTCACAAACATAATTTGGAATAAAAACAAACATAATCAAAATAAAGTCTCTCTCTCCGCATATTACGATAAAAAGTTTGTTTGTGAGGATGACATACGTACACTTTCTTACGGTCATAATGATTTTTAATGTTTTCTCCCTACTTCTTCAATTACTGATTTCTGTAATTTTCTTTTTATTTTCCATCTGATGATCGTTTGACCTACACCTATTTTTATGTTTTGTAACTAATCATTGCTAACATATTTGTTATATTGTATATTATTGTCTGATTGTTAAATAAACTGACTATTTCACGATTAATTGAGCAGACACAAAAAAAAAATGTGTCCTTATTTATCTGCATGTTTGCTGTGTTTCTTCAAAAAAACAATAGGAAAACTGCTTGATTATTTGACATTTAAAACTGAAAAATATTTAATAAAAGTAGATAAAAAATGTGTTTTAGTTTATATTGTATTCATGCATTATTTTTATTGTTTATCTTATTTCTTATTGCAATAATTTGCCTTAAACTAACTTTTGGGAGCAGATTTTTATGTTTCATTTCTTCTCTTCTCCTTAATTTCCCTCTGGCCATAGTTTTTAAGTTTTGTTTTTTTCGACACCCAGCTAAACGACTCGTAAATCTGTTATACTGTCTTTGAATATTTTTATCAGTATTTAGATTTCACCTCAACAGTCTTGGGAGGGCGAAAGTGATTGGTTTAGCAGCACTACCAATACAACTAGTTATTTTTCGAAAACGAAGACATGAAATACAAGAAAATTGCTCCACAGTTGCTTTGCCTTTTTGCTTAATATATGTTCAGAGGACTATGAGCTATTATATTCAACTCCTTTGCTGTCAATAATTGCTGTGACCACCTCTATAAAAAAAAAACACGGGACCGTCTTGCCGCCTCAGTGCGCCCTGTGGAAGTGCGAGACTGCTTTATTCACTTTTTCACCGCTGCTTACTAATGCTCTTAATTTCTCATGACAAAACATTCATTCGCGATGTTCTGATCGTTAACACTAATAAATATTTAAGTATTCTTTGCTATCTTCTCGAACTTTTTTTTTTTTTTTGCCAGAATCGAACCTGCGATTTTCAAAAACATTGCTTCCGCGGTCTAACCTACTGAACTAGCAATGCTTCTCCGCTTTGTGGGTTTTAAACTTATTCATGCCATGAGACGATATGTTCTTTTCTTTGTTGAATCACACGAATTTGGCTAACGCTGTTTCAGACGCATTTGTTTTACGTCTTGACGACTGTTTTATAAATTGTGTTTCAAAATTTATATAACTACTTATATCTTGTTCCTGCACAAGATTTTTGATAACTACTACTGTTGATAAACTAGAATATGAAGAGGCTATAAGTAGTAGCTGAATCAGTATTTTCCAGAAGGATTGAACACCGCCATGGAAGTGCTAACAGTCTTAAATGAAAGATTCTTCAGGCATTAGATTAGACAGAAAGTCTAATACATACAGCGGTCATTCAGGTTGTTAATTTTGCAATAATTCATTAAACATAGTTAGAAATCTCGTACAGACTTGATATGTTGTGTGTAGCTAATGGTGCACACTTTGAAACCATGCAATAAAGCATTGCAAAAACAATGGACAAGAAGAAAAGGAAGAAACCTGGATTTTTTTTTTTTTTAATTTCTTTTCTTCGTGGAACATTAAAAAAAAAAAACGTAAACGCTAATATTGTTTGTTTTTTTTTAAAACTAAAGATTCATTTGGGACGTCCTGCATTCTTAAGGGAAAAAATGGCTAATAAACATCTTATATCCACCGTTAAACAATAATTATCATCGAAAATAATTATTATTTCATAACGACCTCCATTGCTAAAATATTTTGGGATTGAGATTTCTTTTATTATTATTATTATTTAAATACTTTTGCCTCTGGCTAACAGAGCATTTATCTTGTATTGTAAAATAGTGAAAACCTAAAGATTGCGTTTCGACAAATTCACTTGAAGCCAAAATAAATTAGAATTGGAAAAGTTTGGGAAAAAAGTGTTCCAAGTATCAATATTAAGTATACTAATTCCGAATGAAACAATCCCACAGACTTCAGATTTAGAAACCATCAAAAAGTACAAACTGACAAAATACATAGTTCTTAATGGATAACTTTATGATAGTATACAGGATTTTAATGGTGGATTTTCAAATCTGCTAATCAAATAAGGTTATCTGAACAATTGCCTCATTATTATACCATCCGTTTGGTTTGGTTTTTTTTGGCATAAGGGCCATAAATTTGGTCTTGCTGCTCCAGATTAGTTAAAATTCTTTCAAGTTAAAATTTATAAATTCCTTATTATTATGCCATCAAAATACTGATTGATGATAAATCTTGTGATATCATACCGATCAAATGATACCAAAATCTGGTTAGGGCTGACCTTAATTTTTAAGTTATGTAGATAAATTTAATGATTATTTAGTAGCTAGAAAAATGACAATTAAAATGGAATATTCTCCGGCATATGGGTTACTTAATAACTTCACCTGTTGATATTTATATAAAATATCCCTTGAAAATAAAATAAAACTCGCTAAATTGAAATTTTGACATGATCTGCTGATCTTAGAGAAATTAAATTCCACTGTCAAATATAAGAATTTTGATGTTATAAAAGTAACAAGAAAATTTTTAAATAGATGTATGATCTAAACTAAGTCATAATAATATAAATAAATATCTAAAATTATTGGAAGAAAAATTTGAGGAATTCCAATTTCAAACTCAACATTGGATATGATTCATCTAAAATTCCAGAATTAGCAAAAATGGGGAAAAATTGGCAAAAGATCACTCAAAATTGATGCATTCTGGAAAATATAAACAACAGATTTGGGATCAAATATTAGGCAAGGAAAAAAACTTTTCAACTTCAATTGTTATAAATTAAAGTATCATAGTTTCCAAATTAGACACCTTATATAAGAGATTAGCAGATTGCACAATGCCTCTTTATCAAATAAAAAATTCTAAGTAATATCAGCCACTTAAGCTTCCAGGAGATAATTGAATGTATTCAAAAACTTGCAATAAAGCATTCAATTCTTGTAACCACTATAAATACTTAAGAATAAATTAATCAGAGCAAAATAATAATAAATTAAAAGAATAAATTAAATGAGATGTGTTGAGGAATTTGGGATAAATTTCAAATAATATTATAATATTTTTTAAAAAAAAGCTTTAAAAAAAAGAAAGAAAAGTTTTCTATCCAGTTTTTCCATACAATGCTAAATAAACTGTTAAAATACTTTAGATATATATTAAATTATCTAATATTTAAAAGTGGGTTTTATTAGAAAAACTGAAGGTGATATATATCACAATTTTATCAACATTTAATCATTTCCAATCAGCTGTAAGAAGATTGTGATAAGTAACTGGGCTAAATTTAATGGGAAAAAAGGGGGGACAAAAATATGTTCTTAAAGAAAACCTAATATAAATGAGAACATTGAGAGAAGTGGAATTTCTAGGTTCATCGAGACGAAGCAGAAAATATCCTACAATCAACAAATCAAGAAGTAAAAAGCATCCAAAATTAAGCAATTCAATTACAGAAGAAAGAGGGTGACCTTAAATTCTGAACACAAAACTTATCCACACTAAAGGTAATAATAATTCTAAAATATAAACAATTGATCTATCTAACTTCTAAGGAAGATTGAAGAATTCTTGAAAGAATTTGTAGTAATTACCCAAAATAGCAAAAACCTCAAATATTCAACAAATAAGCTGAAAAATTATACCTTAGAAATACAATCAGAAAATTTCTGAAGCAACATAAATGTAAAAGCCTACATACATTTTTCCCCCTTTAAAAACCAGTCAATCCAATTGTTGGTTCAGACTAAATTCTAGAACTAAGTCAAAACTTCTGATGGAGTCACTTAGAAGAAATTCAAAAATGTAAAAACTTTCAAATCTCATACTCTTTTCACAATTAGTATTTATAAGCCAAAAATTATTCGGAATGTAACCTAGTTTGAAAGGTTTCAATAAAGTTTCTAACAGATTTAAGTAAAACATTTCAATTTAGCAATCTTCATGTTGTTTTATTCTGGTTTTTCGATTTTAAGTTTACAATAAAACTTTCTGATAGGCAGAAATGTTTGAATGTTTTCCCACTCGAGCAAGCATCACAAGTGAATAAAATATAAGTTGTTATTAAAATCCCAAAACAAAATATGCATTTTTTTCAGCGTTATTTTGTTCTGTTTTCATAATTTTAATCCAGATCAAAGATATACACATCTAGGATAATAAGAAAACATATGAATAAGAATCATTAATAACTTTTACCTTTCCTGAAATGTCTTAATATTCCATTTTTCCTATAATAATGAATATTAAAACTGGACATAATAAAGAAGAAAAATCCACTGGTAATGTCCATACTCAAACAAAACAATTCAGTAAGTTGAAAAACTAACTATCAAAAGAAATCTAAAAATCAAACAATAGAAGCCTCATCAATAAGGAATATTGCGAATTACAGAATGAATCTCAAAAGATAGAAGTAAGTACCTTTTTTTATTAGAATATGGGTCCAAAAAAGATTTGAAGATTTAAAATGGCAAGAATGATATTTAAAACAACTGAATCATTAAAAAAAATATCAACAATAACTAATTAAATTTCTTTATAATGTAAGGAAACATTTTAAAAAATTATTCCTGACTTGATTAACAATAATTTCTAATTGTTATAAATTAAATATTAGTTATCTAAATGGTTGACCATAATTATTTAGATCAGTATTACATAATAATTTGACAAAAGTTTAAGAAAAAAGCAAGAAGAAATGGACAAGGAAGGAAAAAAGTAAATATAATTTTCATCAAAATTTCATTAAGGCACTCATAAGCTAAGTAAAATAAAAAAAAATTTAAAAAATAATGTAATAGTTGACAATGTTTTGCAACTAAACATATTTACAGATCCTAAAAATATAAATATGAGAATGGTCATATGTAAAAACTTTTCTTATGAAGGTAAATAGTAGTTGTGTAATTGGAACAGAACATAAGCTAAAAAGTTAATTTTTAAAAAAAATGGCAGGGAATGGTATGCTACAGAATACAAATATCGATACAGTTCAAATCCACAATTACTGAATGTGACAGATCTATTAATGGCATATAATAACTTTAAAATGTATTAAAATTTTTTAATACCGCCTCAATATTCATTAAATAAGAGGTGAGCAAAAAAATAGTCAGCAGCTTTAGAATTCTATTTCCAACTTGTTTTTAGTAAAAGATAATCAAGTCTGAAGTCGTATGTAAAGATTCTTCCATTCTATTCAAAAGTGCAGTAATTTGATACAATAGGTCAGTTAGTATCACCATTGACTTGCAATTCTTATTCAAATAAACAATGGTTGATAAAATTGTCTCTTTAATGCAAATAATGATATTTATATTACTAATCTTTATTATAGTTTTGATTTTTGCTATAAGCTGGACCAAGTAAATGATGTCCTGTCAGTTAAGTTAGATTGTTTTGAATAATTCATTTCCAGAAGTTAGAAATTTTCCATTCCTACTCATATCTATAATTGTTTTTTTTTTTTTTTCTTCTTCTAGTTCAGACATCTGTTATAAGTAGCAAATGACACTCCGGCAGTAAAGGTCAATAGTTTCAAAATTCATCTTTAAACAATTCTTTTTTCAATCAAATGAGTTTTGATTTTATGAAGAGGAGCAATGATTTATGTCCAAACACAAAAAGGCTGAGTTAACATCTACATCTGATCACAGTCAGACATTTCATGCAACGTGATGGTAACATCTTGCATCGAACAACAAGCCTATTCAAGGGAATCTACAGCAATTCATACAACAATGTCCACTCCCATTACATTGATGACTTATATATAAAATGCTGATTTTAAAACTTTTGAATGCAGTTACTTTAATTCAGGATACAAATGCCATAATATACCACAATGCAATAAGTGCACATTTTATTTGAAAACAGTCATTTCTCCAAGGATGGAAATTTTTCATTTATATTCAAATCTATAATTGATTTCTCTTCTACAGTTGATAATTGTTATTCTTGCTGTAAGTAGATACATCAAAATGATGCCCTGGCAGTAGATGTCAATGATTTTAAAATTCCATTTTCAATGAAATTATTTTTCATTTTATAAAGAGAAGATCTTTATAATATGCAATACCGTTATACAATATATAACATCTATAATATATTGTAATCAGTCATTTCATGCAATGAGATGGTAACATCCTGCTTTGAATATACAATCTACTCAAGAGAGTCTACTGCAATTCGTACAGTAATGCCTAATCCCACTACATTGATGACTGATGCGACAAAATACAAATTTTGAAACTTGCAATGCAGTTGTTTTATTTTAGCATACAACTGCTATAGACATATCACAGTGCATTTCAATTTGAAAACACTCATTTATTAAATGACGGCAATTTTTCATTTATCTTCAAATCGATAACCATTTCTTCAATTGTCTTCATTTGCAGGTTATCATTTGTATTTAAAACTGGAAACTTAAATTTTAGATTTTTAAGATTTCATCCTCCTTCAAATTGTAAGAAATAAGAGTTTATGGTATGCATGTAATAGTCTTTCCACATATATATTCCAGACAGCATCATATAAAGACTTGACATTTTCAAATTTGAACAACACATTGTCGCTTGTTGAAATTTTTAATCTTATAATGCAAAAAAAAGTCCATGCTGTGAAATTGATGCAAGCCTACCAGATGTACCAAAAAAGTTTCTATAACGCACAAAAATTAAATTATAATATGAAGGAAGAAATGCTCTGTATTAAATAAATAATCAGTTCCAATATGGCACTATGCACTTTTCAATTTCATACGAAATCATAGAATAAACAGTTTCAAAATATATGCATTCAACAAGTTTCTCTATATTTGAATATTATTTCTTAAATAGTTTGGTTTTTGTATGACTATTCAGTTCGTCTGCGAAAGAAAGCAGACCAGTATTTGGAGCAAGCAAAGAGATATATGCAAATATCAGTATTTCAAGAATGATGATAATGAATATCATAAAAAAATAAATCTCACTGCAAATACCGAGTCAATAAATGAAGAAATGCACAAATAAAATTTTCGAAATAACACATTTCACAAAAAAAGGTGGATTTAAATTAGCATGTACAGCATTCCTTCAACACATCAGTTCCACAGAAACTCATTTTTCTTCTCAGAATGTAACATCTACTTCCAAGAGTTACTACTCTCCAAGGCACCAAGAGAGGAATAGTACACGTCAGCAAATTTCCATTTAGAAGTCATGTTTATTGGGGTCAGCAGATGATCAGAAATTTTAGCAGAAGAGGAGATATCGAATAGTTGATTTTACCAAGACAATAATCGCGAAAAAAAGAAAAAGTGCAGGATAACAGCAAAGTTCGGAAATTTTCAATAATTTTTTAGAAACAAATATATAAATTCCGTCCAACACATTTCACCAGTCATATTCTACACTCCGCAAATGGCGACTCAAAGGGTAAGTTTCTGGTTTGGTAGTCATTGCCACTAGCAGAGATCTCCTTCTCTGTGGACTAGCAGCAAAAGCCCAACACGGTTGTGGATTGGATGGGCGAATCTATTTTATTCGTAGGTAAGTCCGGTTATCATATGCAACCTTGTTGCTGTTTTCTTCCGCAGCTATGTTGTTGGATAAGTGTTAAAGCATAATCGAGGGTTGAAGGAATTTTACTGCATTGAAAAGGCAGATTGGGTTTTGTTTTAAAGCCTATTTATTTGGATCTCCACATCTGTGTTTTCTTAATTTTTTTATGAATAATAGAATTCAAGTTATGTAATTTTTTATAGAAATACTGCATCCGAAAACGAAACAGGGTATTTTCAATCACTTTATCAAATAAACGCTACTCAAAATTATAAATTGCTCTACCAGCTCATTTTTATCTGCATCATAATACTTTAGTGATAGTTTCCAACACAATTTTAAAATAAAAAATTAATTACAATTTTAGTGAATTAAATTTTATATTACTAATAACTTACTATAATTGAATGAAAATATAAATTGCAGGTACATTAGCTACTGATTAAATACCATTTAAAGGCGCTCTTTCTACGATTTAAATGTTATTTACAGATATACTAATTGTGGATTAAAGTTCTTTTGAGGTTACGAGTAATTTACGAAGATTTCTTCCCCCTTACCTTTGAAGAAGTATATATTTATATATATCGTTGATGGACTAGGACTCGGACCCTTTCACTCAATCGCTTTTTAAAAAATTTAATTCCATCATTAAAAACTGCTATTAAGATGTTATTTTTTTTAAATATCATATGGGTTTTCATACAAGAATTATATTATTCATTGATTTTTCATGTTTTAAGGAATTACTCAATACTTTCCCCTTTCAAGTATATTTTGATAGTAATTAACGAAGGAAGGCCCCAAAATCTCCAAATGTAACGCCAAAGTGCATCAACCTATAAATTACGAGAAGAAAACAAGCATTTGTATGTGCTGTTTATACAAAAAAATCGTATTATCGCCAATCTTTCTCTGTTAATTCATAAGTATCTCATTTTTTGTTACTGTAATGAAACTCAGGGCTTTTTGTATTGTTTATTCAAATATCTATTCTCTTGTTTTCATTCAATTACTTAAATCTATGTCAACATGTTTCTTTTTATTATTATTTTGCACTCCTTTAAATGAAATAAAGAAAAATTAAATTAAATTACTAACTAGGCAATCCTTGTAAATTTATAATAATTTCAAATAAAAAAAATAGAAATTCTTTATTTATAAGTAAATAAAAAAGAAAAAATACACACATTTATACAGAAATATACATTTTCCAAAATTTCTATTAAAGTCTCTCAAGGACTAATGTTTTTAATATAATTTAAAATAACATTTAACTTAAATACAATAATTAGTTTAAAAAATTGTTATTGATGATTTTGTTTTGATGTTTTCTTCTTTACTATAAATTTTCTTTGTTTGCTAATATGTTTGTTTGGTGGAGCTTTGGATACTTTTAACATTTCCTTTTCTTTATGAGAACTACTAGTCGAAGCAGTGGCTACCTGAAAACTTGCTTTTATGGCATTGATTTATTTCTTTCACGTCTGGAAGAGGATGTAATGTGTCCCATTCTAATATTGTTGATTGCAGTTCTTTTAAATGTTGAATCATTCGGTTTTTCCTAATATTTAAGTATTCAGTGATTTGAAGAGTTGTAACTATTGCATTTTTTTCACAAACTTGCTTTTCCTTTTTTTCATCAATATGTATACTTAAATTGTCTTCAATGTTATCTACATTTTGTTGTGAGTTATCATTCTTTTCATTCTTTTGTGGTGATGCACCCAATATGTACTCCTCCAGCTACACCTGGAGACATAAAAAAGTAAACATGACGATTTAATCTGTCCATGTGGCCAGATACATCAACCATTATCTATCTTGAACTAAGAAAATCCATTATCAGAGTCACTACAACAATTGCCAAACTGTTCTTTTCTTTTGAAAAAGCAGCTTTACAGAATGGCTGTTGATTGTAAGAAAAAAATATTTTTCAATTTCTTTGATGATATCACTTTTTTCGTAACCCATAGATTTTTGTAAATTCATTATTCAGCAAGTTATTTATGATTGATAATGAGGATAGCTTAGAACTGTCCACACATGCTTCTTCATAATTTTCATTAATATGAAGCTCTAATTCCATTTGCGACATCTGTTTTGCAGAAACTGCGGTATACCCTAATTTAAACAACTCTATCAGATGCTTTCACGTTAGCTCTGATAATGGTTTGAACTTTTTAAAAGCAGCACTATCAAGCAAATGATTATGTGAATACAGAAGCTTGCATAATGCAGGAAACTCTTCAACTTCTGGAAGTGGTTCTTTGTGTTTTGGCAGCGAAAAGTAGCTGTAAACAAAATAATTAAATAATTATTAATGAAATGTGCAATGTGAAGATCACAAATAACAGCACACACACACACAATAAAAATCACTGGGTTTTCTTTTGTTCATCGAACTGATCAGAAGATTGAAAATAGAATAAAAAGAAAAAATATTTCCGTACGAAGAAAATGCATATAAACTATGCACCATTTGCTAAGTGCTGTGTAACAAGGGAGGTACCAAATATCATTCATACCTCAAACAAAATGAACTTTAGATCAGACTTTGGTTAAAAATATATATCAATATATAGTACAGAGTATGGAAGCTCTAAAACTTTTAAGGGTTTGTAACACTAAAACAATTTAAAAAACATGAATAATACAATACTTATTATAATGAAATTTGCTGCAATTAAATATATCTGTAGCTAGACAGATACAAATATGTCTCTTGCCACATGCAAATAAACTTTAAATCTAACCTTGTAATTATCTAAATAATAAAATAAAAAGTGTCTAAAATCACACATGTAATGCATTTGAAGTAATAAAATACGAAATATTAGTTATTACTTGTTGCACATTGTGCTGGCATATTAAGTCACATTTATAAATATTAAGGCACCCAATTGATTTGTGTGTTTTCTGAACACGCCTAACTGTTTGGTTTTTATTCATATTCTTTAATCCATTCCTAAAATATGTGTTAAAAAATGCAAGCAATAACTATTCAAAAGAGATATATAAACTATTTATATATTTATAAATCTTGATATTAAGTTAATAACTAAATAGAATTCAATTCTGTTTTCTGAAAATTCCAGTTTGCCGAAAAAGAACTTCCTAAAAGTTTAGAGCTCAAAGAAAAGTCAGAAATCTCTGGGCAGTCCTTAAAAAATAAAACTACTGGGAATGTTGTTTCTTCATTGCAAGATAAGTCAGAAATATTGTGATTTTTATCCATAACAGAGTTGAAATCTTCGAGGAGCAGCTGGTGCTCACCACTTTACAACATTTATCTTCTATCTGTTTCTTGATACATACCATCAACGTTTCATATTTTAGAATATGAATTTATAAGTGAAGTAATTTTTTTATTGCCTTAAATAAGACTTTTATCTAAATTTGAACTCTTTTTTTTTTCCCCATAAAATTATATAATTTGTTTTCAGATAAACATAGATAAATTTTAATATCATATTTAAATTAAAAAAAGCAGCAAAAGAAATAGTTTGATTTTTAATTCATTTATTTTGAATCTCTCTTGATTCAATATGTCTCCTCTTGTGATATTTTATATGCATATTCAGTGTGAATTGAAATGATTTCTATACCATTTAATTTCATCCAAAATATCTTAATAAATATAATGCATTTGCAGATGGTCATCTAATGGTAATAATTTTAATATAAAATTAAAAAATAAATCCTATTCTTGCACATGCATATTCAGTAAGAATTATAGCGATTTTTAAACCGTTTAATGTCATCGAAATATCTTAATAAATATAGTATATCTGCATATAGATATTTTATGGTAGCTTATAAAAGCTTGATTTTCAAGTCTTATTTTAATAATTCTTCATTTATAATATCGGAAATACGGAAAACAGCCAACATTTCATCAATCTCAATTACTTTATACTTATATTTCTCTGGAAGATTTATTTTCTCCATTTTGAAAAAGAGCAGACGAAAAAGTACGCATAAACCAAATTGGTTGCAGCAAATACAGCACAGAAAATTCTGTGAAAAAGAAATCTACCAATTAGAGCACGTCGGTATCCTTAGTCTGCACAATTTGCGAACTCCTGCAGTTTTGTAAACAAAAACTAGTCTCTTCCTCTTAAACCTTGTCCCTACGAAAAAATTCGTCTTTCAATGGACTCGTCCGTCTCATACACAGCATGTTGGGTTTTAGCTGCTCACGGCTGCGTGATGGACGAAACCATTTTTTCCACAAGTTGGTAAGGTTCTCTGTGGGAGTGAGTGAGAAAGCCATGTTGGGATTTTACGTCACATCCGTGTTGGATTCGTTCGTATGCGCGAGATTCTGAGACACGTCATTTGTTATTCTTTGCAGATTTTATTGATGCGAGTGTGCTATCATCATGGCTGAAAAAATATTATCTACTTTTATTAACGAAAGATGCGAAATGACATTTACGATGTTAAAGAATTTAAGCCGTTCTTAAGTTCGCGTTCGTTATCATTGCTACCGTTCAGGACGTGACGTCAGATGTGTATATAATGCTTGTACCATATCTATTTAACTTGAACATTTAACAAAAAAAATTAGAATAGTAATGTAAAATAAATAATAAACTATTTGGTGTAGCATCATGATGAACAGGAGAGTGGAATTATATCACAGGATGATTTATATAAAATGATATTGAGTGGTATCAATGCTTCATCGTATCAATTACACAAGCCTGTGAAATTGAAGTTTTTGAAAAATACAAGAGAAGCTTCCGTTGACTTTTATGTTATTCAGTACGCTGATATCGAAAATATATCTCCATATTTTCCCATCACGTCGTGATTTTTTAAATAAAATCAATATCAGTATTTTTGTTAAAATCCTATTTAAAAAAGGAATTCTCTCGAACAATTTTGCATATACTATCTGGTAACAGTAGTTTTTATCCATTTAAATCTATATAAAATCGATTCTTGCTGTGGCAAATGGATTTTTTAGCAATAGGTTAATTTTTTATAAGTTTCAATGGAGGAAAACCATTGTTGTTAGATCGCACGAGTCGCCTCTGGTCGAAAGAAAAACAAAAAGTTCCCTTAAGTTCAAACTTTTGACATCAAATTAGTGTGCAGTTTCAAGAAGAAATTTCCCAACATATTATTTTAATTCCTTTTTATAAAGATAACTTTCACAAAATAAACGATTGACCAAGAGAAGCAAATATTGTGTATGTGTACACGAAAGTTTGTAACAAATTTTAAACTGAGCAAAAAGTTCATATTACTATTTTCTCTTTGTACTATTTTCTCTTTAAAACTTCTTTTTGAAGTTCTTCTTTTATGTTTAGTCTCAGGCCCAACTCGTTTTAATATCCAAAACTAGTTAGAGAGCATGCTTTTGTCCTATCTTCCTTGACATTTGCACTCCATATTTTTCATGTCTTGGTGGAAACTTTTACTCTGTTCTTCGATGACTGCTCTTAAACTGTCGGGGGAGGGGAGTCCACATGTGTGTGTAGGAAAATATATTTTGACCCTCATTGAGCAACCCAACGCTTTAAATTTGCCCAGCATTTTCATAACAATTGCTTTATAGTTACATCCTTATAATTACACAGAAATTTACTGACGACACATTTGAAGGTAACTCAAGCTTTTTTTTTTTCTTTGTTGTCATTCTAGTCTCAAATTTTCTATCCTTCATGAACTTGTGGATATCTGGACCAACAAATATTCCCTCTTTCAACTTGACTTCGGATTAACCTGAAAGCTCTTTGCACAGGTATTGAAATAATCGCCATCTTTTGGAATAGCCTTGAGAAACTTCCTCGTTACACTTCATTTCATATACAGAGGGGGATAACAATACTTTTTTTGGGCTCAACTATGCTATTCCTAATAATATTTTTGGTATCTATTTTACAATTTTGTCTTTTCGGCCATTTTTTGTCCCAATATTGAGTCTTATCATGGCTATCCTACTCACAAATGAAACATGGGAACTTTGAATATACATCTTATTAATCAAGAAGCATGGTGATAACTTTTAAATCATCTCAAACGGTTCCTACCGTGGGTGGCATATTTTATTTTGTTGAGGACGAGATCCAAGTTTTCATAACGTCCTGTTAAATACATCGAATGTCTAACTAACTGGTACAGATGCATACTGGCTTCCGTGATGAAGAAGGACAGCTTTAAGGCACCTTATCGATGAATCTATAAACAGTCTCCATTCTTCTTTATCGTAGATGATAATAAATTTGCTCATCGATCTGGGAAATCAAAACAGTAGTAAAATAGAACAGAATAAATTGAGGATGTTTATATAATAATACTTATGTTATTTATGAGTATGAAAGTTTTGTATGATTACAGAAAATAAAAGTTTCCTGTTTGCAGTTATAAAAAAAAATGGAATTGGAAATACGAGAAGGCCTAACTTAGCTAGACTGTGACATCACTGTTTGTGTTTTAAGACATAAAAGCCATTTTTTGCTAAGCTGCGCTACACTCATGGTATTAAAACATTTATATCAATTTATAATAAAATCGAAATCTGGGATGTCTACGAATTTCAAATGTCTAAAAGTATAAAAATGTAAAAAGTGCAACAATGATGTAAGGTATGGCACAGTACTAAAAACCGTAACTAATGTTTTATATGATTATTGAAATCTATATTTAATTAAAAAGGTTAATATGAGGAGTTTGGGAAATCAAATAGCCCAAGTCAGAGTGAGATTTCTGGAAAAATATAAGAAGCTGTGAAAATCGTGAACTTTTTCCAAGAATGTATAAAATAGATGTAGAACTTTTATAAATTGGGCAAAATGGTGTTGATTCCTCCATCAATAAATGTCAGTAGGTGAATCGTGTGTGACCATTACCCAATGTAATTAAAAAAGGTGTCTAGTTTCATGCTGAGTAATGTGGGACAGACATCGCTGGTAAGCTTAACTATATGAAACTTATAACGAAACTGCGCCCCCCCCCCCCGCCAATTACTTTGCCATTGGAAATGCAAAATGTGATTTATATATTTCTTGTAAACCGGAAAGGAATCTGTATTTTCAAGAAAGTAGTAGTCAATTTAGCTGCCATGTCAGCCTTTTTATTTCCTGAAATTCTCATATGTGCAGGGAACCAACATAAAATAATTTGAAAGCCCTTTCAACTAAGTTTGTCATACGTCTAAAATATTGAAAACCAAATGATGGTTGTGAGCACGAAAAGATGATAGGGATTCCAGAATGCTCAGTGAATCGATATATATTATTTTTCTATCTGCAGAAAAATCTGAAATAAATGATAAAGCTTTTAAAATAGCAGTTACGTCCTCTGTAAAAATGGAGCAAAATTACTAATTCTATAAGTTACTGCATTTATATTACATGGAAATGGTAGAAGCATATTCGTGAAATTGTCATGACCGATAGTAAAATTATTGAACGTATGCAAGTGACAAAAATGTTCCACCACATATTCTGGACGCATCTACTACAAATTTGCTGATGAGCCACCAGTACATATTTACAAGATGTACTGGTACTGAAGATTATTTCTCCGAAAACAAGATTAACATGTTGACCGCCGTGTTAATTGACCGTTTCACTTCTCACAATGTAATTCGTGTGGTCACCATTTATTCCCAAGGCTGTTAGTGTATTAAGTTACTGGAGAGGTCACACGAAGACAACGCCTTAACACAGTCAATGATTTCAGCTCAATTTTATATCAGAAATTGTAGAATGAAGAGCGAAAAAATATATATTAGTTTTTACAAAAAGGATTAAACAGGAATAGTTCATACTAATCAAACAACAATACAAAATCTTGTTCATTCTTTGTTTCAATAATAAATCAGTTTTGTTCTTGTATCAGAAATTGTGAAATGAAGAGCGAAAAAAATATATATCAGTTTTTACAAAAGGAATAGTTCAGTACTAATCGAAGAACAATACAGAAACTGGTTTATTATTTGTTTCAGTAATTGCAATTTCGATCAAAGAATGTCAAAGTAAATGTTAAAAACTGTTATTTGATTTTGAAAAATAAATTTCGTTTCAGTAGTGTTTTTATTTTTATTTTTGCAAGGATTTGACCGATGCGCTAGTTGTAAACACATCGCATATTTATTCTATGATAAAATTTTGATTATATGGAAAATTTTTATAATGCATCAAAAAAGAATAAAATTAATATAGTATATGTGATGTAAATAAATTTACGTTCTAAAATAAGAAGCATCAAATTTTCATTGGTGTTCCTATAATTTTGAATGAAGCAGATGCTAAGAAATCTGCGCTTTTTATAATAGAAATGAATACAACAAATGGTAAACTCATTATCTGCAAGAATTTTTTTTTAAACTTTTAAAAAAAGACTACAATTTAGTCTCTTACACGAAAAATCTTGTAACTTCGCCAGCTTGTTGAAAGTAAAAAGTTGTGAGAAAATTAAAGAGAGAGAGAAATTAATAAGAACAAATACAGCACCAAACAAAAAGAAATGTGTTAGAGTAGGCGGAATTCTAAAATTCGACGATCAGTAACCTCTGGATGTAATGAAATTTAAAAAGGAAGGTATGACCAGTTACATTATGAATGAAGTACCGGGTGCGGCATAAATTAGTGCAAATTTCAAAAAATCATAATAAAAAAAGTAAGGCTCGAAAAAAATTGTGGTTTGCGGGAATATGTTCAGGGAGCCTTTGGATTTTGTTATTTCCATTAAAAAAGCGTATTTAGAAAATGACCGAAAGATGGCGCTCACACGTCATACCGAGACGGTTTATGCAAATCAGGAAAACAGAGCACAGTAACATTATAGTACATTTTATCTTAAAGCAAAAGATGCTCAACATGACAGCCAACACAAGTATTAAGCAAGTAAGGCTTGTAAGATGTCGGCATCGATGCCACCAACCACCACTTGAATGGCATCTTTCAGTTCTATCAAAGTGGCAGGAGAGCTCCGGTAGACACGAGACTTTAGGTATCCCCACAACCAAAAGTCCGCTGGAGCAAGATCTAGCGATCGTGAGGGCCACTCATTCTTACATCCTCGGCTTATCACTCTGTCCTCTTTATACAAAGACAACTGCAGATCGCAATCAATAATATTACCCAATGGACGAACACTAATGGTTTTACCATCTGAACATTGAAAACGGCTGGTGTGCACTTCTGTCGGAAACGTAACCTTCATTTCGATCCTGATCTGAAACTGCATGATCAGCCAGTAGCGTTTTTAAATGAAATTCGATTTCTGGGCATTATCTTTGATAAAAAACTCACCTTTCAGTCTCATATAAAACTTTTACGTAAAAAGTGTGAAAAGTCTTTAAATATTTTAAAAGTCTTATCAACTACAGCATGGGGAGCCGACAGAAATTCTATGATTAAAATATACAAGACCGTTGTACTTTCCAAGCTGGATTATGGTTCCTCAATATACGGTTCTGCTAGAAAAAGCATTTTACAAACACTGGATCCTATTCACCACATAGCTCTCCGTCTTTATTCAGGAGCTTTCAGGACATCCCCTGTTAAAAGCTTGAATGTTGAAACCTATGAACCATCCCTTGAATTAAGAAGACAATTTTCATCTCTTAATTATTGTTTTAAAATTCAATCGAACATTAATCATCCATTTCAAGATTTTAAACTTCGCCCTTTTTTAGCTCGCTTGCAAAACGCTCGAAAATCATTCATCCCTGTCTTTTTTACGAGAGTTCATAATATTCTTTCAGACCTTAATCTATTGTATCTGCATGCAGTTCCTCAGCCGGAAAATTCTTTTCCACCTTGGAAAATCCCTCCAGTACAATATTTAAATCCTTTTGAAACTTTTATCAAGTCTGATACAGCAAATATCATTTTTCAAGAAATTTTCCTAGAACACAGAGAAAAATATCAAAATTTTATTCCTGTTTTTACAGACGGGTCAAAATCGGCTGCTCATGTCTCTTTTGCTGTTGCTTTTCCTCATATAGTTTCTTCGTTTAAACTTCACCCCTCCTGTTCAGTTTTTACTGCAGAAATAAGTGCTATTTTATTTGCTTTAGAAGAAATTTCTAATAGCCGGGATAAAAACTTTATCATCTATACGGACTCTCTCAGTGTGTTAAATTCTCTAAAATCATGTAATCCTCATCCTTTGGCTTTAAAAATTATAGATATTTTAGATAAACTAACTTCTCGTAGTTACACTATTTTATTCTGTTGGATACCATCCCATGTTGGAATTATGGGCAATGAAGAGGCAGATAAGGCTGCCAAATTGGCGACTACTTCAATGACTACTAATATTCCTGTGAACGACATAAAGAAACACATTAAAAAGCTTCTATATTCTAATTAGCAAAGACAGTGGGACATGGAGACAAACAACAAACTTCATATTATCAAACCCCATATGCAACCTTGGCCCTCATTAGCGAACAGAAAAGTAGATACTGTTTTAACACGATTACGAATTGGACACACTCGATTCACCCATATTCATTTGTTGTTAGGTGAACAACCACCACTGTGTTCGCGATGCCATTGTCAAATGTCTGTTCAACATATTTTATCAGAATGTCCAAATTTCAATGTTCAGCGTTTACAGTTTTTTCAAAAGTCTTGCCCTTCATTATCTTCCCTGCTTGATAAGACACCTCATGTCCAAATTTTTGCTTTTTTAAAGTCCATAAATTTTTATCCATTGATTTAAATCTTGTTTACTTTTTGCTCACCTCATCTTCTCTTCGATGAGTGTTTTAAAATGAGATAATTTTACCCATTGTTCGGCGCAGCATAGTCAACATCATGGCTCTTGCGCCATATAAACTTCAAACAATTCAATTCAATTCAATATCACTGTCCTCAGTGAATGTGTCTAGGAGGAACGTTAAGACGTTAGAACGTTAAGACGGAACTAGCAACGTGGGGCGGGGCACCATCCTGCATGAAGGTGACGGAAGATAATGCACGTCTTTGCTGCAAAGCAGGCATAACGTGGTCACGCAAAAGCCTAAGATAACGTTCTGCAGTGACGGAACAGGTTTTCCAATCGGATACAGGACAACGCTCTTCAAAAAAGAAAGGGCCTAGAATGAAGGACGCAGTCAAACCGCATGAAACAGATACATGCGGAGAATGTAGTGGTTTGGTCGTGTACGCACGAGGGTTTGATGTCGCCCAGGTACGACCGTTTTGCGTATTGACGTCACCATGCAATGAAAAGTGGTATTCATCTGTCCACATGATGTTCAGTAACCATTCTGGGTCACGTTCCATTTGTGCGAGCACCCATGTTGCAAAGGCTTGTCTTTTCTCGCAATCTGCTGGCTACAACTGGTGAAATACCTCTATCTTGTACGGATGCAATTTCAAGATTTCGTGCAGAATGCGTCGGATCGACCTTTCCGGAATTCCTGTTACCTTACCTGCTTCACATGCGCTGCAACTCCCCGTTGAAGTCTCGGCTGCCACATTTCTCATGCCCCTTTGGATAACAGGGACGCGTTCAGCGCTGACGGATCATCTGCCACTTCGTGGACGATCCTCTAATCTTTCCATTTCCTCAAAACAGCGAACTGAATTCAATATCCCATTCAATGAAATTGAGTTTTTCTTCGCCTTAATTCCTTTCACCGTCCGTAACTGTCGCAATGCTTTAGTCGCGGATTCACAGTTTTTATAGAACAGTTTAACACTAATGCTCGATCCGGTAGCGATAGCATGCTACTGGCGTCTAATGACAGATCCATTTCCAGCCTTGTGTTTTATAGCTATGCTGATTTGCATAAACCGTCTCGGTATGACGTGTGAGCGTCATCTATCGGTCATTTTTAAATACATTTTTTAATGGAAATAACAAAATCCAAAGGCTCCCTGAACATATTCTCGCAAACCGCAATTTTTTCGAGCATTACTTTTTTAAAAATAATTTTTTGAAGTTTGAATGAATTTATGCCGCACCCGGTATATGCCCTAGATTAGGTAAAATTATTACTTAATCTTGGTAATAATTTTAAACGAAATAAGAAAAAAAGAAAGAGGAATTTCCTTTTTACGAAATTACTTAAGAAAAAAAAGAAAAGAGAGATGGAAAAAAGCATTACCTTTCATTTAAAAACAATTCTTTAACAATTTACAATTCATTTAAGAAATAAAATGTTTATTTCACCTTTTATTTGTTTTATGATGCAGATGAAAATTGAACTCTAAATACTGAATCCTAAAACAAAACAAAACGATTTCTAGAAGTTCGAGCAAAAGAATTTTGTTCAAATAGAAAACTATAAAAAAATCATTCGTTTATGCGAAAGGAGGAGAAAATCGATGAAAAAAATTAATATTCTCTCACAAAATCTTATTAATGTAATTGAATTATTTGAATAATTCTAATGAAAATAAAATTATATTTTAAATAATTGTCTCATAAATCTATGTTATAATTTTAAATTAGCTACATTCTAAAAATATATTCTAATTCTTGAATGGCTTCACTGTAACTTTGATTTTAGAAACACGCTGATTATTATTTTTTCCGTGGAAGGAAAGCGCTGTGTCTGCAAATTCTTTTCAAAAATTATACATAAAATTAATCTCATTAAAATATTAACACTTTAATGAGAATAATAATTTATGCTAGTATAATTCTAGTGCTAGTTATGCTAGTATTTTAGTATAATTTTTCTCTAATTTTAAGAAATTTTATTAGTTTAATGTATAATTTGTAACAATATTTTTCACTATTATAAAAGAATTGAAATTAATTTTATCGTTCCATCAATTTATTTAATAGTCTGCTTTTACCAGTTGTAAAAATAAAGTAAAAATTTAATTCGTTTAAACATTAAAATCGAAGAAGAATTTTTCACTTCCGCTTATATTTCGAATTATCTAAACTTTTTAGTTTACTCGTGTTAAATATTAATTACTTGTTATACACTGATAGTATTAATTAGAAATTTTCCATAGCAAATAGCAAAATAACAATATTTACATAATTTCAAACAATATTCACATAGCAAAATAAAAATTATAAACGCATTCCATATTAATATCTTAATTAACTATCAGCAAAACCAAAATTCTGGACGAACCAGCTGGTTACCAAAGGTTGCTAGACCAATATAAAAATGCCTACAAACTTTTTATATTCGTGAAGTTGTTGGTTCATTTACCTGGTTTTTAATGGATGATTTTTGTGTGATCATATAAATTTGTTATATTCATATACAACCTGTAAAATAAAATAAAATTAAAGTTTGAAACATTGAGTTAAGTATCAGGTGAGGCAAAATTTTATATGTTAAGCAAAAGTGTATTAAATTTACAGTCGCTCAAAAAATTGAGAGTACACCTTACTTTTACTTGAAAAATCCGACTTTCAATATAAATAACACATTACCGGGAAGTGCAAACATGTTTTTATTTTTACACATAACAAATGGTTTTATTTAGAGTAAAAATAAAGAAAAATCAACGAAAAACTTCTAAATTGAAAAGTTTTAGAAGCATTTTAAATAAACATGCGCAGAATTTTGCCACAAAAAATTGAGAATACACCAATTAAATTTTTGCAATATCACGCATAGAAACAAAGTGACATTATTAAGTTGCATGTCTTTTGACTCTTAAAATGGTCTCTAAACGTCATGTTACCGATTAGACCAATTTTTGGTGGTATCTGAAGATATTTTGCCCCATTCTTCCTGCAACACTTGTTTTAAGCGGGTGTTTTGTTTCTAATTTTGTGTTTTTGGACCATTGCTTCGAGTGTGGTCAACAGATATTCAATGATATTGATGTCGGGGTACTGTGGTGATGTGTGTAACTGCTGTTTATAATGAAAAAGACACCATATCTTGGCGTTACGTGCATTCTGTTCGGGGTCGCTGTCCTACTGGAAAATGGAATTCCCATCTAACCCCAAATTTTTAACACTTTCCTTTAGAATGCTGCGACTATATGGTTCATCCAACTTCTTGCAGAAACTTTTCAAATCATAGGCAGAAGTGTAGGTGCTGAAACTGTGCGAAATGCCATTAGACAAGTTGGATATAAAAGTCGCATAGTTAGAGAGAAACCGTTCATCAGCTTGCAAATTCAGAAAAAAAAAGCATTTGAAGTTTGCAAAAACTCATCAATTGAAGACCAATAACCTTTGGAAGAAAGCTATATTTAGTACTGAAAGAAAACTCCACATTTTTGGCAGTGTCAGGCATCGTACTGTATGGAGAAAGCCTAATACTGCTTTGGATCCAACATGATGGTGACTCCGTCATGATTTGAGGTTATATGGCTTCATCCAGTGTAAGAAATTTTATTGTTATAGATGGCATTATAAACGATATGGTTTTCTTGGATATACATCGCAGCAATCTAAAGGAAAGTGCTAAAAATTTGGATTTAGATGGAAATTTCCTTTTCCAGTAGGACAACGATCCCGAACAGAATGCACGTAACGCCAAAATATGGTGTCTTTTTAATTGTAAACAGCAGTTACACGCATCACCACAGTACCCCGACATCAATATCATTGAATATCTGTGGACCGCACTCGAAGCAATGGTCCAAAAACACAAAATTAGAAACAAAACACCCGCTTAAAACAAGTGTTGCAGGAAGAATGGGGCAAAATATCTTCAGATACCACCAAAAATTGGCCGAATCGGTACCACGACGTTTAGAGGTCATTTTAAGAGTCAAAAGACATGCAACTTAATAGTGACATTTTGTTTCTATGCGTGATATTGCAAACATTTTATTGGTGTGTTCTTAATTTTCTGAGGCAAAATTCTGCGCATGTTTATTTAAAATGCTTCTGAAACTTTTCAATTTAGAAGTTTTTCGTTGATTTTTCTTTATTTTTACTCTAAATAAAACCATTTGTTATGTGTAAAAATAAAAACATGTTTGCACTTCCCGGTAATGTGTTATTTATATTGAAAGTCGGATTTTTCAAGTAAAAGTAAGGTGTACTCTCAATTTTTTGAGCCACTGTGTATTTGTCACTTTTTATCCCTCCATATAAGTCATGTCGCAAGCCACAATTTTATTTTATTATTAGCTACTATACTTGTGTGCCCGTATCCTGTTTAACCCTAATTTGAATAGAGTCATTGCACAAAATTTGAATTAAAAAAATTAATTTAAATTAAATGGAGTAGTCATACAGAAATGAAATGTATGTTCCTGATAAGCTAATTTCTCATATTTTAAAATGATGTAAAAATAACTTTTCTATAAAGACATGTTTCTATATCATGGCGAAAAAACTTTAAATTCATTTACCCCATTAGTAGGTCGTATAAATTGTTTAATATTTTAATTAATCTTTCCAAGTACTAAGGAAAATGTGTGCTATTTTTTTCTATTATGTTTTTGTCAATGGATGTGTAATTGCATAACGTTCAAACGAATAAACGAATGGACATTCAATTTTATATACATAAATTATTGCACACGATAATATATTACGTTTTGATGGTTTCTTTATTATTTTTCCGTGTTATGGTATCTGACATTCCATTTCGTAAATATTTTATAACAATTCCCTTTCGCTCTAAATATTTTAAATTTAGAACGTAATAAAAAAACTTAAAATGTAAAAAAAAAAACTTTTGTTTCCGTGGTTTATGTTTTCAATTATTATTAAAACCTGCTGTTATCGTGCTACTTCAAACAATATAATTGATACTTTCTTAAAAGACAAACAGTTATTTAAAAGTCAAACGTATAACTTTTATAAACATTTTCTTAAGAGAAAAATACAAAATCGCATATTTTACATACGCATAACGAACTGAGATTCAGTCCAGAAATAAAAAGAAATATGAAAAATAAGCGAATATTAAAATGCTTCTCTAAAAAGTTGCTTTATTTTCAGGTCACTGCAAATTTTTGAAATTAGATTAAATTTTAATGCTGATAAAAGTACTTTTTTAATATTACCAGAAAAATGAAAAACTCTTTAATACCACTTCTACTCTGTAAAATCATTTTTATTTTTTATTACATACTTTCCTCTAATGACACGTGTTGACGTGTGACCTCGTTTCACAAGGTAAGGAGAAAAATACCCGTTAGTCTGGACATCGAAATCCCCGTAGAAGTAGAAAAACGAGTTTTTTTTTTTTTTTTTTTTACGTCTGCATCTGTAATGAAATGACGTTTTTCCTTTATTCTTAGGTTCACTTATTTTAATCGGTTTCTGAACCGTTATTCGGAATAGTTCTCGAATGTTATTCGAGTCTTTTCAAGTTACCTCTTATGAACTTATTTCTTGGTGATTCACATCCAAGAAGTTTTGGTTATGCTTCAAATTTAATTTAATTATATTTAGAAATATGCTTTCTGAGATGAATGCTTATCAATATAATAATAAAGATAAATTTTTAATTTTATTATCTTATTAGACAGATGATTACAAAATCAATACAAAATTACTAACTCGTGTTTTTTTTTAACGAATTACATAAAAATAACTTATTAGTATTTTTTTTAGAAAATATAATATAATTAAAATTATTTTTTATTCGCTTTTTTCTCTCTTTAAAATTCTGCGATGTACGAAAATAGCAACAAAAGAAATCAATACATAATTAGTAAAATAATGCAATTCCAAAATAATAATAATAATAATTTTATCTTTCTTTTTTTTGTCAAATTATGAGTTTTGATAAAAGTTTTTTATTAACATTTTCTTTGTTAAATTAATTGTTTTGTATCCCTGTAGGAATCTTAAAATAAAATATAGCTTAATAACTCGAAAGTTCATACCATTCATATAAAAACATTTAAAGCAATGCTGATTCTGTATTAAAAATTTTTTATGAATAGAATTAATCATATTTAGAAATATATTATTTCAAGACAGAGTTATTTAATTCAACATCGATTTTCATTCGAAATTAAATTTATCCGATTTGTAAATAGTCAATCTAAATTGTAGAAAAATCGAACAAAATCTTAAATTATAAATAGTTAAAAAAAATTTACTCATTCAAAATGTCAGTAACTAAATAAATTTATTCAATAATGCTACCAAAGTTTATTATTTTCTTTTTCATATAAGTAGTAGAGAAATTAAAAAAAATATTCCAGTCTTTAAAAGAAACAACTTTCACTTTTAAATCAAATTCGAAGTTTTAATAAACAATCTTAATTGTGAGACCAAAAAAAAACTAATTTTTGGAATTATATCTGAATTTAATAACTCAAAAACGTTGCAAGCTAGATTGATGAAATTCTGTATGTTGTCGGCAACCAGAAAATTGTTGCTGTTCCTCAGATTTTGGATGAAATCCATGGAAGGTAAGTGCTTCGTTCGTTTTTCTGCTCCTGTACATGCGAATGAAATAACTGCAAAACGCAATATGAAATGCTGAAAGAAATTTCACGTAATTTTTTTTATCAGAACTGAAGGTCTCTATTTAATTCTGGAGTCACGATTATTAAGGGAAAAAAAGCTGTGGAAAGGAATCACTATGGAAGTATTTCATCATCCCAGTGCTGCTCAATAACATCTCATTTTGGGTCTTAATCCACAGTTCAATAAAGCTTATTTTATGACTCATCTTTATTCATAATAAAGGAGATTGTATGCGTGTGTCCTGAGTTTCTGCTGAACCAACCGCATCACTTAGAACTACGAAATCATGTACATGGTATAACTTAGTTTAATTTAGTTATACTAACCCTTCGTTTTAAAGCAACACCAGGGCTATTTTGGGATCGACCCTGTAATTTTGAGCCGGGATCAGATGACGAGGATGACACCTGAGCCGGCTCCCTTAACAGTTTTATTAAAATTTCTGAAAACTCACTTTCTTACTAAACACTTTTATTAGGTATATTTTGAAGTTTAGTTTAGTTTAGTGACGTTAACGTCCCGTTTTAAAGCAAACTAGGGCTATTTCGGAATGGATCTCGTCATTTTGAGCCGCGGTCAGATGACGTGGACGACACCTGAATTGGCACCCCTTCTCCAAACTTCCATACCACACCAGTGGAAGGTCGTTTGGCCCAGACAGATTTTACGTGCACCAGATCCACTTACACTACGGTTCTTCGGCGGAATCGGGTTTCGAACCCGAAACCTTACTACCAGGCCACCGCGGCCTTAAGAGTACTTTGAAAGCAATAATAAATGCCGAATACGGCAATTCCAGACAATTTTGAATGATTTTGTAGTCTTATATTTCGCCTGATGCAATCATGTTGAAATGATTGCAATGTTTTATATTATAATATAAAAAAATGGCTATTTATAAAAAATATTGATTGCAAACAGTGACTAAATAATGAAGTCACAATTATCAGTCGAAATTCTTCACAATCATGTTTCTGTTCTTTTATCTATACAAGGGGGAATCCGACCGACAAATTCTGAAGGGTGATAGTAGGAATCAAGTGTAGGAAAAATTACCATAGAACATAGGATCTCAAAACACGTTAAGTCAGCGCTGATTACCATAAATTCTTAGTCTTGTGTAGGTTGGCTGTACAATGACATTTCGCAGTCACTACTTCGAAGAATTCCTATTAAATTATCTTCCTTTCTCCTTTCTGACGTTGAACTGTGACGCAATATCTGAATTGCAAACTTGTTTTACATCAAAGTTTTTTCACCTTGTCATTATTGGCCCTTTTTGCAAAGCCGGTCTTCTCTGTGAAGGAGCCAAGGGGCAAAAAACCATCTGGAACCCTAACTGTTTACAAAGAAAAGAAATTACAAACAGTATATACAATACTATTGAATTTTTATTTATTATGTGCTTTTGTTTTCGCTATTAATTATTTCAGAAAAATTACAATTTTTGCAAATTTGTTTCGATGCTTAGTGCATTTCAGCATTTTGCACACATGCCTGACCCAGAATTTGATATTTTTTTTAATTTGCTGTAAGAGTGCTCTGGTATGCATTTGCTATGGTAACTGGCAACGTAAAGAGAAGTTTTAACACTGTTAATAGATTTAAAAATAACTCATTATAATTATTTGTAATGCAAGATGTCTTGTGCTTTATTTACATCCCTTTCTTTCAAAATCAAATCCTGTAGCAAACCAATTTTCTAGATTAGGTTTTCATCCACATCCTGTTATAAAATTTCACAACATTTTTCTGTAAGACTGTAATATATATGTGAATTTTGTATATTCCCAAACTCATCGATTGTTCTAATTAAATTTCTTTTTCTCTTCTTTCCAAATTGCTGTTATTATTCAGAACATTATTTTAGTTCTTCATCATGTTGGGGCCCCCCTCAATCGCGGGGCCCGATGCATTTCATCCTCTGCACCTCCCAGATGGCAGGCCCTGCCTTTTCATCCCATTCAATGTCACGTCCTTCACAATTAGATTTGAAATTTTCTCCCACTAAATAAAGTTTGTGACTCATGTCTATGGTAATGTTTCATCCATGAAAAATCCCCGCTCTGAATTTGTTGGTCGAATTCGGCTGTACATAGATTTCCCCCAATACATAAATTCAATTTTTTTTTGTCTCGGTATTAAAATGAAGAGAAAAAAGTCACATGTAAATTGGTTTTAATAAATCATTTATTTTATTCAACATAAACAAACTTATTCACATTAAATAAAAAATCAAAAGGATTAAAATCTGAAACAAAAATCAACAGTTATAATACTTTTTATACAAACGATTTGTTTTATCTACAACATAAAACACTATTATGCCATAAATATGTGCAATATTTATAAAATGGTATGAATACACACACACAATTAAAAACGACCTTGTTAACATACATCTGACAAATCTATAGGATTGCGAAAACGATACAAGCGATTAGTTACTTTAATCTAAAACGCATTTGAAACTAGAAACTTGTGAGTAAAGATTACTTTACTTTTGTGACTGAGATTGAAAGGAATGGATGCATAGCAAGGTCTCAAGAAAATAATAATTATAGTAATAATAATAAAAACTAGAAAATGAAGCATAAACTACTGATAAAAAAACTATTTTAAATAATTCTGAAGTAGAGTTAAAATAGGTAAAGTGAGGTTGGCTTTCTTCACAGTTTTGCTTGTTACAACAAAATCTTATCGCGACACACAGTTTAAGAAGCCTTATTTTATGGTATATACAGGATATCCATTCTAATCGTGGCCAAATACCGAACTTTTAAATCATAAGCGATAATCATTTAAGGTTTAAAAATATTTTTAAACCAATAAAGAAGTAAACGGATTAGATAGTAAGTATTGGAACGCTACAAAAATAAATAAGAAGAATCTATGTATATAAAATGATAACGTACGTGGCACAGAAATAGAGCTTATTACTAATTATCGAATGGCAACAGTCTAATATAAACAAAACATCATACGAATTTGAGATTGCTTCATTCATTGAACATGTTTATAGCCGTACTGAATCAAACGCTTCGCTTAGCTAATTAATGGAGCTGCAAAATATTATTAGAGACGCTCGGGAGATAGTTCACCATGTCAGCAAAAAGGACATTCAGTCAGAGGAGAGAGGATACCAAAAAAATCAAGAAACAGACTTAAAACAGAAAGTTCAATCAAGTGCAAAAATAGGCTTAGTGTTGCCAGATAAGTAATCATGATAAGACTTAAAATTAATGCAGGATTTCTTACCAAGCACGTCAAAATCGTGCCAATCGTTCAACAACTCTCTAAAAGTCTGTAATTCTGGGTGTATAACAGAAATGCAAACAAACGACTTATAAAGGTGCAATAAAAATTGCCACGAGCAATGGCTCCAAAATGTTTCAGTTTTGGCGCTCGGATAAGTTAAGCCTTAAGTCTAGCCGTAATCGTTATGACTTACCTAAGGAGTTTGACACTCATATCTCCAAAACAATTACTTTATAAAAATGTTTCTTATATTATTTTAAGGCTAAAGAAATAACCTTTTAAAATATATAAATTTCATTTCAGTATTAATTTTCATTTTACTTTAATAATATTTTTAATTCAGTTTGATACACTATCTGAAACAAAGTTTTTAAATGCTATGATAGAATGAATACTATGATCAATCCGTAGTAGGATTTTCACTTCCGCTTTTATTTGGTAATATATATTCTGTGTAATTTACAGTAAACTATTTTAGTTGAATTCATGTGTTTTAGACGTATAAAATTACAAAAGAAAATACTTTTTTAAAGAAATACGTTTCATATTAATAATTAACTCCCAAAAGAGGTTAGTTATTTTTAATTTTTTAATAAAACTTTTCTTTTTGTTAGTCTATCTTGAGAACTGATAGTCTCCTGTAAGTGTAAATGTTCTTTTGCCGAAAGAATGGATGTTAAAAGAATAATAGCTAATGAGAATTTTGATTGCGGATTTTCTAAAAGTAAAATCTTAAATATATAGAAATATCTGAGTTGTTATAGAATATATATATTTTTTAAAAAGATATATATAAAGAATAACTAATAGTTGTGAATATTCGACTAATATAAATGGACTAATGGCTGTAAATATCGAACTAGGAATGGTCGTCCGAGCTAAATTCATATAAAAGACTCATCGAAAAAAATTCGTGAAAAATAAACATGGAGAAACCACAATGTCTTACATATGAAAGACCTGCAGAGAACAATGAAAACCAATTAACTATGCAAATTGTCATAAATGAAGATTTGGATTTTTGACTTTGTATTTTCACAAAAGAAAAGTTCAAAATATGATTGCCATATAAATATTATTAAAATACAAAGGTATCAGCAACTGCATTACAGATACAGTGGCAAAAAATAGAATCTTTGATATGAAGCTATTTCGCACTGAATAATGTCATATTGCCAAAAATAATGTATCATATTCAGTTAAGTTTGGAAGATACGTCTGAAAATCTTTGAGCGATTAATCTCTATAAGAACAAGAATTATTTTATGCTTTGGATTGCCGTTTTAAACATATCAAATATATCAATAAGGAAATTTACATACAGAACATATGACATACATATTTATTGTGAGTTTCTGACATATTATATTCCCAAAAGCATATTTCTGCTATCAAAACTGACTGAATAATGGAATTTTGAATATCATCAATTTAAACTATTTTAATGACTGCCACGAGAAAGATAAGCAAATCAACGAATTCCGCTTTTACCGGGCGGTGATTGATTGATCTAAAATGATGAAATTTTATAGCTTCATAACTCGGACAATTTTGATCGCAAAAGTGTAGATTTTTTTTTTAATAATCAGTGTGCCAACAATATTTTACTGCTATGACCAATGGGACCGGAGTATTGTGTAAAAATTTAGATTTCGTAATTTTTTAGGAATTTATTTATTGATTAAAGCAATATAAAATATAATTGCTTTCGTCATTTAAAGCATTTCTGCAGCTAACGATTTAGAACAGTGATTCTCAAACTTTGTGTCGCGGAACTTTTGTGTGCCGGTAAATTTTAGAAATGTATATAATAAAAATCATAATGCTTTTTTTTAATTAAGAGTAAAGTTTGTTTAAATTAAAGAAAAGTACTCTGCAAAAGAAAACTGTTGTTTTTACAACATTCAAAAACTTTTCTCTAGAAAAACGGTTTTTAAATTCGATAACTGTGACCTTTCATAAAGTAATGAGCAATAAGTGATTTGGAAATAATAAGCAATTTGGAAAAGTTTGAGTCAGTCCCAAAAGATTTTAATAAAACTATTCATAAAATTGTTATTGACCATTTGGCAATATTAGAAGAGAGAATTATTCATCATTTCCCAAATTTAGATATAAAAAATTTTGATTGGGTTCGTAATCCATTTGTGATAACGAATACTTCTGCATTTGAATTAACTTTGAATGAAGAGGAAGAACTACTTTCGCTTTCTAATTATCGAGTTTCTAATTTTAAAATATCCGGAAGTAATTCATTTCGGATAAACATGAGATGCGATTATCCCATGAGAGCCAAAAAAGCTTTAAAAATATTATTACAATTTTCTACATCTTAATTGTGTGAATTTGGATTTTCAGTATTAACCAACATAAAAACGAAAAACAGATCGAAACTGTTAAAGACGATATGAGAGTAGCATTGTCACTTTTACGACCAAATACAAATGCAATTATCAAAACAAAACAAAGCTCAAATTTCTCATTAAAAGTATTCTTATTATTACCTTGTAATCAATTCCTTAATAAACGTACTGTTGTCTTTATATTAGTACATATTATATTGTTTTATTTTACATTCAAAATTATTATCATAAACTATTTTAAACAGTGTATTATAGGTAAGTAAACAACTTTTTAAACTTGGCTTTTTCTTTGTGTGCCGCGCCAAATTTTGAAACCGTTAAAAATGTGCCACGACAAAAAAAAAAAAAAAAAAAAAGAGTTGGAAATCACTGACCTAGAAATTAACGATTCGGTCACGATTACAGTGGATATCCTGTATGCAGTAAAACCTCTTTAATCCATCGTTCAATGAACCCTTATAAAACAATATATTATTGAACAATCCTCTTAGTATATTATTGCACTTCAGATTTGTGGCAATAATATTAACATTTTAAATATTTTTAAATGCAGTATTTAAAAAACATTTTTAAAAAGAACTGAGCATATTTTACGATAAATACAATATTTTATAATAACCCTTCTTTAATAACCATTTCAAATGTCCTTTTTTGGTTAATTTCTATCTGAAATTCTTCTGGTTCCAATTATTGTAAAATGAATAATGAATTCTTTTTAAAAAAATCTCTCATGGTTTTTGGCGGCAAACTATAGAATACTTAAAACATTATAAACAATATTTTAACACATAAATAATTTGAATGAAAACCGCTCCAAAGAAACAGTACGCAATAAGTAGATTTTAATGATTCCTGAGCACAAAATGGCTAAATCTCCCCAAGACGTATTAAGGAGAAAGGCATACTAATGACCAACTTACTAAAGAAGTTTCTCTATATTGTGAATATTGCATTCATTAACCGTTTATTTTATATTCAATATTCTAAAACTAATTGCTATATTAAATGGACTTAATTATGTTGTGCATGTCAGAAACGAAGCAAAATTTCGTTTTAAACATTATTAATAATTCTAACGCATTATACACAAGCAGCAATAACAATTACAGTAAACTCCCGAGTATTCGGCCTAATGTGGCGGAAGGGTAGGCAGGATAACAAAAAATCCGAATAGCTTGAACTATGAAGTTATTTCTTTGCCCAACCAGAAGACAAAGTTTTATGCAATAATTCTCTGCTATAATACTTATTTTTTTCCTTCTTATGGAGTTCTAAGCCCTCTATTTAAGTCAAGTTCCATAGAATGATTTATGCGATCGCTGCTTGGTGAATCATAGAAGCAGTTGTCGGTAACGTGTCTACTTCAAATAGAAGGCTCTGTACTGGCAGTTTATATATGCTTATATACTGCACTTCACATTTCAAAAATTTATTAGTGAAAAAGTAAGTTAAAAGATATAAATGTTTACATTTTCGCATAAATTTTGTTATCTCCACCGTGGTACAGTTTTAAAAAAATTAGGCGTACCCGAAGAACAATTTCCGAATCCTATACGTACTTTGTAGCTATATCAGGAAAATCAGCAACGATTGAGGTATGTTACATACTGACGGAACAATGAACAACGAGCAGAACGCTGCTCTTTTCCTGTCACAGCTTGTATTTTGCACATGGCAATGTTGCCAATGTGACGCGTTGCCTCCCTCATTTAATTACGATAAAAAGAAAACTTGACCGGATAATACGGAAGCTGGATAGTCGCGAGCTGGATACTCGAGAGTATACTGTATTACTACTGATGTAAAATCAGTTATCAACAAAGTACAATGAAGTGTCAATAACTGGTAATACTGTTTCTATCATTTTCGCCACTTTTTCATACATTGTAAGTAAAATTTTGTAATTACCAAAAAATGTTTTTCTAGATATCAAATCAGTCAATTATATTCACGAGTATAGCGCCTCATCTAGATTTCTCTACAATTTTTATCATATACAATTTTTATTTACGATACATCAGTCACGGACTAATAGCTATCAGCCAACTAATTATTTAGAGTCCAACACTGCATTATTTTATTATAATGAAATTGAATAGATCACGGACATTATCAGCCGGCATATACTTTAAGCCGGAATTAAAGATCACTCTACGCCATGCCAATAGAGCGGAGGCGCTCCAAAATCGATCATCAGTGCGAAAATCGATCAGAATTGGTAAAGCGAGTAGTGGAAGGTTGGATATTTATTCAGTTCTATCAGTACATTACCTCGATCAGTGAAGAAAGATTAGGGAAAGAAATGTTTGGTTGTTTGAGTTGTGTGCTCTAGACATCCATTAAGAGAGAAAGAATTGGATAAAGCAGGGATAGAATACCGTAAATGAATGGATTAAAAAAATGGAATGGCAAAAAGTATTACCTCTCCATTACTACTAGATTACCTTTCCATTGGCGAGGCGTAGAATACTTATGAGATCCTTCTTAGAACCAATAGCACTAGATCAATTTGCATACAAGGTGAGCACTAAGTCTTTCCATTATTTAAAAAAAAATTATTGCGAACGGATTATTTTACATAGATATATGGCCATTTTTGGAAATTCTAAACAATACCCAGATACGATATTAATGCTTTCCGAAAATATGAAGACCCAAAAAACCCTTTATATAAAATATGAAGACCCTTTAAGACCCAAAAAACACAATTTAAGAAATCATCGTTATTACTTATTTTGTTACGAGCCTCATTTAAAAGTTAGCTCTCCTGGAAATATTCATCTGCTTACAAGATCTGAAGGACAAATAACACTAACATCTGCTTCAACCCCTTCACACACTTCTTGGAATCCCTAAAGTGAGGAGGAACAATGAGTGAGTGGGTGAGAAGTCACCAGATGGGAAAGCGGTTTCTCGCTTCTTATGGGTCTACTTCTACTGGAAAGATTGGACCGTTACTGTTGATAACTTTTGAGACTTTACCTTGTAATGTAGTGATTCAGATGACACTGGATGCTCAAGTGAGAAAGGTAGATTTTTTTATGATTATGAGGTCTTTGGTGGTCACGAAAGTAATCAGTCTCCCAAAACTTTTCATATTATGACTGCATATTCCTTAGTAATGAAGTGTCCATAACAAAGTCTAAACTCTCACTGAAAAACAATTTTTTTTTCATAGAACCACAAAACATATTGCGTAATTCCTTTATCACCCCTATTTCATTAAAAATGTACTTTGATTTATTGCTAGTATTTGTTATTTATTAGACTTTAATATTAAGTACAGAGGTATGGAAAAGTTAAAAACTTGAAATTGTTATCTTTAACGGTTATTTCGTACCAAAATTTTGTAAAAAAGGAAAGACCATGCTCACCCTGCATGTATGTAAATTTCGTAAATACGCTTAGAAATTAAATCTATATTAAATAATGTAACAAATTTATAAATATTTATCTAACAAATGAATATAAATAATTTAATTATAGTACCATTCGAGGGAAAAGGATGCAATTTTAAAAGAGACTAATTATTGGATGTAAAACAAGAAAAGACTTTTCTTTTAGTAAAGAAATTAAATATCACTTTTTAAAATGAGTAATGCCGGGTTTACATGCAGCTAGTTATAAGACGGCCAGTATGCAGCGCATGCGTAGAAAAGCTGAAAAATGCTGTTCGGTCGATGGCAAGTAATTGTCCCGAAGGGACAACTACATGCCGCTGTATTGTATTGTATTGTTTTTTGTTTGTTTGTTTGTTTTTTCTTATTACAATTGCGTTTTTAGAATTTGGCGGGATTTTATTTGGTATGAAAAAATTTATCATTTATCATAGCTTAGTTCCGATATTCCCTCCCCCCTGATGCAAGGGTTTTTTTTTATTTGCCATTTCTTTTCTATAGTTTTCATAATTTAGGTATGTTAACTTTTTTTTATTTTACCATGCTTCTTTGTGGAAATTTCCATCATTTTAATGCGATATGCAGTGAAAAGAGAAATTCAGAGATGCTAAAACGATTATAGATTTATATCCAAGCATGGAACGCCTGAATCTATTATATGAAATTGTGGCAAACATAAATCGGTCGCTTTCTACGCATGCGCTGCCTACTGGCCGTTTTAAAACTGACCGAGTGTAAACCTGGCTAAGTGTAAATATACGATATTACTTAGCATTAATTATAAGAAATTCCAGTGTTTAGTTGAAAGAAGCAAAATTAAATAAAAATTATTGAAGTAGATTGGGATAAGAAACTAGTATTAGGAAGCGGGTTCCTAATACTAGAATTAAAATGTCAAAAACTGCAGTAGAAAATTACAACGGAAAATTTATTTAGACAGATTAACTAAATTTCTAAATTATTCTTTAAGAAATGCTGAAAATAAATCCCTAAAAACAAAACGTGCTCAAGCAGCTTTTAGTATAGTGAAATGAGAAACAGTATTTACAAATGAGTCAAAACTTTAAAGTATCCATTCATTTTTTAAAATTTCTCTTATATATAGTGTAGAAATAATCATCATCATAAAATTCGAACTCGAGATTTCGACGGATCTCCACGTTTTAGGCCTCTCGGAGTTCTGAAAGCACATTTTTGGGAAAATGTCCGTCTGTCTGACAAAGGTAACTCAAAAATACTTTCAGATAGATGGATGAAAATTGGTATATGGTCTTTACGACAAATTTGCTGTTTTCTAACAAATTTCTAACAAAAATAAATTCGAAATGATATTTTGTTATTATGTAAAAAGGAAACACAAAACAGCAAAGAAAATTTTGAATTGCTGATGAAATTACACTGAAAACATTCGAACTGGGCAAGTAAAATTTCAAAATATCTATGCACTCATATTTTATAGAATTCATTTTCTCTACAAAAAAAAAGTATACTAGAGGTCTTAAGAATAATTTCAGATTTAGCACAATTTGGCACCAATTTTTACCATTCAACGTATAAACTTTGTCAAAATTTACTGTTGATTAAAAAAATGTGGAAGTTAATGGAAATTTAAAGTAATTATAAAGAAAAATTATGAAGGAATATTAAGTTTATGAAAAGTTCAATGAAAATCGTTTGACAGTTTCGATTTCCTTTCAGTGCATTTTCTACAGATTTTAAAGCCAATACGGTTGAAACAGATGATATCCAAAAGAACAGTTATTTAAAATGTCGACCAAATAGTCGCAATCAGAAAACCGCATGAAAACTCGAGCTCCATATCTGTACATTTTCCTTTTCGCCTTTTTAAAATTTCCATTTGCAGAAATTCATTGTTGTTTAACTAAAAATTAAAAGCAATAGAGTAATGGAATCGACTTTTTTTTAACTGTTGTGATTTGGTTATTGCAGAAAAAGAAATATCGAACCGAATCTGTTAACAAGTGGTGGAACTAGGTATTTTAAGACCCTAGGCAGTGCATAGTACTAGGTCACTTTTTAAAAATAATTATTTACACATGTTTATAACATCTCAATAATTCATTTAAGGTTTTACGTAGGTCATCGTTTATTCATTAAGGTCTTGTATACGTAGTATAGAGATGTAGAATTTTTTGAGGATTGCTACATATATTCGTAGTAATCTTCAAAAAATTCGAACTCGGGCTTTTGGCGTAACTTCACATTTTAGACCTCCCGAGTTCGAAAAACACATTTTTGGAAAATATTCATCTGTCTGTGACAAGGATAACTCAAAAACGCTTTGAGCTAGATGATTTAAATTCGGTATTATGTTTTTACACCAAATTTGCAGATTTTTTTATCAAATTTTGTGTAAAAATCTGTTGGAAGACCGGCTGTTTGAATACAAGTTAACACGATAATTACAAAACGAAGAGAGCCAGATAGATAAAATTTGGTACATAGATTTAACACCTATAGTGTAGACACCTATCAAATTTTGAGCCAAATCCAACAAGGAATTGGCCGTTTGTTGGTCTGCACTTTCAGAAACATGTAAAAACGCGATAGCTTAAAAACGCAATGACTTAAATACATTCAATGTGGTATGGGATTTTTTTACTACAAGCGCAGTTTTATGTCAAATTTTTGTTTCAGTCGGCTGAGAAAAACATGTCTAAAACAAAAATTCGATTTTAGGATACTATTAACTCATGCTAGGGATGAATCGTCAAAAATCTCGCCAAAATGCTAAATTCACGCCAAAAGTTAATATTTTGTAGCTATTGTACGCCAGTGTCATGCAAGGCATAACAAATTTATTAGAGTAAGCGAGAAAGTTTTGGGAAGACCACTGCCATTTGCTTTTTTTTTCTCTCTCTCTCTCTTTTTCCCAGAATTGAAGCGCATTATTCTATTTTACACTGATCATACGGAAAAATAATTGTAATACGAGTAAAATTCCGGAACATATTATTTTCGTTAAGGAAGTTTCGCTTTATAGGTTTGTATTTTGCTTTTGTATATTTAAAAGCCTCCATTCTCTAATTTTGAATTACATTCTTTTTTGGGGGAGGCAGTAGTTTGTAGGTGTCAAAATATTTAAAAATATTTTCAAAATCAATTCAATTTAGTTAATGGGCTTCAATACCAAAATCAGTTTTTCATTAAAAAAAAAAAATGTCTGGGAAGGAAATAAACTTGGAACCTGTTATCTAGCTGCTAACTACTTTTAAAAATAATGAAATTACATTCAACTTGACGTTGAAACAAGAAAGTTGACTGGAACGGTCACGAACAAGACAATCGCCTCCCAGTTCTCAAGGTTAAAGCGACTTTCGTGGATCATTAAACTCTCAAAGGACAAGTTGGTTAAATATTATTCAAGACGCCCGTACATCTACATGATTACGAACTAAAAGGGTCTCAAAGTTCTTTTATCCCCCCCTCCCACGCCTTCCCGCTTGAGCAGTTGCCGGCAACTGTTTGAAATCATTTATCAAGGAAGTTGTTTTTTTAAAGATTTTAAAGAAAGCATTCATCCTACTGGCGTATTTATCATAAATTATTTCATTATATATGCAGGAAATATCTTTAAGGTTTAGAGAAAACTAACAACAAAATTGTAGCTGGATCCTAATGGAATAAGTGAGTTTATTTAATACAACGCATTTTTGACACTGGTTTTCAGAAAATATTTTTATGGCGATAGGATATGAAAATGGTATCTGGATTTGTTCAGCTGACATTTATTCGAATTAATCGGAGCTTTAAACTAATAATAATAAATAGGATATAAAGACGATATCTGGATTTGATCAGCTAACATTTATTCGAATTAATCGAAGCTTTAAAATAATATTAATAAATAGGATATAAAGGCGATATCTGGATTTGTTCAGCTAACATTTATTCGAATTAATCGAAAACTTAAAATAATATTAATAAATAGGATATAAAGACGATATCTGGATTTGTTCAGCTAACATTTATTCGAAGTAATCGAAACCTTAAAATAATATTAATAAATAGGATATAAAGGCGATATCTGGATTTGTTCAGCTAACATTTAGTAGAATTAATCGAAACCTTAAAATAATATTAATAAATATCATACAGTATGATTTTGATGTGAGATTACACGTCCTAAAATATTTCAAATGACATATTTCTTTACTTAATTTTGAAATTGCATTTACAGGTAACTGAGATCCAAATAGGATGTTGCAAATAACTTCCTTTACAGGTCTGTTTTTTTAAAAAAAATAAATCGAGCTTTTGGGAGTAATTTGGCATTTTATCAAAGCTGTATTATTATTTTCGATTAATAGTGGATTTTGAGCTAAGTAGATTAGATAGCTACTAAGGCCATTAGACCGAGAGAGGACTCCAAATAAGTCGATTAAAAACTTTATTTTAATAGTTATCTAGTTTGGTTTAGTTATATTAACGTCCCGTTGAAGGGCAAGACTAGGGCTATTTGTGGACGGACCTCCTCGTAATCTAAACCTCTCTCAGATGGCGAGGAGAACACCTGAACTGGCACTCCCTCTCCAAACTTGCACACCACACCATTGACAGGGCGTTTAGCCCCAACTAAATCAGCGTGCACCAGACCCGCTTACACGACGGTTCTTCGGTGGAATCGGGTCTTGAACCTGAAGCCCTCCGATTTCAAAGCCGACACCTTTCCACCAAACCAATGGCGCCCCTTAATAGTTGTCAAATAAATAAGTTTAATTTAAATTCTTCGAATAATAAATATAATATTAATATTTTATCAAATATAAATGGCAAGGTTCTTATATGTTTCATTACGTTCATTTAGTTATTAAAATTCTATAAAACTGTACATCTGCGTGAATAACAATGTGTACAAATGTGGATGCCAGGCAATCTGGAGTTATAACACTAGTAAGTTTTTATTAATTCTCAAAATTAATTAAGGAAGAAAATCTATTAACATTAAAATAAATCATTAATATATTAACAAGTGCTGAAATGTGAAACTAATTTGACCATGTTATTAAAAAAGAAAAAAAGTCGTTCGATGTGCATTGCACAGGGTCGCAAAATTTTCAAATCTCTCGCAGCTCATGGTTTAATTCCAACACATGTTTTGTAAAATAATTGGAGAGCAAGAAAAAGTAAAGACAAGTTTGAAAACTGGCCCTTCTTCAAATGGAGTTTATCAGGCCAGAATTCGACATCTTTGATCAATGGCTGATTTTCGTTAAGCAACTGCATGTGACTACATAACTGAGGTAGTTGCAAACACATTAGATTAAGTTAAAATGTGTTTATTATCTCAGCTGCCAAACAGTTTTTTTAAAAAATTGCATATTAGGAAAATATTAACACGTTCTCAAGTGCCTTCGGAAAGATGTCTATCTGTTTCATTAGAGTTATTTAATTATTCCAACATTATTATTAGAATTATATTATTATTATAATAACATTGTTAATACTAATTGAGCTACAAACATAAAGGTTACGTAGTCATAAATTTTAATAAATAAAAACACATAATTTTTCACAAATTACTGAAATAAAGTTCAATCGTGAATATTTGGATTAAGTTAACCAGAGTGAGTAGTTTTCTCGCAACTTTTTAGCATACCCTTTTTTACTTTCTCGAATACGTAGTATAGACAGTGCCCGACTTAGCCTAATTGGGGCCCGTATCAAAACTTCTTTGGGGACCCCCTCTGTCTTTTTTTGTTTTTGAAAAGCAATGTTAAAAAAAGTTCATTACAGGAGGAAACATAAAATAAACTTTCTATTCGATTTGGGGGCCCTCCTCTGATGTGGGGACCTGGGGCAACTGCCTCGTATGCCCCTGCCTTAATCAGGCTCTGAGTATAGAGAAAAGCATAATAATAATCATCAAAAAATTCGAACTCCTGAGTTTGACGAATCTCCACGTTTTAGATCACCCTGAGTAATCTGGTGGCAATAAACTACAACCCAGTCGATTTACTTAATAAGATGACCCTGTACATTTGAAAAATCTAATACACTCTTTATTTTCTTCCCGTTCTATATACAAGGTGAAAATATCATAACGGTAAAAAAGGGGGGGAAATGGCCATTAAAATTTTAATGACGCTCACATTTCATACTCCTTTGAATTCAAGAAATAGAGTTTTGGAATTATGTCAATCTGTCTGTGAACATAGTAATTCAGAAACGTAACGTAAGGGATGTAATTTGGTAAACTGTTCCAACACTAAATCTGTTGATTTCTACCAAAATTTGAATGATATATTCCAAAAGGATTACAAAAGCGATGATTTACATCTAGACAAATTAGACAGCTAGCTGCCTAGAGCCGCTAGACTGAGAGGGGACCGAAAACAAGTCGTTTCAAAACTTTATTTTCCAAGATTCCAAATCAATACTTATGCAATAAGTGCAAATCTTCGACGAATAATAAAATTTAATGCTTCATCAAGAGTATTTGCTCAGGTTCCTATAGCTCATTACTTTCGGGTAGTTATTAGAATATTTATAAATACCAAACCTCTGATTCTGAGATATTGTGTATTGCTTGCCAACAGAATCTAAAACCCTCCGCTCTTTTGCGCATGCGCTAGGATGAGTTAATTCGGCAAAATAGGGGTGAGAAGAATGATAAAAGGGGGAGATGTTTACATTTATCAATGAAGCAAATTCCGGAAATGCGCGCGTCTTCGCCCCTTAGTAAGATAGAATCATCGAAAAATGGGCGTCTCAGGATACTGAAACGAACGGTAGTACAAAGGTGGTTGCCGTGCAGTCTGAAGTTATAATAGATAAACAGAAATATATTTTCACAAATTTAATAAAGTAAAAAAAAAGATTAATCCAAAACACATGATTATTGTTTTAAAATGTGCAAAAATGTTTAAAAAAAGGATTATTTGTTTAAAAGGGTGGTTTTAAAATGTGCACTGCGTAGGGTTTTAAATACCTAAATATGCAAAAGGATGTGGTATTTCTATTCCTGGTTTAAGTTGGAGACCGAATTTTCAAGCGACGAGTCTGCTTTCAGGCATTCAATAAATAAATAAGCGCAACAGATGAATGAAAGACGGGACAAAAAAGTGACTATAAATCGTGCAAGTAACAAGAACCTTTACACTGTAGTTTCCCGAAAAATCCTTGTTGGAGATCCGGGTCTTTTGACATGGATGAAACGACTCGGCGCAGGCGCAGTCCTCGAGGCGGGAAAGGTGACGCTGATACGTGGAAGAACCATCTCGTGGTTATTGTTATTTGCTGAACGACCATGATTCTCTTTGCAGTTCCCTGTAAATATAAAAATATTTAAATAAATGTGCAGGAAAAATGCTTTCAAGAATGAAAACCGATGAGATTCAAATATTCATTTCCTAATCACTAAAGCAAATTCAACCAGCGGTAGTAGTCTTCTAGAAACTTTCTCACATACTCTCTAATAAAGGTGTTATCCCAGAGAACGCGTTGCATGGCATTGTTACAAATATTAAGTTTCAGATTGGATTTAGCATTTTTACTGAATCTGTAGCGTCATCCTAGGCGAGAAATTTGGCGACTAATTTCTGGCATGCGATTAATAGTATTCGAAAATCGTATATACGTTTTAGATGCGTTTTTCACAACCGATTGAAAACAAAATTCCATGCAGAACTGTATTTGTAGTCACAAATTCACATAATAAATTTGATTTGTTTAGGTCACTGCGTTTTTGAGCTAGCGTTTTTACATGTTTCTGAAAGTATAGACAGATAGATGATGAACCCTTTGTTAGATGCGGCTCAAAAAATGACAAGTTTCTACATTACAGATGCTAAATCTATATCGCTATCTTCGTTTGTAATTATCGTGTTTGCTTATATTCGAACAGCCGGACGAACGGATTTCGAATTTCCTCTGAACAGGTTTTACTCAAAATTTGAAAGAAATCTACAAGCGTTTTACCAAATTTGAGCCAACCAGCTCAAAACTTTTTCCAGTTATCTTTGCCACAGGCAGGCAGATAAATATTTTCTAAAAAAGTGCTTTTCGGACTCAGATATGAAACATGGACATTCGTCAAAATCTCGAGTTCAAATATTTTTGATGATTGTAATTTTTTTTCTTTGCATACAAACAAAATTTAAAAAATTCAGATTGAAATTCAGATGAAACTTTTATCAATTGATTTTGGTTTTCGAGAGGCTAGAACATTGAAGTACCTAACGGATACTTGGAATACTTACGAGATAAGAAGGTTCTGGTGAAGAAGGTAATGGTTGATAACAGAAGTAAAATGAGAACATTGTCTAAACCGGCTTGAGTAGTCTCCCCTGAACTTTATCGGATATTCTCCAATAAACTTGTCATGCCAGACCACACCTTACGTGGCACTGGCGTAAACCAGTTATGATACATTAATTTAGTCGTGAATTTAAAATTTCTACTGAATCTATCGTGTCATCCTTGGCGATTCATTCTTAGCACGCGCAAATAGTATACAAAAATCAAATTTGTGCCGACGTCCTGCCCTAGGGGTAGCGTGTCTTTCTCGTGATCTGGACGTCTCGGGTGCAAGTCTTGGTTTGCGCATGTTTGTTCTTCCCCTGTGTTCTATCTGTGAGGTGTGTGAAAGAGCCCTCTTGTATAAAGGGGTTGTGCAAGCGAGTGTGTGAGTGTTATCTTCATATGACTAGAAATCAGACTTCTGCCCTCGGGTGCTGAGGGATCTTTACCCCCAGAAGCTACTGCACCCCCTTTCCGTGGTAACGCGGACACAACATTATCATCATTAATCAAATTTGTGTTTTAGATGAATTTGGGCAAACTGATGAACCGATTGAAACGAAAATTTGATACAAAACTGCACTTGCTCTCTTCGTTTTATAATTATCGTGTTAACCTACATTCGAACAGCCGGACGGTCGGATTTCTTTTGAACAGATTTTACTCAAAATTTGACACAAATTTGCAAATTTGGTGTAAAGACTGTATACCAAATTTCAACCGTCTAGCTCAAATTATTTTTGAGTCATCCAGACAGGCAGATGGACATTTTCCAAAAATGTATTTTTCGAATTCAGGGAAGTCTAAAACGTGGAAATTCGTCAGAATCACGAGTGTGAATTTTTTTTTTATAGTTACTGTACTTTCCCCTATACCACGTATACGAGAAAATAATAAAGGAATGGATTTTATGAGCAATAAGAATTATTAAAAATTGCCTGTGACAAAAGTAGCTCAAATCGAAATTTGGCAAACTGTCTTTGTACCAAACTCGTAGATATCTGTCAAATCTTGAGCAAAATCCGTTCTGAGGAAGTCTGTCTATCCCGCAATCCGCATATAATTTGACTCGATAGTTTAAAAAACTAAGAGAGCTAAGTAGACAAAATTCCACACAGAGAATTAACATCTATATTTTAGATTCCTTTTTAAATTCTGAGTCAAATCCAACAAGGGATTTGGTCGTATGCCGGTCTGTACTTTCAGTTAACACTGTAAAGAATTTGACTCGGAAAATTGCCAGAAGATAGACCGTATAGTACTGTATTGGTGTAGATCAAAAATATGATGACATCATACCGGTAGTACGTTTGGCAGACGGAGATTTCTTTAAGGCGAGAGTCAGAGTGGTGTTGTACTATGTGGTGTGATGTTGTGTTGTGTTGTGTTATGTGGTGTTGAAAGTGAAAGGCATTGATGCTTCGTGATGGTGCAAAATCTATTCCTCGCATTTGTAAATCTTATGGAGTCTTTCGGCAAAAATTTTATCTTCTTATTTATATAATATTTTCGAAATATTGCAGCAGCATTATTTTTGTTCTTTAATACACTTTTATTAACAACATATGCTTTTATAAAGATAATATGCCATAGATACCGATACAAGTTTACCAAGTGATGTTAATTGTTGATTTTATGGCTGTCTTATTCGGTAAGTTAACTAAGTTGCAGCCGGGAACGCTTGAAAATTATTGCATTGATTTAATTTTGAACCAAAAACTCATTTAATTATAGTTTTAACTATGTTAAAATTAAAATAGCCATCAATTTGGTAATGTTGCATAAACACGAATATCAGTTCAAAAGTGTCGAGATTTGCATACTTGCGAAGAAGTGGAAGCTTTATGCAAAACAGGTTAGGGTGTGAACAGTTTAAAGATGTCATGTTTTATGTCAATGTTTCCGGCTGTAATGATGACAGTATCTTTAGCCGAACGTGCGTTATTGGTGAAGATGTTTAGTGAAAACAAGGGGAATGCTTCTGCTGCAGTTGGTTAATTTCGTCGTGTAAAGAGCCTACGGAGAGGGACAATATCTATTAATGGTATCCGAGCCATGATTAAGAGGTTTGAAGCGACGGGGACATTAAAAGTTCAACCTGGAAAAGGCCGTAAACCTGTCTCACCGGTACTTGTTGATGCCGTCAAAACAGTTGTGGCACAGACACAGACATCACAGTTTGGGAATAGTATGCAGTTTATCGACAGATAGTTTATTCTTATGGCACCGTCCAAGAAACATAATGCAGTACTTCCCATACAAGATCCACCATACCTAACAGCTGCTTGATAGGAACAAGCACAACATCTTTCATTCGCAGTCAGCTTTCTCAGCAGAATGACCGTTGATCTGTCATGGCCTTGGAATATTCTGTGGAGGAAGGTCCTTACATCGACCATCTTCATGCGCGATGGTGCACCCCCCACATATCGATGAGTCCGTGAAGGCGCTATTGCTCCAACTCTTCACAGACGAACGTGTTATTAGTCGTTTCTTTCGTAATCCATGGCCACCATGTTCGCCAGATCTGAATCCGTGCGATTTCTGGTTATGGGACTATTTAAAAAGTCTGATGTATCTTAGAGGTGCTACGAAGTTGAATGACTAAAAGAAGACTAGCTTCATATGCGAAGCATCACAATTAATCAGTTACGATCTGTTGTTGAACACACTGTCCATCGACTTGAAATTTTGCAGGTGAATGAGGGTGGTTACTTGGAGCACCTTTCCCTACATCGTTCTGGGTATGACTAATGATTGCACCTCTTTTGCAATTTCGTCCTAATCTGTTCTTGTTTTTGCTAACTGAACTTTATTTTTTTTTCTCAAACAGCGTACTGTTATTTTTTCCTTGCCTTTACTTAATGTGATTCAATGACAAGGTGATCGAAAACTAGTAAAAAATGTTAATATTGTTTCTGTATTCCGTTTTGGTCGTTTATTGTGTTAAATTTACTGTTTTTCCGGGGAAGGTGCCTTCTGGTGGACATTTTGGAACTAATTTTTTTTCCTTCAAAATTTAGTGAGCGCATTTCATGTATAGTCTATATACCAAATTTCACTGCAACCCCTTTATCCGTTTCCTTTGTAAAATGCTGTTTATAAGGAAAGTTTAATTATAACCACCCTGTAGTTAGCTGCGTACTGATATTTTTTCAATTGCAATGCTTCAGATTAAGTATAAATGCATATTTTTTATTGAATATAAATAATTTTCAAAACATTAAATTATATATATTAGTATAAACATTATATATTGTTAAGGAAAATCTAAATCCGTTCGGTGTATGTACGGTGAAAAATCCAATAGTTCAATAATGGAGAACACGATTTATTCAACAAGAAGGCACGATACACTAGTTACAAGCACAGTTCAGGAATTCAGGAACAGCACTTACAATAAACAATAGCGCATAAGCAGTAATTCGGTAATGAATAATGTAACAGTACAGAGCGCTCAGAAAGACTTCGTCCAAATCATTTTGCTTAGATTTTTCGACTTATTTGATCGACTGACAACTATCAGCTTTATCTCTCTGATTGTTATAATTTCCGTGTACAAAGCAAAGAAGTTTCCTGAAGATTGTCGTATTTTTACTCTAATCGAAATATCACCACTATTCCAGTATTTTTTTACCGCCAAGGCCGGGAAAGACTCGGCATCCATTAGTATATCTGTAAAATTATTTCCCTTACCATTAGACTTACAGCGTAGGTAAGAAATGCTACACAATTCCTGACAGTTGTTTTTATATTAAATAAATATGCAGAATAAAGTAGATAAATACTTTCTTATAATATAATCGTTAAAACTTATTCTTATGTATGATTAGACAGATATTTTCATTGGGCTATAAGTTCTCAGGTTACTAATTACATTTCTAATGTGGTGACAAATTATTCGGCACTAAGATATCCAAATATGTAAAGACATTCCTGGTTGAGTTTATAATACGCAATGTAGGATCAGTTATAAATATTTGTATAATGCCGCCAACTAGTACTTTTAAGACCGTTTCAATTACAATTATCATGCAAATTTAATTGCCTTGGGTAAAATTATGCATCGACCTAAAATTGGTCATCCCGACATCAAATCTGTGGCGGAAATTGTAACTTCTGTACACTTTAAGGCTAAGTAGATTAGTAACTGCGTGTAATCTCATATTGTAATTGGTTTTGGTATGATTTAATGGTCCAAGGGCCAGTCTGGCCATTCTGCGCTAAACATTCGTTATTTTTTAGATCATAATAATTTTTTTAAATGATACTGTTAGGACTAAATCATTTGAAAAAGTTGAATTTCACTGGTGGAGAAAAGGAGAATTACCTTTTTTAAAAATAAATAAATTGAAATTCCATGGACATAATAGTGTGGAAATTAAATTTGGTTTTATTGATGTACTATACAGTTGTTTTTTTTTTTACAATTAAGCATCAAAAGCGCCACATACTTTTATAGTCAACATGGATTTTTTAAATCTTCAACAAAATAACAAAATAATCATGAGTATATTTAAGACGGCACTAAAGGGATGGGGGAGAGGGTTGTACCCTTGTTGAAGACCGCTTCCCCCTCTCCCTTGTTGGCGAAAGAGTAAGGGTTTCGTCGGCAAAAATCTTTATTATTTCAGAAAGAGACACTGAGAGTTGTATATCAAAGAATCTCATAAGTAAAGTCCCACTTTCAAGTTATTCCATAATAAATAAACGAAATATTCGAATTTTTTTCCGATTTTGACAATCTGTTTAGTAACGGTTAAATCAGCGGAATGTCGGACATCTGATTCAGTTGTCGCCCTTTCAGCCTGCATCTTACACTACACTGGTGTGTACGCTACGACACCCCCCTGATTCCATATGCCATAGCTTACGGTTTGTACTAAGTGGATGTACGTAGAAGAGGAAGCAACTAAATCCTCCATGTGACCCTGAAAGTTCCAAGTTAGTGTCATCACCAAAACGACTTAATTTGATTCCACATTGGTAGAATAACAGGAGTGAAAACAAGTAAATCGGATGTTATATGTACGCCGATTCTTAATCTCTCGAATCTGAAATCAATGTTAGGACTGCCGATAATGTTACAAACCTGCAATTCGGCTTCCCAGCATAGTTGGTCCCATCATCGGAAAGAATGTTTTAAAGTCATCGGTATTGGACGAAGTCCAGGTGGCGCGTCGGAGGTCCCGGAGCTTGGTGACCATTTGGCGACGAATTTGGTAACTTTGGCGCCAAAATAGATTATACCCGAAACATCGAGAATTTTCCCGATCCGTCCAGTAGGAACCGAGATACGCCTGGAACGTTCCTGATTGGCTGAGAGGCTTCTAGCCCCGACTCCTGAGACCTATAAAAGGGTCTGCAGCTGCCAGACAGAGTAGTCAGAGTGGACGGTGTTGTCGAAGTCAGAGGGTCGAAGAATGAGTAGTCGGAAACGACGAAGCGGAGTCGACAGAGCAGAGTGGTCGGAATCGACAGAGAGGTGTAGTCGGAAGCGACGGTGAAGAAGTGGTCTCCCAGGGAATAGCAGAGCAGCGACGGAGTCAAGCTAGTGCTGAACTGAACTGTGCGCTATTGTCTGCAGTAGAGTTTTGTTGTGTGCTGTTGTTTACACGTCTCGCGGCTGAAGATAATTGTCTTCTCTGTCCTGTATATAGTTGTCGTTTTTGTGCTGTCCTGTGTGTCTTCGTGTAAATAAACGTCGTTGTTTCTTTTTCTACTGCCGCCTGCTGATTGAGCGTTCTCTACACTATATAACTTCCACTATCCAAACGAACCCCGGTAAAAATTCGTAACAATATTATGTCAGCAGAATGTTGAATATTTGATTAAATTGTCATTCACTCAATTAGTAATTTGTACAACATTTGGTATAATAATTGATGACATTATTGGCGGCAAGTGAATCAGAAGTCGCAGTTTTGCTGTTTGTTTTTTAATTTGTTGATTAAGAAATCAATACGGAGGATATCGACAGAATATAAAACATCTGATTCAACTGTAGTTCATTCAGACTGTAATTTGTACGAGGTATAACTTATATGGTGGCAAGTAAGTTACGTGTCCTATTCTACTGGCTGCTTTCGGTTGGTCGGCTAAGAAACTAGCATGACGGAGTTAAAAATTGTATAGATTGTTACTTTAACGATTTATTTTCATCGACTATTTTGATCACTTGTTCGTGAAAGTGTTCAGGGAAATTACAATATTATTTTATAAGATCAAAGTGCTAAATAATATACATCAAATACAAAGTCGCTTTACTGTTTGTTTTCCCTGATTAAATTTTTATTGAGTTCATACAAAGAGAAAGAAAAAAATGCTACCTTTTAAGGTGAGAAGAATTTATGGAAAAAACTTTTTTAAACTGTTGGTGTTAAAGACATCTGCGTTAATTTTAAAGCATATGAATTGTTTACTATAATTACTCATATTGTTCACTGTAATTCTTACTTTTAAAAAAGAATTCATAGTTGTCTTAGTTTCAGAAATTGAAAACTACAAACTGTTTGTTAAAAAATTATTTATCGGAAGAAATATTCGGATAAATATTTTTAATTAAGAGAACTTGGTATTAATACTCATACTTTTATTAAGTAGTAACTTTATTTCAAATAAGTATGTACTTATTTCACCAAAAATGTTAGAGCAAAAAGTGAAGTGAAATACCTTGATAAACAATTAAAATTTGATTGGAAAAATTCTTTAAAAATTGATTTCATTTATTATAACGTCCATTTAACTAGTCATTAAATTAATTCATTTATTTAATTTAGTCAAAATTAAATTAAATTAATTTAAAATATCTTTCAGTTGTCAAGTTTAATAATAAGTTAATTGTTTTCAGTTGCTTTGATTATAATTTTATTTTATAAGATTTAAGTAATAATGTGAACATTTGTGCCCAATATTAGTTTGGTATATTTCATATAATATTATGTTATATACTTAAAATAATAAGTTAAGCCAATGAATCAGACTCTCAGCCCTAAACACTGATCCAATTTCGCCATTTTGTTTAATATAAAAACGTATGTTCTCTAAATATTGGATGGCTCTTACACTCTCCATTTTCGAAAGAAAATGAAAAGTACTCCATGTGGGAAAAAACCAAACAGAATTCGCAGCCACAGCCATTGTGTTGATTTCGGTAATTTTTATTTCATATTAATGCATATGACTACTTGAAACGTCATCAATGGTCATCTACCCCTTCCTATCTATTTTGAGAGATACCGCAAAATAAAACTTCGTCTGAGTCCTCAGCCACAGCAATTCGACCGATTACGCCACTTTTCAGCGCCAACTTAACAATTTCACCACTTTGAAATATAGCTAACCAATCAGAATGTTTTATCATTATTATTTAGTTTTTACTTGTATTATTGTAAATAACTTTTATTTTATATTTGTTATGATATGATGTAGCTCACCAAAGTTTGTCTGGCATGACTAAATTAGTCATTAATACTAGCCGCCTTCAACGACTTCATTAATTATTTTAATATAGTCATGTCGATTAATTTTAATTAAATATATCTTATGAAAATTAAAAAATCTATTAAAATTATAATTGCGTAGCAGTGGTAGCATTTTGATTGCTTAATTTGGCTTTCAAAGCGGCGAAAGTAGTTAGTGAAAACTCTCCAGTTATTGAGGTTGGGACCCTCTTTCTAAATTTTATATTGCAACATCTCTCGAAAATGAAACTAGAGTGGACAGACGACTTCTGATGATATATCTATGAATCACAAGCTTTCATCTATACTTATATAAAGCTCAATGTGTGTGTGTGTGTGTAGGCGCTCTACAGGCCAGACCATTCAACCTACAACTACCAAATTTGGCACATGCATACCTTGGAGGTCGGAAATGTGCACCTGGGGTCACTTTTTTGAATTTTTAATTAGAATTTTAATTATTAATTAAAAACTAACTTTCCCACCAAAAAAATCTTTTAATTTTCCCCACCGCGAAATGAGTAAGGCTTCAGTTTTTTTTCCCCACTCTAATGAGGCTAGGCTTAAGATTTTTTCGGCCGATTATTTCAAATGATTCTGTTTATTTTCTTAATGTTTGATGCATTTAAAATTAAATATTGTTAATTAATCGATCTTTCAGATTCTTTCTGAAGTACTTTTGAATTAAAATAAAACAGAATAAAGGAAATTAAAAATTTCAAATCTGCATAGCGTTACCCCAACTGGCGTAGAAAATTTCACGCATTTGCGTTAACATAACTGGCGTTGAAAATTCACGCATGCACATTGTGTTCTGATTGTTAACAACTGTTTTCAACGGATGCGGATTTGATTTAAATTATTTTTAGGTTAGCTGTATGCTTTTGTAATTAAATTGTATTTATGTTAGTTATATATTTTTTGTATATGCTTATAGTTTTAAATACATCGGTTTTTTTTAACCTGTTTTCATCCGATTATTTTAAACGATTCGTTTTATTTTCTTAGTGTTTGATGCATTTAAAACTAAACATCGTTAATTAATGGATCTGGTCATGATGAATCTGAGAAAATTTTGTTGACAAATTCTTGAAATATTACATAAATTAAGAAAGATATTCTTTAGTGCCCATAAAGTTTAAACGCTGAGTGACTCTTTTCAGTAATCATACTACAAAAAAATACTTTGTTTCAGTAAAAAATATATTAATCACAGATTAATCCTTTCCATTTTAATTTAAAGTATAAATTCTAAGGGAACTGACAGAAAATTTGAGAGACACATATTACGTTATGACTGAAGGCCTTTATAATATTATGAGTGAATTATATGACTATCAAAATTTGAAGTTTTAAAATATTTTGATGAAGAAACTATTAAAGTAGGAATTGCATAAAATATTTAATTATTAAAATTTTAACGAACATTAAGATTGGCGAACCGGCTGGTCGCCAAAGGCGGCTAGTATGAAATAAATTTGATGAAACAGGTACTTAAATATTGTCATAACCTGTAGCCTCTATATGGTTGCTCCGGCCTTACAGCTGAAAGGAAATGAAGTGAAGAGAGAGGAACGGTTGCGCGGGAGTGAGGCGGCTGACACCGGCAAGAGTGTGTGTTTGTAAAAGCTCCGAGAAATGAGTTTAGATTTCAAATTCAAAACGAAATTTAACTGCGCATATGTAAATAGTCATCAAGCATTTAATTCATGAGATATAATAAATTTGTGTTGTCAGGAAATGCGCCATCACTTGTATCAAGGAACGTGACATATATTTTATAAACGGCTGCGACTGGAAAATTATATCAAGGTTTATCCCCACAGAGATCGTACAGTGAAGTAGAGTTTACGAAAATTTTCTCGAAATGGATGAAAGCAGAAGATCATTGATGATGTATCTAGGTGTCATTAATTTTCATAAGAAATAAAAATAGCCAAAATCAGTTCCAGAGGTTATATCTGGGGGAATGATTTTCCGATTTTGACAATTATTTTAAACATATAGATCGTGGCCGAACAGCTGCTCATCGGAGATGACAAGTGGATTCTTTATTTTCTCTCATTAATTATCATTAGGTTCAAATGATGCTTATTACCACGATACTGTACAAACAGTTAATTATTACAATTATTTATTATTATTAAATTAGCTAGGAAATTCTTAAATACTTTTATTTGAATATGAAATTAATTATTTTGCTATTTTTTCGATAAATTAGAGAAATGTTGTTTGCCTCCCCGTTGGAATGTCTTGACCCTCGATCGGAAAATTTCTACAACTGTCTTTGTGAACAAATACGGTTTTATAATTCCTCCCCTCCCCCCCGATAGTTGACATTGGGAGGACGACAATATTCCTCCAACTATAAACAGTAATTTTGAAAGAAACGGAACTTTGCCACAATTGAATCAAATGCAATAAACTAGAATACTGTACTGTACTAGAATTATAAATAGAAAGAATATATTTCCACATTTGAAAATAGTTACAAGAAAAAGAAGAAGGGAGGGGAAAAACCATTTGATTATCTTTTTATTTCCCACATAAAGAAGCAATACTCTTTTGTACTTTTGTTGTTCTATGAATTCCTCAGATAATAAATATTATGAAGTCAGATATTAAAAGAATGTAATTTTAAGTGTTCTCCTCCTGCATATGGATATCCAGAACAAGCAAAAAATGTCACCAACATTGATTCAATTTCAGCCTTTGTTTCTAAACATGTTTCCGAAGACAATGAAATATTATTTACCTATAACGTCAATGAATTTTCAGCATTCACTGTACTGGATTTATAAATTTACGAATATAAATGTAATAAGTAATTTACGAATTTGCAAGCCAATTTGTTTAACTTCTTGTATTAAATAAAAATATCAGCAACAGTGCTTGTTTTTTAATTTAATTTTATTATTATTTTTTTTTTTTTTGTTACTGGCAAATGCCAATCAACAAGAGACGTACTTACATACAGAGCGAGTACAAATGATGGACCTGATTTTAAAAAATCATATTTTCGAAACTACTGCACGTATTACAATAAGTGATACATGAATTTAAAGAGAAATATACCAATATTTTGCAAAAATGCGTTTTTTAAGTTCTGATTTTTTTTTTGTGCGGTTACGTCAAAGACATTTTTTATGCACCACCATTGCCGAAAACACTGTCAGAACTTAAAAACGCGTTTGTGCGGCATTCAGAACCATTGATAGAGGGTTGATACAAAATCTTTGGAGCGAGCTGGATTACAGATTGAAAGTATACCGTGTAACAAGAGTCACACATGGACATTTGTAACTTAAAATAATAATTGGTATATTTCTCTTTAAATTCATGCATCACTTATTGTAATATGAGCAGTAGTTTCGAAAATATGATTTCTTAAAATCGGATCCACTATTTGTGCTCACCCTGCATAATGATGCTCAGGACAAATACCAAAAAAGTGTCCTCCCCCTCCCCATCTACAATCCTCATATTAGCTCCCCAATTGTTATATCGAAGTGGAAGTTGAAGGCAAGTTTAAATAATTATATATAAAATATTTTGAACTAATATCGGTTAACAACTTACCAATAAATCTTAATTCTTTTAAGCAGATTAATTCAATTATTTATAAAAACTAAGTAATAATAGCAGTTGTGAAGGCAACTTGAAACAAAAAAATATGGTTAAATCTTGTAAAAGCATTTGAAATTATACTTTAACACGCAATGATTAACAAATCGAAATCTACATTATATGCGATTATTTCAGTTTGCAGCAAGCTTATTCTGGTTCTGATGAATTTATTTATTTTATGTTTTTTTTAATAGACCAAAATTTTCATTAATTTTTTTTTATTGTGGTTTAGGTTAATATGCCAAACATTTCTTAAACATGCATAGCAAAATTTCAGTAAAAGTTTTATTGTGACTTATGGCACCTTACAAGGGCGCTGACAGTTATCTGAGCGATTCAAGCCGAATGAGCATGTCTTGTTTTTTGCAGTAGCGCCAACTGGGGCGAAGAGTACGACTTAGCTACTCGCTCGTCACAACACTTTTTACGGGGCGGACTTAATTCATTCATCTACAAATCGTAATTTAAGCCTGAATCAGAGAACGATCAGTGGTATTACTATTTGTGAAACCGACAGATTTATATGTGCGTCAGCCACAACACACACGGAGAGTCTTCGGCAGGCGGGGTTTGAACTCGCAACCTAAGGGATACGAATCCAACGCCCTACCAACCAGGCTATCCTATTTCAATTACATACTTAAGACATATCATTGCGATGATTTTTAAATGAAAAAATCACCTGTATTTAATGTTCACTGTACAGTTATATCTATTAATACTAACAATGGAAATATGTTTCTTCTATAAGAGCAACATATATTCTTAACTATGCACGCGCAGCATCTGACACAGAATGATCAAAATTCATCTATAGTTACATAATCTCAATTAACTCCAGAACAGATATGAATTTATTAAAAGTTGAAAAATATTTTCATTTATCCAAGCTTAATACCCAATTCTTAGTTTTATTTAAAAAAGAATGCAGTATAATAACTCATCGCCTTAATTTAATCTTTAAGTATTTTTTATTTTTTTAGTATCATTTCAGTTCAAACAATTTCTTATTAAAATAAAAATTTTAATCGATATTCTATTCCTTTCTTTTAAATATACATTTTCAGTAATTGTAGTATCGGATAATGAGTTATTTTCTTAAATTTAACTTGATGAAAAACAATTTTCCCGAGTATTTGAAATATATAACAAATCTTCAAGCATAAGTTTGAAAGATTTATTTTCAAATAGAATGCTAATATTACGAGTACCCCCCTTCAATACACACAATTTTTATTTTTCTCCCTTGGTTGTTCTGATGTGAATTTGCAATGAAATAAATTCATTCTAGCTTCAAAAAAAAAGTAAAAATGCCCAATTAATAACTCATTTCTCTATCCAAAACTCTTCCATCACATAAAGTTTTTTTTTTTTTTTTTGCTCGTAATTTCTATTCGCGATACTTTTATTATTGAAATTCATTACCGATTCATGTCATTTAGTTTATTTTATAGCAATTCTAAACAACGTATTAGGCATTTCAAAAATACTGATCTTTTTTTTCCTGACTGGTAACTTACCACTTACTAAATAATTTCATTGCTATGCCATTACCCAATGAACTTGTTCAGCCCGCAGATTAAGAACCTTCAGTTCAAGCATTCCTTAACACTTCTCTCAAATCGACAAGAATGTGTGGTGAATATAATTATGATCTTTCGAGCTCCTTTATATTAAGTTCGATTTCACGCTTAATCTTTTAAATTGCCATTTTTTTCTAGTCATATTATGTTAAAATATTTTTAGGCTTGAAATTAGAATAAGAAAAGGGATTCATTTAGCTTATTGGATAAATTTAATTTGATTAATTAATAATTTGGTTAATAAATAATTAAGAAACAAATCAAGATACATCATTCTGTCTGAGATAAAGAACTAAAGAATTTAAGTTTCTGACTTGCTAAAAAAATTTGTCAGAACTAATGCCAACCTACATAATTTCATACAAAGATTGATAAATTTGGTGGGAAGCATACTTCCCACGGTCCTAGGAAGGGTTAATCTAGGTTATCAAAAACTACTCGCATAATTCGCTTATACTATGGCGATATATTTGCCTCGGCTCTTATTAATCAAAAATATATTTTCAAACATTCATAACTTCGATCGACTAGGTCAGAAATGATATTTACGTACAGAATTTAAATGGCAGTTTGAATTACAAAATTAATCTAGATAACTGAGTAAAGAGAAATACTAAAATGAGAAGAAAATCTTCATTTTCATTTTTAAGACATCTTATTTTTGATTCCTGGAATAAAAGTTACTTAAAAAAAAAAGTATCTTACGAAATTTTTTTTTATTTTTAAATTTAAATAGTTTATTCTATTGAATTCAAATAATTTATTCTGCACTACACCGGTAATGCCGGTGAAACCAAGTTACAAGCTGATTTTTAATGGTCATGCAAAGTAACCAGATTCAGAGCAAATATTCAGTAACTTGCAGATGTTAAAAACAAATAACTAAGCAATAATAATGTAAGAAAATAGGACAAGGAACTAGAGGTGTTTAACATGTTAGGCCATTTGTTTCTAGGTTTTTTTTTTTTTTTTTAACACAAAAGTCAAAATGTTGTTTCTAGCAACCGAATGATCACAATTCTCGTTTCAGTTCATTGCGTGAAAAGGGTGGAGTAGAACCGAATTAAAATAGACAAAGAAAAAATATTGTCTGATCAAGGGCGTATAATTACTTTAGCATTTCATTTCAAATGTGGTAATACGCCGCATATTATATTAATTATATTATTTGCTTCATGAGATGCTGCAGGGTTTAATTTCAAAGGAATGTTCTGGGTGTTTGATAGGGTTCAATAGATGATCACTATTAGTAAAAGCGTTTTGTGTTTTAGGCCAGTGAGAAATAAAAGCGGTTACAAAACTGCAAATTTTAAACAATAAGATGAATCGGAGAGTTACTTTTTTAATAGCATTATGTTGCCATTAGGATGGCTAATATATACAATGAATGAAAGATATTCAAGATTATTAAAATAATACAACTTTCATGTCTATCAGAACTTAACATTTTAAATTTTTTTCTAAGTAAAATCATGGACATTAGACTATGTTTTGTAGATTACAATAAAAGTAAGCAAAACCAGTATTCACAATAAGTAAATCATAAAAGCGCCTAATATTTCCTTATAAAAAGTGCCCTTATATATTTTATTATACTTATATAAATATTAATTATATTATTGTATTAATATAAAGTGGGAAAATAAAAAATTACTTTTTACAAACATTAATTAATCATGAATAAGATGTGGGATGGCAGAAGTTGATTTACAAAAAGGTATGGCTTTAATAACACAGGAGACAATTTTTCCCCCATCAATTATATTTAATTACGCATGTATTTTTGCTATGCCACAGGCACTCATATTTATTAATATGACCCTAAATAGTCCAATTTACCTCTGATGAAGGATTTCAAATAATTTTTCCTTCTAATTTGTTTGCTGTGACTATACAAGTTCTGCAACATTCTCCACAATTTCGATTGAATAATATTAAAAGCACATTATTCTAAAAAATACATTTCTATTATTCATGATTTAGCTTTTTAATTTTAAAGAAAAACATTTATTTCTGAAAAAAAAAATTCCTAGAAATTTTAACACACCTAACCTAATTAATTTAACTACAGTATCCCCCCCCTTTTCTTTAAGAAATATGTTTTGTTAAAAGATTTAATTTTTTTTAGGAAATTCAAAAAATTATCCATAAAAATTTTTTAAGAAAATAAAATTAACATGACTATTTTATTTAACTTTTATATAAGGTATAAAAGGGATTTAATTTATAAGCTGTGTCCTTCCATTTATTTAATGAATATTTAGATAGTAAATATTTAATTCATTAATGAATAATTAATTACTACTCAGATACAACATACATAATGACTACTCTATATGTTCAGTTTATGATTGGATAAAAATATTTGTTCTCTGAAGTGCAAATGCAAATTAACTTCATTTCAAATAAACATGATAATACACAAAATATAGTTTGTTCTTTTCCCATAGGATTGTAAAGTGATTACCTGCATCACTTTTTCATTTTTAATATACCATATATGCAAGAAAATTATTAAAAAATATAATATCTGATTGTAAAAAGATTCAACTCTATCCAATTTTAAAGAAACAGATCAAAATAGTAAAGCAAATGTACCAACACAATCAGGAAAGCAAAAGATACTAAAAAATCATTACAATTCAATATATTCTTTTTTTTTCCACCCTCTCTCTCAAAAAACACCACACTTTCATTTCTTCAGTAGCTTCCATGACCTTAGCACAAGCTTTTAAAAATGAGTATATAAGATAAAAAGAATCAATCCACAAAAAAAAAAAAAAAAAAAAAAAATCTTTAAATTTCTAAATTTAAAACTTACAGATGTTAACAAATATTTTATGATAATATGAATGAAAAATAGTCCTGGAATTTATTAAAGAACACACTAAAAGGTAAAACCTTTTATTTTATTGGTTTATTCAAATAAAAGAAAATGAAATACTGCTAACATATTAATAATATTTTAAGAATACAATTAAAAATTCAATCCATACAACAAAAACTTACGCACAAATTGCACTATTTTATCAACCATTTAAAAAACACTAATACTTGAAAAACATTAAATGTAATTTCAAAAGGAATTACATGTGAAATATGAAACAGATTAAAGGAATTTTTAATTATTTTATAAATAAACTTATGGAATGGCACCTCATTTATTAAAATTCCTCTTTCTAAGCAGTCAAAGATAAAAAATATCCATTTTATTGTCACTAAACAGTAGCTATACAAAGTAGTGTCGTTAAATAAAGCTAGGAAGAAAGTTTCATATAGTATAAACAGCAAGAAACTGTTTTAATACAATAACATATCATGAAAAAAAAATTCTAAGCAATTTTCCAAGTTAAAAGCAATAAAATATGGAATAAAATTACATTTATTAGTAATACCTTTTAGTTGCACAATATTTCCACAGTTATTAAACTACTGTGTGTTAGAGTAAGCAGCATAATACAGAAAAGTAAAAGATAAAATAATCCATCCATTAAAATAAATAAGACCTTCTCATAATTAGAAAACAAGATTTTCTAGTATTAAAAAAAAATCTCCTTTTCGCCAAGAAAAACCCACCTTGTTTGTCAATATCAATGAATAACTGCAATGTCAAACAGAGAGTAAAAACAACATTGTCACCAAAATTTCATGTTCTTCCTCAATGACATCAAAAATTCAAACAGAAGATAGTTGATTAGTTTTAAGATTTAAACACAAAATCTGATATAGAATTCTAAATAAAAACATATGCATATTTTTTAAATAACTCATTTTAGTGTTTTAAATGATTTAATTTTTTGCATTATGTGGTGAAATATAATCATTTTCTTCTATCAAAGGATGAAAATAAAAGATGCCCTCCACCCCTCTATCAGTATGACAAAATGCACTACTACAGTTCAAAATGTAAGAAAATGCCAGACATTACTGGACATAAATACAATAATCAATTGAAATTTAAAATATTATAATTTCACAATTGATTGTAAAATCTGTTTATAATACAAGAGAGATCTACTTTGTCCTGACAAATTGAATTAATACATTGTATTAAAAAATAATAAATATTAGCCTATTTAAAAATTTCCAAATGACTTTAAAATCTTGTTATATGTTATTCCTCCAACAGACCAATGATATTTCACAATTGATTCTGATGATGAAAGCAATGTTTTTTTCCCCTTGACACAGACTGCTTAGAAGTATGACTTTCAAAATGTTTGAAGTAAAAAGAATTGACCAAATTCTTTTAAAATACCTATTTTACAATAACCCATATTTTTAAACATTTATATTTAAAAATTACCAGACCTAACCATTTTAAAAATCATGAAACAGTCGAGATTTATTTTCAGTAGAAGCATTTGATGTATAGTGACAGTTTAATAAGAGCAAACGATCTTATTATTGATTAAAGATTACAATATTCAACTTCCTTTAATAGATTTAATTAATATTTTAATTTAAGATTTAATTAATATATTTTCAATCTATTAATTAGAATATTTCTCTTCATTTCAAAGGTAAGTTTTTATCAACATATTTTGCTTTCTTCAAAATAAGAATATAATATATATCTTAATTAACCACCAACAAAAAAGAATCTAAATCATTTCCACGTATTAGTACATGAAAACTAGGAGTCATAAAATAGTATTAAGACAATATTATTATAGACAACTATTTAAGAATATATACATATAAAAATTTACTTTCATTCCTATCAATTAAAAATTATTCATTTTAAGACATATTTTCTTATATATAGATCAAGTTATCTTTTAACATGCTTTCTTTATTAAGCAACAACAAATTTTCAATCCATATAATAATTACTCAAAGTGTAATAACCAAACATGTTAGTAATTAAAAATAAAATTATAACCTATCAACTTTAACATTTAAAATATTTTTTTATAAATAATATACAAAAAGTGCATTATGAACATTATATAAATTACAATATCTTGGTGATAGTAGCATTCATTCTAATTATTTGAAGCAATTATAAAATAATAACTATCATAGTGCCAAATTTTTCAAAAGAAATTACAAAGTCATTACATAGGAACATTTAAATTTTTAAGATTCAAGTATGTAAAGATATACAAAGCTTAGAAAAGATCTCTATTTTAGCAAGCAAACCCAATAAAGATCATTAATTAAAATAATTTTTCTTTCACAATAACTTTTAATATAACAAAATAAAGGAAATTTATTAATTTAAAAAAATACAAAACTGAACACGTTTCTGAAAATCTGTTTTGAACTTCATACAACTGCATAACAATGAAAGATTCGAATAAAATTTAATACAACTAATAAAATTTAGTATATATGCTTGTTAACTTATAGGATTAACTGCAACATTTAACAGTTTCAATCACCCTTTAAAAGGGATGAAATGGGAATCGATTGATTTTTTTGCTTTCTGTAAAAACTTCAGAAAAAATTCACTTCTTAGTGATATTAATTTAATCGTCATTCTCTGATTATTTGATCAATTTTCAAAGTTAATTTAAACATACTTTTTATCAAACAAATTTTTGTTGAAAAATTAAATACATTTCATTGTTTAATTACACATATCATTAGCCATTTATGATAACATTAAAAGCTTTTTAAGATATATATATATTTCAATATATGTAGAGCAAAAGCTAACATTTTATTACAGATTTGTAGTAATTCACTATTAATGAACAGTTTTAAAATACGACATTTAACTGCTTATGTATATATTATGTTTTAGCACATTTATGATTTTAATGTGCCCAGCTGAATTTATTTTATTTTAGTTCAATGAATAAAATTTTATTTCTTTTGGCAAGATTCTTGATTTTTAAAACGCATTAACAAATATTTCCTCCGAGCTTTTCACTTCTTAATAACAGACTTTTGGCCTTTCTTTAATTTCACAACATCAGGCATTTTTTTTTTTTTTTTTTAAGTTCCTGCTAATTATTACTGCCATACCGTCAGACTGAGGTATTGGGTTTCAAATGTTTGATTACATGTTATAGTAGATTTGAATAACTCTCCTAAAATAAAACAGATATGAATGTGGATAATAAAACTTGAACTAAATAAAAAATACTTCTGCAATCTATATATATATAAAATATTTCCTATATTCATTTATATACATCTCGGCATTCTTCAATACACACATTGCATTTTACAGGATGAAAATAAATTACTTGCATATTATCTGAACCGTTCACTGCCAGAATTCGCTTTTTACTAACAATTCATATTAAGATTGAAGCTTAATCAACATATGTTACATCATTACATTTTAGGTCTATTATCTAACATCAATAAACTTTGAGGTTGAATTTACTTGAATCATTAATTTCTTCAGGAAGACAATATGAACTAATAAACTCAATGTTTTGCTACTGGTTATATATATATTATTAATTACTGTTGAATGTCTTAAAACTTCTGAAGGATATAAGTATAAAAAATATTTGTGTTCTGGTTTTTTTCTTACTTATATATAGAGTAGATAAAAACAAATGAAGTTGCTGATGTAGCTAGTCTATTAAATAAAACAATTTTTAGAAAAACCTATACAACAATGCAAGCCAAAAATGCTGCCCTAAACATAATAATAAAATAATAGAATAAACTGAACTCGTGATAAATAAGTCAATTTCCAAATTCAAATCAAATTTTTAAATTCTTAAAATGTGGTAAGATTTTATTTTAAATTGAATTCTTTTCTTTCTTTTTTTCAAATTTAAATGTTTAATTCTGCAGAAGTTAAAATAATTAAGCAATTATTTACTAAAAAAACTATTATTAAAAATATTTATCTTCAACAATTATTATTTAGCTTATAAAATAAGTTTTTTTTTTCTCAATATAATTTGTAATTGCAACATTAAAAATAAAAGAAAAAAATACATGAATATACATTTTACATAAGAATTCATATTTTATTACAATATAAAATTACATTTTCTTAATATCAGTTAAAACTATTTTAAATCCAAGAAGTTGAACCAAACTACTGCTCAATTGATAAAAAAGTAAAAATCATTATTCAAAAAAATACTTTATATAGTCTATGATTCGACAAATATGGAAAAGGTAAGGATAAATTTTGGTGATAATTTTCAAAAAAGAATTTTTTTTTTAAGTGTGAAAGAAAAAAGAATAGGAATTACAGATTTTCATTTCAAATACTATTTTGAGATCTCTAATTTTTTGTAATAAGCAATTTTTATGAGAAATTTGGTATATTCTGGTAGGTTAGGCAATTTTAGTCTGCAATCTGGAAGGCAATTTTTATCTTGTTCAAAATATAAATATTCAAGCTACGTAATATTTAAAATGCTCAGTTAGCTTTCAAAAATACTCCTCACAGGTTTGTTGCTTGCCACTATTCAACTTCAATATTCACTACTTATTCAACTTTCGATAACAACATCTATTTCTAAAGTGGAAATAATTTTGAAAGACAAAAATACCTCTGAACCATCTCCTGATACCAAATAATCTGTGATTATTACATGCTCCAAGAATTTTTGAAGGCTCATTTATAAATCACCTAAGGATGGGGGAGGGGGTGATTATTTTTTTAAATGTAAAATAAAATGCCAATACTGTGTTTCAGTTTTCTCTAACAATAAAAACTATAAATCAAAAGTAGATTACAATTTAAAACAATATGGGCAATCTTTGAATTCATTAAAAAAAAATTCTGTGATTTTTGATAACATACGAAAATTTTATAAAAAAAATTATAAATGCATTAAATCTGAAAGAATTAATAAACAATTCAAAAAATTAAGCAAAAGCTATTCATCTTTCATCTCCATTTTCATATATTCAAATTCACATGAGGTAATTATATTAAATAATACAACAGCAAAAGAATTTTTTGGCATTTTTTTTATAAAAATTCAACTTTAGAGTTTTTATAAATATGTAGATTATTAAAATCTTACAATGGAAGAACAGATGATGAATTGTCAGAGGCACATACAATATAAGAAACAAATATTTACAAAAAATTCATATCACATGCAAAATTAAATTAACATTTAAAATGAGGCACAAAAAGTTCCCTGCAAAATCACTAAAAAGTTACACACTTGTACTTTAAGGAGATTCAAACTTAATCATGTGTGAACTAGCATAGCTTATCATATAGTTCTCAAGAATAAAAATGCCCATGATTTTGTTTATAAATAGCTAGCAATCTGAATAAAAAAGGAAATTTTTGACAAATGCAAATTCAGAAGATTGTATAGAGAACTGAAGCAAAAATTGCGGGACATCAAAAAGTAAAATATCTTTCTTATAAAGTAAATTTTTCATTAGATTTTGAATTATTGCTTGAGAAATTCTAAAATGCCTGAATCAATTTATTTGAACAAATGCTATAAAGGAGTGAAATGTATAAATAAAATAATACATTCTTAATATAAATTTTTTGAATATTTCTGGATAGCTTTTGGTGATTGAACGTAACAGGATTACAAGAACTAAATTCCATTTAATAAGATATCTATATATGTTTTTTTATTGTTTTTCTTAATGTATAAAGAACAAAAGAATAATTGGATAGTTTTATTATTATTAACCTCCAAAGAACCCTATTTTAAATTAAAAAGAAATATATATATATATCTCAGAAACTGCAATTCTTAAAATTTAAAAAAATATATATCCTCAAACGATTTTATTAAGCAGTATAAAATAAAGACATAGAAAGAACAAAATTTGAAAATAAAGTCAATTTGGTTCTTTTAAAAATGAAGACACTTATTAATAATTATTAAAGAAACGGTCAAAATATGTTTGGCACTCACACATTTAATAATTGAAATAATAATAAAAACTTCAGTATTCATGCAAGTTAAATGTAGTATAAATAATCCAAATAAAAACTTATCTTAATTTTGATATCAAAAGAATATGCTTTTACTATACAAGAAGTAAACTAATCATGGCCCAGTAGCAAATTTTGAAACTGCTGGGGATAGGAATACTCTTTTAATTATTTAAAGAATTACATTTTATGTTTTTTGAGTCAATAAATGTACTTTTGAAAAAAATATATATAATGCATAACTTTTTATACAATCCCTTTATTGGTTCCATTAGCCAAATTTAGCAAAATATTCTTGGCAGCTCAGCATTTTTAATAAAATAAAAGATTCCACACTTCTACATCTAAATCTGACCAAGTTATGAAATTTTCTTTTGAATATAGTTATTTTAGACTAATTTAATAAACACTTCAAAGAAGATATATCACTTAATGCAAAGTGTTTTCTTAAGGATATTGATTAATCTAAAATAATAAAATTTAAAGTTTCTTAACTTGGTCAGTTTTAGTCACAGAAAAGTAGAACTTTTTATGTTAAAAATGCTAAAGAGTACAAAAAAATATTTCACTATGCATTACTAAGATGTTCAGGAAACTGTATAAAAGTTTAGAAATTATTATTGCTTTTTTTTCCCTCAAGAGTACATTTATAGACTCAAATAATATAAAATATAATTCTTTACATAATTTTCCAACAAAAAGTATATTTTTATCTCTACAAGCTTCGAATGAAATTGGTAAATAGTCCAGAATAAAAGAGAGCCCCTAGTATAGGAAATTCAAAATCACAAGTAAGAACTTAGATTACTTTATTGTAATTGATTAGTGATATGAATAAAAAAAATAAACATATTCACTAAAACTTTCATAAATAAAACATTTAACAAGAATATCACTTGCTTATAAATGTAGAATATATTAAATTGATATTTTGAGAAATGGATACTTTGAAAAAGACTAAGCATACCCTAGGTAATAGTGGTGTCAAAGAACTTCATATGACAGTAATACACCATATACTATTGCACTGCACCTTACCATGAACATAAACTTCATCTAAAAGACTTACTAATTTGACATTATTTTCAAGACAAAACCCAACAACATTTATTTTGATATATGCACATAGAAAAATTAATCATTTGCTATAAAGGTCATATAATCTAACTGAAAACAACACACTTTATAATTTGCAGAATCTTCTGTTCAGGAAAATTATTGAAATAAACTCAAAAACTCTATTTAAATTGTTAAATAAAATTTATTATTCAATACACTTTATTTTTTAAAAAATCGGGTAACTTTAAACCATAAAACATTTTAATAAAATTTTACAAAATTTCAGACAATTTAAAGATTCTAAGATGTCAGTAATTTGTTGCCTATAAGAGGCTTCAGCATATTATGTCATTAAAATTTTAAAACTTGCATGATACAAAGATGAGAGTATGCATAGTTGTAATATTAAATACACTAAAATAAGGGAGGAAATATGTTCCTTTTAAGATTTCTCAGCAATATTGGCCAACAGAAACAGGAAGAACCCCCATGTATTTATTTAAATTGCAATGTAGTTTTATAAGTACACAATTATGACACTACCTTACATTGAGCTATAAATTACAAAAAACTTGATGAATTTATAAATAGAAAAGAAATCACAGTCTATTTTTGTTAATGCTAAATAATAAAGGCAGTTTCAAAGCAACATTCTCATATAAGACACAAACTTGCAACATTAAAAAGAAGTTTATCATTAGTTTCTTAGGTCATTATTATTTTTGATTTAAAATTACATCAAACTAAAGGGAAAAAAGGAGGGAAGGGAGAAGGAAGAATAACATGGAATTTGAAATCAAATGGCACTTGAGTAAAATAAATACTTTTTAAAAAATGAAGAAATGGAAGAAACTATAACTGCAGCTCTTAGGAAGTCCAAAGAAAATAAAATGTCAATATATTAATTTCACTTTTTAAAAACCGAACATTAAGAATGGGCAATAAATAATAATCTAACCTTTAGAGTCATTTGTTCTACTTAACAACACTGGTTGCACAAACCTTACAAAAATTTACAACTTAATTTAAGAAAATTTAAAGTCAGTAAACTGACAACTCAGTGTATCTTTTATCAAATAAATTTTCATTTAAATTTTTTTTGTAACAGATAAAATAATGTTAATTAACATTTATTTAAAATGTCACCATTTAAAAAACAAAGAATAAAAATTTTATATCATAAATTTATCATTCAAAAATTTAATGATGACGGACATATGAACATTTGACACTTTTTTATATGAAAATTTTATTCATGTTCAACACAACTGATAATAACTATTTGATGTCCAACTAGCTATTAATTTCAGCTGTAAATTAACAAATAGGTAGATGGAGACCTAATTTAACACTCTGCAATGAGAAATTTAAAAATATCTTCTGCAATCTATGTATGCAATACAGATAAATGTATTATTAAGATGATATGTTATTAAGAATTTACAAAATAAGCATTTTGTAAATTCTTAAACAGAAATTCCTGTAAATTCTTAAAATAAAACAAAAAAGAAGTAAACAGCGAGGGTGTTCATTATAAAATTTGCATTTTATACTTTTTCCTCAAATCAAAAAGAATTCGTTCTCACTACATAACACCTACAACTGCCAACATCCTTTTAAAATAACCTGAGGGTCACATAGAGACCATTAGTCTTCAGACATTTGAACTATTCAATATAAATTATACATGCACTAACACATTTAGGTTGAACATGGGCAATTAATTCTTTCTACATTACACGTATAAAGATAAAAATATGAAAAACATAACAAATCTAAATTCAAACTAAAAAGCAACATAGAATATAACAATATTACTTTTAAAATTATTTTGAAGTGTAAAAATGACTGAATAAAAATAAACATAAAGCACATAACAGAACATAACTTCTCTAAATAACTGCTGCATTACAAGGAACAAAATATAAAATAAAATTCTACATTGAGGTATATGTTTATATACAGTGATTAAAAAAAAAAAAGGAAACTATAAATGCTCAACTAAAATATATATAAAACATATCAAACTAAAAAAAATGATGAAAAAATTACAAATGAAGGAAGGGTGTGAAGATCTTGAGCAAAGTGACCAATGGGCTTTTTGTCATGCTAACTAATATACATATTTATATCCACAGGGCTGACATTCTGATTGGATGATGATATTCAAAATAACCTGCACAGAAATGGATACACATGAATTCAGATTCACATTCCATTACACAAAAATACAATAACACAAGGGATTGGAAACAAAATAATGTTCAATATCATATGCAGTTAAAAAAATTGTTTTCATATTTAGAAAAATAAATGTTTAAACTATCATTTCAACCAAATGTTACATTGCTGCTTCCCAAGACCTTTTTTAAAGAACTGAAAAAGAATGCCTTCAGATCAGTTATTAAAATTATTAAAATGCCAAATTCAAAATGTTCATTAGTTTAAATAATTTTAAAATTTACTGACAATGGCACCTTTTTTTAAAAAAATGCATCATGTTTATAATGTACCCAAAATCTTTTAAATATAACTAAAATTTTTATAATTACATTAAACAGTAAGCTTTATTTCAGTGAGAAAAGTTGTTGTTTGAAAATGCAGCCAAATTATTTATTACCAAATACAAATTCATTGATTTAGTAAATGCAAATTATTATATTAAATGAAAAAAGAATATTGTAGACAAAAAAAAAAAGATTGTTATTTCTTTGATTTTATAATTTGTTAAAGCACAAATTATGCTTATGTAATAGCTCATTATATCATATAGTTAATAAATTCATATACAAATTTTAATTGATTCTTACTTCTGCCACCTTGAGATTATCATCAATGTGCAGCAGAAAACATTAATAATTAGTTAATATTATTAATTATAATGTGCATTGCCTTATAATCTCTTACTTTTGAATTTCCAAAATACCCAAGAGTATATTAGGAAAGGTTAATATTACATTCTAGTTTCAATACATGAATATTAAAAGTCAGAATGGAATTAAAATCATTTTTTCCAATAAAAGAAATAAATTAAAACCCAAAGCTTTATTTAGTTGTAACCTATATTATTCCCTTGTTTATGCTGAAAATAGGATTTTGCTATGAAAAATAAAAAATCATGTTCATATTATTTACAATTTTCCTAAATCGAAATGAATGTTTTAAAAATAATGATGGACATCAAAACTATAGTTATATGTGTTAGTTCACAGAAAATCAATTTCAGCTAGTTACTCAAGTGTTTTTATAATACCATCAAAAATATCTATAATTAAAAAGCACTAATTATAGGCAGAATGAAATAGAACAGTAACAGTCTAAAAGAAAGGAATGCTTTTAAGGTCATGATATATTTTCAGCGAAAGTCAGCAACTATTTGGTAATTTCAGCAAAGTCAGCAATAGCATTTTTTACAACTCATACAAACAGATACACTATTATTCTCACTACTAGGTGCTAAGTCATTAAAATTTCTTATTTTGGAAGAGTCAAAATACCATCATTAACCATCATAGTTTTTTGTTTAATTCTTGAATAATAATAATGGTTTTTAATTCTATATACCTAATTTTTGTCAATATATACAAAACAAATTCTAAGTGCAACAATCATGTTTCATTATATAAATGAAAAAAGGTTGAAATGCCACATGATATTTATAAGTAAAATGATCCAAAAAATAAGATTCAGAAAGTTTAAAGGATTTAAAACAATTTTATTTTCTATTTACATTCAATTCACAACTTTTCAGCAGGATTTTCCATTAAAATTTCAACACTCATTTATTAATAACAACAATCAGATTTGATGATTCTATACATGTCATAAGCTGCAGTATGCGAGTTTTAAAATTTTTATAATTAACATCTACATAAAATTACAGCCACTATAAAATGACACAGTGAACATTTCACATTCTTATGCAGCTTATATCATTTTTAAATATAATATATTAACACCGAAATCTTAACACATGAAAGAATTCGAAACAGTAAAATATTCATGATTTAATACTTTGAATTAAATTGGCAACATCACATAAGCCAAGTTCATTTCTATCAATACTACGTGATTCATGTTAAGGGGAATATCTGCTAAATAATAAACAACGTCTTATTCTTTTTTTTAAATATGTTTCAATCTCATGTATCTGTTTATTTTAATAATTAATTTAAAATTTTGATTAATAAGAATTTGCAAATTATGTAACTTTTTTAAGTGCCATTTAAAATCATTAATTTAATAGCTGATCTAAAGATTGCAAATTTAAATTAAAAAGCAATAGCAAATCCTATTTCAAAAAATACCAAAGCATTAGAAAGAGAAGTTGAATTTTATGAAATATGATTTCGATAATATTTCATAAAACTGTTTGTGAATTGTAAACTTGCTGACCAAAATTTACTTCTAAAAAAAGATAATTAACTTAATTATCAATGTACAAGATTGTACAAAATAAATTATACCAAAAAATATTCTATCTGTGATTTTGAAATAGCTTGATGACAATCATTTCATTTTTCATCAAAAACTTTATTATGACTTAGGTGAATACTTTTCTATGTAACAAAAACATTCTTAACTTCATGATTGCACTAAACATTATACTACACATAAAATGCACAGTAAAAAAAAAATGCATAAAAGATACTTTTGAAACAATCAACATCAACAAATACCAACAACAATGCTGAATGATGATGGGATTATGGAAAAAAAGAGTAAATGAAAAGGCTAAACCACAAGTATAAAATAAAACAAAAATATTTTTAATATTAGCAAATAATCTTTCCAAATTAATTTAAAACAAGCGGAGGGGACATTATAGATGTAATGCCATTTGGAAGACTAGTAATTTTTCTTTAATGAGCTTATTACAGCAACATACTTCACTACAAAATAATTCTACCTATTTTTTATTTAGCAATTCACATTCATTAAATAAAGCTGCATTATTCCAGAACAGAACTAGAACTTTCATTATAAATAAGACATAAATAGTGATAAACAATGAAATTGAAACATTTTAGGGGCCTATAAACAGAGGTATTATTTGAGAGAAATAAATAAAAATGTTAGATAATTTAATTCTACCCTGAGTAAATACTAGCTTTTGTAGGAATATAAAATATTTCTACAACTGAATCTAAAAATTAGATGACAGACAATTCTACAAAGCTAAAATGGTATAGATTATGCATATATGTTGACGAAGAAATAGAAGGAATGGTAATCTCACCTTTCAAAACTTAGAAACTTTATCAAATTAAAAACTACATATCACCCTAAAATTTGATTCTAGAATTTATTGGAGATGCAAATTCAATTTTTTCCCAGCAAATAACAATAACCTTTTTTTTTCTTTCCGCCTATTGAAAATTTTTAAAAGTTGCATAATTTCTAGCAGTTTCATATTTTAACACTTCCTTATATTTCTTTACAGTCAAAGCACATTATGTGCAAAAAGGCAAATTGGTTTCAAGCATTTACACCTGTTTTAGATATTATTTTAGACATCTTCTAACAGGAAATATTTTTTTAACATTATTATATCTTTTGAACAATATTTTCATACTAAATACTATAAAAAAGAACCATAGTTCACAGAAGAGATTAAATAAATAACTTTTCAAAATAAATGTTGCTTGAAAACCTCAAAGGAAAATTTGACTTTAAACACAATTTATTTGGTTTACAATGTTATTAAACAGAACATGCAATAAATAATTTTGGGAAAACTTAAGCATATATGAACTACAATAGCATGAAACAATTCCACTTAATATGAAATTACTACTTGGAAATAAAACAGCTCATCTATTACATTAAACATCGGCATAAACTGTTATGTATAACTTGATATTTCTTTAAAATAAATTAGAAGAAATATACTATAAAGTAAATTAGAAGATATATATTATACTTTAAACAAAAATGGAAAGTCCCCTTTTCTTCAATAAAACTTTTAATATTTTACAATTAAAAAATGAATCTCCATTCTTTAAATTTTTCTCTTAAAATTAAAACTTCTGAATTTTTTTTTTTATCTTTTAAAGAATTTTGTTACAAATGTTTTATATTCAACAAAATAAAATGAAATTCTGATGATGCAAAATATCAATAATTAGTTTGATTAAACATTTAAGGATTCTTCACTATAAAAAAGATTGAAGAGGCTAGGGACAGTATAGTGCAATTAATATTAAAATCCCATGTTAGTCATTATGAATTTTTAAAATTAATTTTCAAATTAATTTGTAGTTATTGTAACATTTTTAAAAATCAATCTTGTAAGGGATAAAACTATATATTCCAGCCTCTCCCCCTAAAAACATTACACCAGAATTAAACTACAAACTCCCATTAAATACTAGAATAAAATGAAAAATAAACTGTATTTAATTAAAAATTAAAGTTATGGATTTTAGATATTAATTTATGATCTACAGAATCAGCTCGTGTAACTACCTGGCTTTCCTTTCTTTCTTTTTGTATAATTTTATTTTTTTCACAAATGGATAAATTTGAATGATATAAAATAACATAAAAACTTTAAAACAATGTTTTAGAATGATTATGATTTCATTCTATTCTTTCAGAAAATAAATTTGCTTATCAAAATTTTACTTCGACTTTTTTTTAAATTTACAATTCCAGATTTTTAGTATTTAAAACAGAAAAATTGCAATAATCCCAACATATAAGCAAAGCCTTTAAGAATAATAAGAGTAGGGTGGAAAAAAAAAAGAAAAGAAAGGAATATAGTTCTTATTAAATAATGTATTCAAAAATTATCAAATTTTCATTGTTCCTAATTTAATCTATGAAGACGAGGGGAAAGTTAATTAAAGTTTGAACAAATATGTATCAAAGAATAGCAAGAAACAGATTATAGGATTAAATATATAATAGACTCCCATGCTGATAAAATTTACATCATAATAATAACAATTTTGTAAAGATTGTAACAAAAATATTTTATAAGAGGTTATGCATATAAAGGAAAAATTTAATATAAAACATTCATAGACTAAAAATTTAATATGATGACAAAATTTATTTACATTAATTCAGCATTGGTAAAAAGTATTTATGACAAGAGGTATTCTGAATTAAAATAAGCTCCAGAATCAATGGACAGTATAAAATACATTTGGAAACATGGATACTCAGGTCATATTTAAAACAAAACAAATTAAATATATATATATATATATATATATAT